>CM073123.1:26453294-26823294 GCA_037039145.1 Fundulus diaphanus | reverse complement strand
AAGTGTGAGAGAAATTAGTCTAGCGATCATTTTAGGGGAATTTATCTGCACTTTTTGCATGTTTTATATATCCTGTCATTCTGTATAGTGGGAAGACCTGCATGGAGATTTTAGCGGATGTGTTAAAAAACAAAAAAAAACAAGTGTTTTTTTTACATGTAGGTAAGGAGAAGTAATTACTGTATTTAGATAAGTGTTGCTTGTGTGATAAAAGGGAAACGACAGTAAAGTGAGAGCGACACCTCGCTGCTGCAGTCAAGATGACGGATTTTTCTTCAGGATGATAAGATGCCAGATTGGAAGCCTCTTGGACTTGAGCAGCTCTTATACATCAATGCCATTTTGTACTAACAAATATTTATTGGGTGAAATAAAAGCACTCATAATCACAAGAACTAACAGCCATCACGTTGTCTTTAGTTGTTTGCAGTGAGTGCAATACAAATCTATATATAGATAGTATCTGTAAAAATAAATAAAATGGATTTTCTAAAAATAAAGCCATATTGTTTAGAGTGAGGGCCAAAGGTTTTGAGACTGACAGAGGACTCACAGTAGCTTTCCCCTTTTCTTCTAAAGGCAATCCCCAAGCAGTCTGGAGAGGGTTTCGCCGGATTAAATAAATTCACTGTGATCTTTTGTGTTCTGATTATGCTACATCCTGCAGACATCAGTATGTCAAGGATGTTTTCCTGGATAGAAGTGGCTCCTTTGTTGCCCTTCATGACACCAGTTCAGCATCCAAAAATCTTTGTCTTAGGCATTTCCGTTCAATTAGATATGGCTGTATGGGTTAAATGCAGAGAACAAATTTCGTTGGAATGTATGTTAAAATGACAATAAAGATGATTATTGTATTATTATTATTATTATTATTATTATTATATTCCCTTGGAGGTAACGTCTATTGCTGAAAAATGAAAAAAGATATGCACCAACCCCCTTTAAAGAAACTTATTTTTCTGATTCGGTCAGCATGACAGAGTGATACCAGCTTCCCTTTCCACAATCCTTTAACTTCCTCCCTAGTTGGATGGTAAATGAAATGGTGCTACCAAGTCATTATAGCTGACACAAGGCAAATTTAATCTGCTCCTAGTGACTTTGAAATTGATTATATTTCACCTGATTACTGTTTGTAGCAAACCGGGCTGACTGCAAATTGCCACCACCACCATAATAATAATAATTATTAATATTTAATAAAATCTGGATTTCAGCCTTAAACATTTGGCCAACAAACAGCCTAAGTGGAGATACCTTTATTTTGTATGACTCGATTTAATTCAATTGAATTAAGTTTATAGTTTCAGTAATGTTTTCCCTACTATGTATATTGTTATTATTGCTCTATTTATTCCAGTTTCCACAGTTGGTAAAAAATACTAATCATTGTGGGAGCTTTCAGAGGTCGTGAATGAAGGGGGGAAAAAACGTCTTTCACCTTGCCTGCACTTACGCACTTGTTTGAATTCAATAACCGGCACGAACACAGGCAAAACTCATGACGATTCGACGACAGTGTGTCGTGAGCAAACATGATTGGTTGTTTTCGACGCTACGTCATTCGCTGTGTCCAATAGCCGCAAAGAATCGAAAGGTCGCCGGTGTTTGATTGGAGCGTTCGGTGCTGCGTTAACGGACACGGAGATTAGTTAGTGTGCGAGTCGGTTGAATCCCTGGAACCCAATTTTCCTATCGATAAACGGTCCCTTATCTATAGCATGTGTTGATGTTCCGGTCGTATACAGGTGAGTCTGACCTGTTCTGGGTTTAGCATTGCGAGTTGATAGGATATCCATTCAGTTAGCTACCGCTATTAGCTTAAGGTGGCTAAACGTTAATGTGGTGCACTCTTCCAACTCCACTTGTAGTAGTTATATCTAGATGTTCATGAATAAGCACCGAGAATAAACCCAACTCTTTGTTTACGTTGAAGTAACGCGACAGTGTCCACGGTGCTTTCGGCGGTGACTAGCCTTGTTAGCATGCGCTAACGGGTGGTTTTGGGGTCGCCAGCTAGCGGCGACATTAAATCCTGAAATTCCCTGCATTTCATCATTGATCCTGCAGACATGGTAGAGCCAACGGCGCACTCATTCTCATCCCTGAAGGAGGAGCTGGAATACTGGAAAGAGCAGGCACACAAACACCAGCAAAGGTAAGCACCCAGAACACGGCATTGTGGCGTTTGTGGTTGTTTTGGGGATGGAAGTTGAACCACGTCTTCGTCACCAGGGCGGATGAGGCTCAGGAAGAACTGCAGGAGTTCCAGCAGATGAGTCGGGACTATGAAGCCGAGCTGGAAACGGAGTTGAAGCAGTGCGAGGGTCGAAACAAAGAGCTACTGCTGGACAACAACAGACTCCGCATGGAACTAGAAAGCATAAAGGTACACAAACGGCACATACCGCTGGAAAAGAAACAACTTCTAGTCAACATTTGTCCCTTACGACTATCCGTACCCCTAGGGCATTTCCACGTTTTTACATTACAACCATAAACTCCAGTGTATTTTATTTATTTTTACGCCCTAGACCAGGGGTCACCAACATAATGCCCACAAGCCTGTTCAAAGAAAAAGCACAACCCTCCAGTGAGCTGCATTTAAAATGCTATTTTATTCAGATCCTTTTTTATCATACTTGTATTTACATAGATTTAAAAATGACAAAAGCATTTAAAACATATTTATATTGCGCAAAGTTAAGGTGAACTTGGACTCTTGTAGTTCAAAGGTCCGTACAGGTAGCCCTTCGTATGACACGGTACCAGTGAAGTAGCTCTCAGTTTCAAAAAAGGGTGGTGACCCCCTGCCCTAGACCAACACAAAGTAGCAGTGGCGGTTCTAGACCCAATTTACCAGCGGGGCCAGTGTCTTTTCATCTGGGCACAGAACAAAAGAATGAAACAAATAAGGCAGTATTTTATTGCTTAATTTATTAAGCGAGCCAGAGCCACTTGTGCACGTCGATCTAGCAGATGAAAAACCGACCCTATGGCAACACGGCTGAAGCTAAAAGTGAGACTCCGTCATTTTTAAATGGTGGTTAAAGTAAAACTGTAAAGTTTAACAGTAAAATTGGTCCGGGGAAACAATCCGTTCTGGATTCTGTGCCAGCGCTTATCGCTCCAAGAAATGGATTTAGTATTGTGTCAGGACCAGTTCTACGGGGGTACTGGTCCCCGTAGGCCCCTGTCTAGAACCGCCCATGCAACGTTGTGAAGTGGGCGAAAATGCATGCATTGTGTTTAATTTATTGCTACTACATCTCCCTGCCTGTTTAATCCGATGCCCCTACATAAAACCTTGTGCACCTACAGGTGACCCTTTAGAAGTCATCTAAATAGTAAATATAGACTTACCCTCCTGTGATTTAACCCCAGCAGAAATCCTGACGTTCTGTGAAGACCACAGAGGTTATTTTAGAGAAACAAAAACTCACACCATGGAGTCTAAGAAACACACCAGACAGATCAGAAGTACTGGAGAAGTCTAAAGTAGAGTTAAGTTATGAATCCATGATCTGAAAATGGAAAGAATATGTTCCAGTTTACCAATACTTGGCCATCCACCTAAACTTACAGTCCAGGTAAGGAAAGCATTCATCAGTTCAGCAGCCATTAGTCACGGCCTCTACAAATCTGGTCTTTATGAAAAAGTGGCGAGGTAGCTGAAAGAAACAAAGAAGAAGTCCCGTTTATTGTTTGCACAAAGCCCTGTAAAGGACACTGCAAACATGTGGAAGAAGACGTTCTCGCAGGCGTGATCAAGATTAAACTGTTTGGCCTGTATAACACAAAGATGTATGTGCTGCAGAAAAGGCCAAACTGCACATCACGCCCTGAACAAACCGCTCCCACGAAGCACGGTAGCGGCGGCGTCACGCCGTGGCAGTGCTTTTTCTAAAGCAGGGAGAGGGACGCGAGCTCCTCACTGACGCGTGATACTGGCCCCATTGATTGACCTACGACCTTGTGAAGCAGGAGGCGTGAGCTGACCGCCCTGTCTGCCGTCTGCAGGAGAAATTCGAAGCGCAGCATTCGGAAGCCTTCAGGCACATCTCGACACTGGAGGAAGATCTGGCGGAGACCAGGGCAGTCAGAGACCATCTGCAGAAGTACATCAGAGAGTTAGAACAGTCCAATGATGACCTGGAGAGGACAAAAAGGTCAGTGTGTGTGTTGGGTGTCATTGTTCTATTAACTGACATCAACATGTAATCTGAACATTTGTAAAAGCAAATTTGAGTGTAATGTTATGTAGTTACTGTTCTTTCGCCCTTATTGGGCTTTGTTCTGATGAATCTCTAAGGATTATATATCAGGAAGCTATAAAGATAAGGAAAGGAGCAGCATTTGGAATAATTTCCTACAGATTAAATATTAGGACACGGGAAACACTGGAGAATTGGCTAAAAATGGGAACAGCGGAGAAGCTGTTTTTTTTTTTTTTTTTTGTTTTTTTTTTCTTCTCATTCTTTGCCATTACTTTTTCTTTAAAGCAAGTATAGACTAAATGATGTTTGTATATAAAATGTGATCTGAAAACCCGCTTTGAACTACTTATGTAGCGTAAGCAGTGCAGCTGAATTATTATGAATAGTTTCCTCTTTGTGTGTGTGTGGCTCAGGGCTACCATCATGTCTCTGGAGGACTTCGAGCAGCGCATGAACCAGGTCATCGAGAGGAACGCCTTTCTGGAGAGTGAGCTGGACGAGAAGGAGAACCTGCTGGAGTCTGTTCAGAGGCTCAAGGATGAAGCCAGAGGTATGCAGAGTCATTGTGACGCTCCGTTTCAGGGTTCTGTCCTCTGGCATGACTCTGCACCCGGTTCCGTTCAAGGATCCATTCAGCTGCGGATTAAGAGCCTGTTGCAGACCGCTATTAAGCGTGGTGTAGGGCTCTCTCCTGGTTCACTGGAAATCTATCCTTCCGATTTGTTGTGCATATTTAGGCCTTGTCCGCTCTAACGCTGAGATTTTGCAACCCAGAAACTTTCTGCTGTTTGCACATTTTTCACATCAGCTTGAACAAAATTTAAATAACATCCCCTGTCTTTGATGTGCTGCACACCACAACTTGACATCAACAATTCATCTTTTGTATTTTTGGTTCAGCATCCATGGTTGAGAACCCGAAAACGGCCCGCTTCTGGGTTTAGCTGCAGAAACCACCACCATAGAGATCTTTTTGGGGTCAGGTTATGTTTTTTTTCTCACATCGGCCTCTGTCTGTCCTGACTATTTCTATTAAAGGGGACGACCTATTATGCAGAATTCACTTTTTGCATGTCTTTGTGCTTCCATTTGGGTCTCTACTGCTCCTAGAAACAGTCCAAGTGCTAAAAACAAGAAACGTCCAGTCATATTTTTTTATTGGCAATCAATAAATGTTTTGTTGATTTCTGGAAATCAAGCCGCTTCAAGAACTTCTCGATTGTTACGTCCCAATCGGCGGGCACTGACCTACACATAGCTACCCCAGCCCAGCTACTTGCGCTTCATTTTACTGCTGTATGCGCTGTAAAGTGGCTGTTCAGCAGTAAATATGATTTGTCATTTAGTCCAAGCTAATGCTAACAAGAGGCTACTGATAGCCCCGTGTCCATTAGGAAACCTACCGTTCAGAAACTGCCTGCTGCAGCCTTGCTGGTTGTGCAGGAGGCTCCACTTCTTCAGCTTCTGCCACTGTGCATCTGTCTGCTGACATTTTCACGTGTATAAAGTTTGAGCGCAATGGTTGGGTGGGTGGAGGCAGCTACAGCTTATTTGCATATAACTGACAGAGTCCTATCTGGTCATTCTGAAAGAAGCTTAAGATGGGTGGGCCTGAGGAGGTGAAATCTCATTATCTGAGTGATTTTGTATAAACAATGTGATGAACCTGTTTGGTGTAGCCCAAAGACCCGTTCTAACTTGTTTAGAAGGAAGCGTAATAGTTCCCCGTTAATGTTCAAAATGTAGGCTGAAGAAGTTAAAGGTTGAAAGGAAAAGGTGTGAATTATGTCAAAGAAAGTACGAGCTAGCCTAGCTCTGCTAACCCAGGATCATCTGTAGAATCTTTGCCGGATCCAGATTGTTGCCAGGCTCCAGGTCCTGTGGTCCGCAGAGCGAGTCCCACGGCTAATCGATTCTCCAGTGCTTGGTGAATAGACGTGCAGTTCGTACCACATTTATTCTAAAACGGACCGTTTAGCAACCAGGTGGCGTTGAGGAACATCAGAAACATTGGGAACTAATGGCGGGGGCAGATTTCCGCGTGCACTGACTCGCTCCGTTCCTGTTAGACCTTCGCCAGGAGCTGGCCGTGCGGCAGAAGGAGAGACGACCGTCCAGCAGCCTGGGCAAGGACTCGGACCGGCCAGACATGCACTGCTCGTCCCCGCCGAACCCCTCCGTCCCCATCACTCCGTCCAAGCCGTCATACATGACGCCGCCTGCCTCCAGCATCCGCAGGGGTAATAAAACACTGACTATGAACTAGGAGGACCAAATAATTCAGTTTCCTTCTTTATACCCAACAGCCTCTGTCTTTTACCTCTCAGGAGACGGTCTAACAGGAACCCCTCTCACTACATCTGCAAGGATATCTGCACTGAACATTGTCGGAGAGCTGCTGAGGAAAGTCGGGGTACGGTGTGATCATTTTTGTAAAACCGTTTCTTGTTGCTCTGCCCGGATTCGGATCTTTGACCCGACTCTCTTTATGATCGCTGTCAGAATCTGGAGTCGAAGCTGGCGTCCTGTCGAGACTTTGTCTACGACACGTCTGTGAACAGACCGGCGCTCGCTGCTGGCCCCTGTAGTCCTTCGGGCTTAGACGCGGGTCCGGAGGGCCAAAGCAGCAGCTTCAGCCCGCCTCCTCAATACGACAGGTCAGGAAGGTGATGCGGAGGAGCACGTTTATGCGAGCCACGGCTTGTTTTACTTGTGTGAAAACGTGTGATCTGATGGGACTTGTCTTTCAGTTTGGTGAAGCGGTTAGAGTTTGGACCCGCTCCTCCAAGAGGGGTCTCCCACGGTCCCCAGTCTCCACAGGGGGGGGTCAAGATCCTGCTGTAAGACGGGTCCAGAAGGGCGAGCCGCCTCCCGCCCTCCTCCTCAAGTTACAGAAACAGGACTCTGAGCTCAGCTGAAGTAGTCGCACAGAGAGGGGTCTGGCTTCAGACCAGGACGAAGCAGAGCGAACCCACCCGTCTGTGCATGGACCCCTGCTGCCGTGGGCTAAATTCATCATCGCAGAAAGCTGCTCCGCATTGTCGTCGCGCGACATGGAGGAACGCAGAACCCAGCCCTCATCTCTTCCACTGTATCTGATGCCGTGTGGCGTGTCTAGGACCTTCGGTGTCGACGCTTTCTGCGATGGATCAAAGCACACGTAACCCCATCGTAGTGAAGCCGCTGCACCCGCCTGCTGGAGAGCAGCGGCAGTAAATACAACCGTCTGGGACAGGGACCAAGAACCTGAAGTTGAATTTTAGCAAACATATTTCGGAGCAAACCAAAGCTGTGATGGATATTATTATTATAAATCCAGTGGGTTAGCTTTTCTTTTTTACGAGTAATAATTAAAACTTCCATACTTATTTAACCCATTTTGGCCCAACCTACTCCAATTTCATACCCATAAATAAGCCATTTTGTACCTTTTTTTTTTTTTGGGTAGAAATTTTAATTAATTAAACGTATGTATTCAGTAAAAGGCTTAAATTGTACATAATTTTTATTCTTTTTAATTATTACAGTAGATTACATCCTCTTTCAATTGATGGTGGTTCTGATCACTGCTTTGACCCACTTGATTCCCTTGAAAAACAACAGATTAAGACCCCTGATGAACCCAAAGTGACTCTAGGAGACCTCCTTCTGGTAGATTATATTAATTGGGAGTCGCACAACCACATTTCCTTACAGCGCATGATAAAACGGTGGTTTAAATCCTTGTCAAATTATCCGACAAAAACTAAAGGCATGAAAGGGCAAAAGGAACAGCTATAAATTTGAACTATAGTTCAATTACATTATGTTGTAAATGTATTATTTTAAATTGGGTCTTTTACAGGTTTTCACTAAAATATAGCATTAATTGAGATCAGGTATGGCGATCTCGCAGGCAACCATACCAGATGCACGGGATTGGCTCACAGGACATGAAAGTAAAATATAGAAAATGATCCAATCGCTTTTATTGTTCTGGCTGCTAATATTGTATACCATGTTAAAGATATACTTGTGCTTAACAATTAAAAACAAGTCATGAATAGACTAAAGGGAAAAATCTAGACCAAACACCACCTTTAATATGAACCCTGGTATGTGTAAAATCGGCATCAACAGGCGTTGGTGTGATACTTGTCCCACGTTGGGCTGCATGGAGAGCAGAGGCGGTGTGAGGCAGATTCACTGTAATAATCTACGAGGGTTCCAGAAAAGACCAATTTGGCTGTTTGGAAAGGTTTCTTGTTGCTAAAAACTCAACAGTTACGGGGTTTAAATAAAAGCTAACGTGACCCATCGATCTCACTGAGGTAGGAGCGTTTAGAGCCTGATCTAGAGTTCGCTAGTTATTATTATTATCATTATTGCGCCGTCTTGTCATATGTGTGAGATTTAGTTTGCCAATGTAATGATCAAATTGCAAAAATCGTTAGGTCAACACCCAGCGCATCATTAGGAAGTTATTTCGCACCAGGATTAACCATCGCCTCCTTTTACCACTTTATTTTAATGTGAAGAAAATGTTTTTTGGGTTTCTGAGGAAACAATTTCTGGGGAATCTGAGGCCCTGTTACATATTTATTGGCCCTTAGATAGGCAGCCATTGTAACACTGAATGTACATGTCATTTGAGCGTTGCACGCAGACAAAAGGGTACAAGACAATATATATTTTAGCAGGTTTAAGATAAGCACAGCTTATGAGGTAATGATAGATATGTAGAGTCAATATAAGACGTTTTATTTTTAATGGGATACTGTATGAGGTAAAGTGTGCTTGTAACAACTTTGTTTCTGCTTTATTCGGGGTTTCTGCAAGGTTATACATGTTAAAATCGAAAAATCTTTATTTTAGACCTCAAAGTCTGAGTTTTATGTTCATGAATTGCTTGTTCTTTTGTGTATGTTTTTTTTTTAATAAAGTAACATTTAATGGTTTGGGGACTTTGAAATTTACTAAAGTGGAATAAAGCTATAGGTGCGACAATACAGGAATGTTCGTCATTTGAACTTTCATGCCAGTGAAATGGGTCCTCTGCACCGGGCGCGCATTCTGGAGCCAAGGGTCTTCCTAGGGGACCCAGAGGCGATCTGTAGGATTCAAATTCACCATCGGCGTCATGTGAAGTTTTATATTTATCGAGGCTCGCCTGGAAACCAAGAATTTGAATAGTTGGGGGAAACCTCTTCAACTCTTGGGGAGATTAGTTTAAACTCTGGGTGCCTAAATCAGAAAACGTAGAAGTACTCGAGTCACGTGCAAAGACTATATTTACGTTGCTCAAGTTGAGTTTTGTTGTTTAGATTTTCATGTAGGTCTTTAACTCGGTGCAACTTGGAGAAATCCTGTCATCTGGCCTCATCCACAGGCTCAATGAGCAGATAACACCGTTGCATCTGTTAAATGCTGTCGACGTGAGAGCAGGGGCGCGTTGTTTGCTGCTCATCCTCTCCATACTGCACCTCTGTGACCGCTGCTGCTGGGTGTGCCTGGGGGAAAACACCAGAGGTGGGCATCTCCAGTCCTGGAGTCTAGATGTTTCTTCCCACTGTCGCTTCATGCTTGCTCAGTATGAGGGATTGCAGCAAAGCCATGTACAATGCAGACGACTCTCCCTGTGGCTCTACGCTTCTCCAGGAGTGAATGCTGCTTGTCGGGACTTTGATGCAATCAACTGGTTCCCTTATATAGGAACATTTTTGACCAATCTGTATAATCTGACCCAATCTGTATAATATGATTGAACTTGACTTTGTAAAGTGCCTTGAGATGACATGTTTCATGATTTGGCGCTATATAAATAAAATTGAATTGAATAGATGTCCCACACAGCTGGTTCCTGTGGTTGTGTCCTGCAGGAAGCAGCTAATGATGACCCAGTCGTTTTAAATTGGGTTTATTTAACGAGGGAAACAACTAAAACAGCCCCTGAAGGACAAGGACTACCTGCCCATGGAACGTCATTCATCCTCTTCGCTGTTGTCGTAAATAAATAATGACATCGTGAAGTAGTTTCAAGCTGCTGAACATGGGGCTTAAAAAAAATTAAAAAGGACTATTACGTTTTTAGATCTTTATTTTTGTGCAAGTGGTTCAACAAATAAAGAATACAAAAAAAAGGTGTCATGTAAACAATAGTTGATTATATCGAATGAGACTTAATTGGTTTAAAGGTGACTGGAGAATAGTAGAACATGTACAGTAACTTTGAACAAATGGGAAATAAAATATGAGTGCTGCCAAGTGCCTGATATCGACAATGATCGTTCATGATCGGTTTATAGGAGATGAACCTCTTCTGACCTCTGGTGGCCAGCATCATAAAGACATCAGGGCACAGGAAAGGTGCAAATAATGTCAAACAGTGACTTAAAACAACTCTCGGGGGTTAAGTATTGTTCAGATACAAAAGGCAGCGCTGACAGGACGCAGCAGGACCAAACCCGGGACATCCAATCTGAGCTCATTTCAGCGCCGCTGTGAAACAGGAACAGCAGCCACAGGCAACAGGACGACAGACGCTGGTAGGAGTTACACGTCTGCGTTAAAACTAAAGTGAATGTTGATTAAAAGGCCTTTATGTCTGTGTACAAAGCGTCACATGAGGAAGAAGTCGACATTCAGTGCAGTACAACAGTGTTAGAAACAGCAACTCACACACCACCAGCACCACCGCCACCCCTCTTTGTGAATCTCAAGTCCTTCTCATGGTTTGTGTCAAGAACGTGCGCTTCAAAAAGCATAAACCCCTAAACTACTGGAAATGAGAAAAGACATGGAAATACATGTTTAGACAGTGACAGGAAGGACAGCGAAGCAGACATTCTGACATTAACTTTTAGGTGACAGACATTGCCCCTGAACTTTATATCTGCCGTCTGGTCTTCCAAATGGCTCTTAGTCTGAGGACTTTGTCCCGTTGAAGTCGTTTTGGGCGTCTCCTTCCTCCTCCGAGGCGTCCTCCACCACCCTTCGGCCTCCGCCCATACGCCGCGGCGCGCTGCTGAAGGACGGCTCGTTTCCACGCCTGCGACGCCACAGAGGCGCACGAGAGAGAGAGACATGCAAAAACAGAGTGAGAGAAGTGTGATGGTGTCTGGGCTCGTTAGGCTTTGTGTAAAACCCAGTCAGGTGTCGAACACTGTGTGTGTGTGTGTGTGTGTGTGTGTGTCGATGAAACGCAGAACAAACAGGTTGTGCTTTGGTTACTGCTAAAGCACGCTGGTTATCTTTGTAACTCATTTAACTCCTTGCTCGGGGAAATGAGTTCGGTTTATGACACTTAAACCAAGCACTGAGAGAAAGATGGCCACCAGAGAACAGGTGAGAATTAAAAGATGAAATAATTTAAGGATTTTGTTCTTATGAATTAGAGAAAAAGAGCCATATTTCTCTCAGTAGAGCTCAGTAGAGCATGTAGGGTGAGCATGGAGGATGAAAAGATTGTAAATAAATGAGAAATGGTGATGGGGGAGCTTTTATTTCAGAGGTACCTGCTGTGTTACTCCTTAGGCTCAGGGTTGCCTCTGGAATAGAGATGGACAGGATTGTTTTGCTTCTGCTCAGAAAAGTTGAACATCTTTCATGGATTTAAATATCTTGGAATAGTTTTGTAGTAGAGAGTCACTCTTTAGTCAAACTGACCAGTTTTAAACTGAAACGTGGTCCCGGTAGCACACTGCTTCTTGAAAAGGTTTCATCCCTGAAACTGTTTATGTCCAGTGTTTTATAGGTTAAACCTTTTTAAGAAGCTTGCCACTACCTGGACATCTAAATGAAACTGCATAGACATTTTAGTATACAGTTCAGTCTTTTTTTACGTCGCACATCTAAATGTATTTTTTTTTTTTTAGATCTTGTGTCACAAAGTACCAAATATATCAAGTGAAAGGACGAAGATTCATGATTTTAAGATTTTTTTTTTTTTTTTTTACAAATAAAATGCATATTAGGATTGCATCTGTCCCACTTTACTTTGATACCCTTAAATAAAATCCAGTGTACCCAATTGCCCTCGGAAGAAACCTAATAAATAACCAAAAATGAAGGTTTTATTATCCGTGTGGCTGAAAACTGACACCACCCTGAACGCACCATCCACACAGTGATAAGGTAATGGCAGCGTCATGCCTGTCAGAGCTGATTGGAGGATGGATGGAGGTGACTAAGGAGCAGTTTTGGAAGAAAACCTGTTTAAGGCTGGAGACTGGTGTGGAAGTTTGACTTCCAGCAGGACAACAACCCTAAACGTCCAGCTAGACTACAGGGGTGCGGTTTACGTCCAAGCTGACTCTTGCTGCTCCCCATCCAGACTAAAGTTTAGTCCCATACTTTCATTCACAATCAGTCTCTAAAGGTGTTGGAGACACATCCCAAAAATATGTTGGTGTGTTTGCAGCAGAAAGTTTTTCTACAAAGCGTTGACTCAGGGAGGGTAGACTTCGTATTCAAGCCACACTTTCAGTCTTTATTTGTAAAAATGCATCAAGTCATGATTCCTTTTCCTTCCACTTCACAGCTACGCTCTATAAAAATTAAAAACACATCTAAGTTTCTGCTAGTAATGTGACAAAATGTAAACTTAGTTCCAGGGCTATAAATATGGAATAATCCTTATTTTTTGCAGTGTTAAGGGCCAAACTAAACCACAGGGAACACGAATGACAACGCGCCATCCTACCTGAGTTTGCTCTTGAGGGAGTTGACTTCTCGGCTCATGGCGTCGTTGGCCTCAGTGGCTTCGTCCAGCTCGCGCTGCAGCTTCCTGCGGGCGGCCGTGGCGCGCTGAGACTCCTCCTCCGACTCCTCTAGCTGCCTCTTCAGCTGCTTCAGTCGAGTGTTTGACTTCTCCGTCTGGTGCGTGAACAAAAGTGATACCCTAAACTGCTTTTCCCTTGCACCTCTGCAGCTCGCGGGTGTGTGTGAACAAAGCCACGATGAAAAGATCTCAGCCATGACTCAAAAGAACAAAGTGATGCAAACAGAAAACGATGGGACTGGTGGGACATGTATGGATGAGTTGCCAGGAGAAGCTCTCTCTAAAGTAAATATACGGCAGCCTGAGCTAGAATGTCGTACGACTGCAATATGTACTTCATGCATCTTCTTGCTTCAAGAACTTGAATCGTTGCAGACCGATCAGGTGTTTTTACCTGATCTTTGTATTGCTCGGACTGTTTTCGCTCATCTTCCAGCTGAATCAGCAGGTCTTTGAGCTTCTTGTCCTTCTGGCGCATGCCCTTGGCAGCAGCCTGCTTATCTCTAACACGACAAAGACGGGAGTTAAAGGCAACAATACAACAACAATAACCCAAGTATTCCAGAGAGTATGGAGGGTTATGGAGAGACCGACCATCTAACACATAGCAAAGGTTGCTGGTGTGTGTTTTAGCTTGGAAGGTATTCAGGTTTGATCAGTTTTCAAATAAAACCAGCAGTCAAAGGTTCCTGTTTGTAAGCGATAGACGTGGTTTTCATTTGTCGCCAACCTGCTCTCCTGCTCCAGCTGCTCCTCCAGCTGTGCCACCTTAGCCTCCAAGGCGGAGATGGAGGACTTGAACTTGGACTTGACCTGGTTCTCCATCTCCTGCAGCTTGGCCTTCAGCTCCTTGTTTTGGCGCTCCATCTGCTGCCGAGCGCTGTCGTTCTTCTGGGAGGTGCTGCGCTCCGTCTGCAGCTCGCCGTTCAGCTGCTCCACCTGATGAAGCGGAAACACAGCCAGAGTCAAGGCTGACGGCCGGCTCTTTCGCTACGCCGCGAGTCGTGGGGCTCCTCTGGTCGCTTCACCTGCTGTGCACTCTTCCTCAGCCGGTCATTGAGAATCTCCATGTTGCTCTGCTCCTCCTCAAGCTCCTCCTCCAACTGGGTTATCTTGGCTTCGAGTCGGCGTTTCTCATCCGCCAACGCGGATCTGAACCCACGGATGACGGTGAGAAAATGTCATACCTTCACCCCATTTACTTTCCTGATTAAACAAAAGCATCGATTCTTCACCCACTTTCCAGAGGAGTTGCTCGCCAGCTCGTCAGAAAGTTCGTCCCTCTCAGCCTCTGCCTGCTTCCGTGCTCTTTCAGCTGCAGCCAGATCCTGGAAATTGATTAGAGGCGCTTCCAGTTACTAAGAAACCGGTGATTGCGCAGAGGTTTTTACCTCGTTATGAATCCGTCGTCTCACCTCCTGCAGCTGCATGAGCTCAGCCTCCAGACTCTTGGCCTTCCTCTCGCTCTCCTTCGCCGTGGTCAGCACCTCCTCCCGCGCAGCACGGGCATCCTCCAGCTCCCTCTGGAAGTCCTTCATTTGGGCCTGGATGCAGGAATGGAAATAAAGAGAGCAGGGAGTGACACAGCATATCTCCATGGGATTTGTTAATAGGGAATATTTACAGTACCAGCGCCAGAGTTGTGAAGACTTGCACTGTTGTAGTAACTACTGTTGCTGTAGGGTAGCCAAGCAATCTGTTCTAGGAGGCTAGGAGTTTAAATTGGTCTTTGCCATGACAATTCGTGTGGAAAAAACATAGATCCTAGAAGGGGTACAAGACTTGGAGAAGGGCCACGGTGCTTTGTGAAAGTATGCCCTTCGTACCCCATGAACCCTTGCATCTCTTATTGAAACCCACCAAGATGTAGCCAGCCTTCTAAACGTACAAGTCAGGCATTTCATGTAACCACAGCTCGGGGGGGAAAAATTAGTTGACAGGAACACTTCTAGCTAGGCAGTCTACAAATCTGGCCTTTATGTGGCAGTGGCAACAAGAAGCCGTTGATGACAGAAAGCCGTGAGAATCCTAGTTGCAGTTTGCCATAGGCCATGTAGAGACACAGCACACATGGACGAAGGTACTCTGGTCAGACCATAACGGCACTGAACTTTTTAGCCTACCATTAAAACCTAAGACTGCACAGCACTCTTAACCCACTATCACCACAGTCAAACACTGTGGTTGCAGGAACAACCACCTGGAGGCCTTCAGATTACTCCAAGCGATGCAAGAGTCTTCCCTTCACCAGATCTTTGACTCTCTTCTGGGAGTCGGTGAAGTTATGCAGAAAGTTTTGGATTCCATGAAGGAAAAGCCACCTAAATACGGCAGCAATCCTTGAGCATATTTTCACCACCCAAGCAGGACAACATTAAACAACCACAGCTGCAATGGAGACCTAAACCCACGTGTAAAAAGTGATGCTCACAGATGTTCTCCATCTAATCTGTCTGAGCCATTTTGAATTAACTGAAGGTTTGGTTTGTACCAAATGTGACAAAGTTCAGGGGCTGTAAATACTTTTTAAGGAGCCTGTATGCATAAGACAACATGAATGGCATATAAAGCAGCGTTCCCGTGTGTAGACTCTGCTCCTGCTTCCCCTCGCTCTCACCTGCAGCTTGCGAAGCTGCTTGATGGCCTCGTCTCGTCCCTTGTTGGCCGTCTCGATGTGTCCCTCCAGATCTTTCATGTCTGTCTCCAGCTTCTTCTTGGCAGCTGCAGCCTGGGCCTTTTGCTTACGTTCATCTTCCAGCTCCGTCTCCAACTCCCGGACCTGCAGTTGTCATCGTTTACCATCACTGAGGAAGCTTTTTAAAACACAAGCCGGAAAGAATCGGTCCCGGTTCTTAAAGCCTTTTTACCTGCTTGACAAGCTGCCTCTTCTTTTCCTCTCCCATCTCATCCCGTCCCTGAAGGTCTCTTTCGAACTGGGCCTTCAGGGCCTGCATGTTGACCTCCAGACGCAGCTTGGCATCTTCGGCTGCCTGCAGCTCGTCCTCCAGCTCCTCCAGCTGGGTCTTCATCTCCTCCACCTGGGCCTCCAGGCCTCGTTTGGACTTCTCCAGCTCGTGCACCTGCCATCAGCACGTTGCTAGATTACCCAGGAGGCTGAAAATGACTTTTGGCCCAAAAGCTACAGACAGAATATAATAAGAACTCACATTTTTTCCCACGTCGTCCTTGGAGCTGATCAGGTCTTCCATCTCAATCCTCAGAGCCTTGTTGGCCCTCTCCAGCTCCTCCCTGGCCTCCTGGGCATCGTCCAGAGCCCTCGCCAGGGACAGAGCCTTGGTTTCCTTTTCTCTGGCCTCGGCTTCTGCACGGTCTCTCTCGTCTGCATATTTACTGGAGATGCTCTTCTCCTCAGCCAGCATCTGAAGGTCGGATAGAAAACCATGCATCTACTGCCAATCTCCAAGAGATTATTTCCAGTGTATAAATACGTTTCTTAAACATTTAAATTTCTCTGATGTCTGTGGCTCTGAAAACAGGAACTGCAACTTTAAACACCGGGCTTCTTTTTTCCAGTTATATTCACCTGATCAAACTTCTTCTGCTTCTTCTCCAGGTTGGACACAATCTGTCTCTGGTTGTCCAGGTCCATCAGTGTGTCCTCCAGCTCCTGCTGCAGGCGGTTCTTGGTCTTCTCCAGCTTGTCGTACGCCGAGGCCTTCTCCTCGAACTGAGTGTTGGCTGCCTCCAGGTCCTTCTGCAGCCGCTTTTTCCCCTCCTCCAGAAACTCTATGTTGCCTGACATCTCCTCCAGCTTCTTCTTTGCGTCTGATAACTGTAAAAACAGCAAAACCGGGTTGTTGGGTTTTTTTTTTTTCCACTTAACTTTGTTTTCTAGAATGTTTTGAGCTCCAACTCGTGCTGCCGTGGAAAAAGAATTCGTAATTCTCGACCTGGACGTTGAGGGTGGACACGTGTCGCTCCACATTCCTCTTGGCCTCCATCTCCTCCTCCAGCTGCTCCTGCAGGCTGTTCTTGTCATCTTCTGCTTGCCGCAGCTTGGTAGAGATCTGCAGCTTCTGACGCGTCTCCTCGGCCAGCAGCTCCTGCAGATACACGGCGGTTCAGAGAGGGACTGCTTTCGTTGCAGACTTCCTGTCTCATAAGATATCATCCGAGCAGAAAGTTGCACTCGGGGTGTTTTTGCCGTTTCAGGACTTGCCTGTGTATCTTGGAGCTGGGAGGACAGGCTGGTGACATCTTTGCTCAGCTTGATGTTCTTGCCCTCTGCTTCATTCAGTAAGTTTGTCACACTCTCCAGCTCAACCTGCACACAGGAAAATCTCAATTCGGAGCCTTTCCGCGTGGCATTCCTTTAAAATTCCCATTAGGTTTCTGCGTCAGTGCTTGTTCAAGAAGAAAAAATAACTTGCAGTGATCTTAGAGCAGCGCTCGCCCAGCTCAGCCTTTTGCTTCTCGCTGTCAGAGAAGCGGGACTGCAGATCCGCCACCTGACCCTCCAACTTCTTCCTCTTGTGCTCCCCATCCTGTTTGGCCTGGGTGAGCGAGCGCACCTCTATGGTTAACTCAGAGGTGTCCTTCTCCAGAGCTTGTTTAGCCTTTTCCAGGTTGGACTTCACCTGAGCAGAAGATGGGAAAGACTTTAGTATGTACTGAGAAACAAAAAGCCGACAGTTTGTGCGTTAAATGAGGCCGGCCTACCCGTTTGGACTGCTCCAGCTGCTCGGTGAGCTCCTCCACGGCTTGGGTGTGTTTCTGTCGCATCTCCTGCACCTGGGCCTCGTGTGTGCGGTTCTCTTCCTCGATGGCCCTCTTCAGCAGGTTCACCTCTTGTTCTCGTTTGGCTCTGCAGATGGATGGAGAAACAGCACAGTTTTGAAATTTTCACAAAAGTGAAATGTTCTTTAAAAAAAAGAGTTCCTCTAAAAACACTGTTGCTCACGACATTTGAGCGAATCCGACCTTAATTCTTGTTGAGTGGCAGTTGTGTCCAGAGTGTCTTCGAGCTCCGACTTCAGCGCCTCCAGCTCCTCGCCGAGGTCACGCTTGATCTTCTCCGCCTTATTCCTGGCCGCTCGCTCGGAGTCGAGGTCCTCCTGCAGGTCGGAGATGTGCCCCTCCAGCTCTCGGATCTTCTTCAGAGCGTTGTTTTTCTGGGCCGTCTCGTCTTCTAACCTAAGAGGATGAAAGACGGAGCTGGCGTTAGCTTGAACTCAGACCAAGAAATGGTTACTTTTGAGATTTTGGTGCCTTGCAAAGATTTGTCACATTACAATACGTTTAATTTTGTTGTTATTTTACGTGACAGGCCAAAATAAAGCAGTGAATAATTGGGAGTGGAAGACAAAAGGGAAGCCAACACTTAGATGGACCATGTTTTGCTACAAGACTTTTAGGGCATGCTTTGGACATCTATGGACTGACATTTCATTTAACAATGTTCTTAGCAAACTACCTCAAACTCAGTCAGATTGGTTGGAAAGCCTCCATAAACATACATTTTCAGGTTTTACCACAGATTCCTCTTTACATTTAGCTCTGGACTTTAACTGAGCTAATTCTTGGGGATGCTTCGAGGTAAATGAGTCCATTCAGGCTCTGACTATGTTTAGGGTTGTTGTCTTGCTGCGCTGTGAACTTCTGTCTTTTGCTGCCTCCAGCTGCTTGTCCTATAGTCGCCTCCCTCCATTGTTCCCTCAACTCTAACCAGATAGGTAGACTCGATTTACGTGTTAAACCACTCTAAAAGCTCTTCAACTTGATTGTATTTAGGTATATCTGACTGAAAGGGGTTGAATAAAAACAGTTTTAAGATATATGTTAGTAAAACCTATTTTGAAGCCACGCGTCATCATCCTCCAACTTCATTAATTGGCAGCATTCCATGTTGCTCCAGCACATAAAAGTCCAAGGAGTATGAATACTTTTGCAAAAGCAGAATGTCACCTGGCCAATGCGTTCTGTAATTCCTCCTCCTTCTTGGCAAGCTGAGCTTTAAGGTCGGCGATCTGAGCCTGCAGGTCAGCTATTTGCTCTTGTAGGTCATTGGACTCGGCCTCCAGCTTGCGCTTCGCCTTATCAAGCTCCTGGCGAGTCTTTTCTTCTTTCTTCAAGCGAACTGGAACGGCAGAGAAGTCAACTCTGAAATCTCTTTCATAAACATACAGCATGTTTTTCCATGTTACACCATCTTGTGATTACCTTCCAGCTCTGAGATCATGGACTCGTGTTTATTTTTGAGCTTGGTCAGGTTCTTGGATTTCTCCTCTTCCTCTGCCAGATTGGCACTAAAATCAGCAATTCTTTCCTCCATCAGCTTACGCTCCTAAAAAGCCAATCACAAAAAAATGGTCCCTGAGTGAGTAACGGCCAGGAATCTGAGATAAATGATATTGGTTTGCAAACCATACCTTCAAAAGCTTGTTGTTATGGTCCTCCATTACCAGAATGTCGTCCTCCAGCTTTTTAATCTTCCCTTCACAGGTCACCTTCTCCAGCTGCAGCTTTTGACGGGCATCCTCTTCTTCTTCCAAATGTTCCTCCAGTTCCTTTGGCAAAAAAACCCCAACAACAACCCAGTCATGAGTTGCATCAGCTGCCACTAAGGACATCAATGAGCACAGAAACAGCAAAAAAAGACAACCAGGCACCAGACCTGCATCTGCTGCTGCATCTTCTTCTTGTCCAGCAGCAGTGCCTGAGCACGTTCTTCCTCTTCGTCCAGCCTGGCCTCCATTTCATGGAGGATCTCCTCCAGCTCCTGCTTCTTAGCCGCCAGACGGACCCTCATCTCCTCCGCCTCGGCGTACAGCTCCGTCTCTGCCTGGAGCTGCTCCTGCAGGGCGTTCCTCTCCTCAACGACCTTTAGGGTAAAGCATAAAATAGTCTTAGTTTCATTATCAGCGTTCTTTTCTAAATTTAAAAACATGCGCGCAAAAAAAATGGAGGTTTTAGAGGTTTGCAACATAAAGGTGTGGACATTTGATTCTAAATGTGGTTGGTAGGTTGTGTCATCCTTTACCTGCGTGTGTTTCAAGCTGATTTCTTTCAGCTCTGATTCAAACTTTGTCGCCACCTCTTTGGCTTTCAGCAGCTCTTCCTCCTTCTGACTCATCTCTTCCTCCTGTCGGGTCACTTGCAGCAGAGGCTTGACCTGTGATTCAGAACAGGAAGATCATTTAAGCACACGTTAAACACAAATGTTAAATGGTTTTAAATAATTTATTTAGTCACTTCTGGATATAAGTGACATTAACATTTTCTAGAATGGTGAACTTAATATGCCTGTTTTTTCAACCTAACGCAGATCTCTCCATATTAACAATAAACGGCACTATTTGCAATGTTAGGGAACTTAGGCTAAGGTTAGCGTCTTCATTCAGCAAAGAGCTGCAACATTTCCCCTCTAAGGGGAAAGCTTAGTGCTTGCTGTGTGCTCATAGCTTAACCCTCAAGGCGGATTATATCGTGTTGTTTTTGCACCTCGGTTCTGATGTTGCTCTGGGGAGCCCGCTGCAGGCTTGGAATCACCAGATGGATTTGGAGGTACACAAAAGCTGAGCAGAACAATTATAATAGCAAGTGCATTCTGTCACTCCTAACTTTTTTCTCTATCCATCGCATAGCTTAGAAAAGCTGAAATGACATGAAAGTCAAATCTATGATTGAAGATTTGGTCAGCCTTTTATCTTTTGTCAAAGAGGAACATCATGCACTGAAAGTGATGGCAATTACAACCGTCTCAGTAAGCCAAATTTATCAAAATTTCAGACTTATTTTAGCTTCTGACAGTAAAAGCTGTAAAATACGTCCATGAGAGCAGATCTATTGAGAATCCAGCCAAATTAAACAGTTTCGAAGCAATGAGAATCCAAAAGCCAGGTTGCAAACACTTATCTAAAAGATGTGTAACTTTCCTATAACTAGTTAACTAGTTCATGCAGGGACTGAACTTATTTCAAAATGTTTGGATGGTGAACTATGAAGAACTATGAAGAAAAGCATCCCCACAGCATGATACTGCCATCACCATGTTTCCCCGTGAAGATGGCGTTTAAATAAGTCAGTATAAACCTATGTGAACGAGACTCAGAACTAGTTTACATTAAAAATTAATATTGGCTGTAAACCAAAGTTGCAGAGTGACGTTGTATATGTTAGACGCAGACCTTTGTGAAGAGTCTCCACCACTGCCAGTTCCTGAGTTTAAGGTAAGCAGCGCAGTTCCTCTGGATCACTTTCATGGCGGTTAGCTGCTGCTGCCTCTTGGCAAATGCCCTTTGAAAACACAGCAGTTAAAATAGAAAAATCAGAAATGTGGAGCGAAAAACAAAGTATCAGCATAAATGCAGTAATAATAATAAAAAATCCCTCTGACTTAAAAATAAAACAGACAGAGTTTTTGTGTAAAAGCTGGTGTGTTCCTACTTTCTGGCCAGGAAGCCTCTCGCCTGGGCCTGGAAAGCGATGATGATCACGGTGATCTTCAAATCCCTCTCCTCCTCCAGCTGGGCGAGCACTCCAGTGCGGAAGAAGATCTTACTCTGTCCAATCCTGTACAGGTTGGGGTCCAAGTCAAGATGCTTGATCTGCACAGATGTAAGATGTTTAATATTACTATCTCTGTGGAGAACAAGCAGTGAGATGGGTATCAGTGTAAGTAGGAGAGATGGATTTTTTTTTTTTTTTTTTTTAAATGTGCCCACCATGAGGCAGCAGGCTTGTTTGCCATCCATGAAGCCTTTAGGAATAGCGCTTGCAGCCAAGATTTCATATCTGTACAGAGATAGAGAGAAGTCACAGTTACCCCAGATTTATTATAAATGGATTTTAAGATTGATATAAATGGTTTTACACCCACCTCTGACGGAATTCCTGGAAAACGATTCGATTGGGAAAACCTTGCCGACAGATCCGGATTCCCTCCAACACACCGTTACACCTCAGCTGCTCGAGAACCAGGTGTGCGTCCAGCTTTCCTGCCTGAAAACGTTTGAGATTATGAATGAACAGGAATAACTTTAGCATCTGATTTCAAATCTATGTATACTGCAAACAGGGGCATCAGCCTAACCCTCTTCTCGTGGTTGGGGATGATGCATCTGACGAAGTTGGGCTGAGTGTTGTGCAGTGTGGTCATGAGTTTTGCCAGCGACTCCTTGTAGAGCTGTCCCACTGTGCGAAACATTCCCTTCTTGGTCTTTGATGCGCTTGGCATGGAGCTGTCCGTCATCTTGGCTATTGTGTCCAGGCCAACAACCCTGTCCGCTGAAGAAGACCAAAGGTTTTACAGATTGCAGTAGGTAAAGTATGTTTTCACTTAATAAAAATCGCTTATTTTGTGTGTGCATCATATATTTTACCATCTTTCCAGAGGTCCTGCACAAACTGGCTGGAGGAGTTGTTGAGCAGTGCTGTGACATTGTCATTCAAAGGGTCCATGTTCTTTGTCAGCCAGGCTGTGGCGTTATAATCTACCTAAAAAAAACAAAACCCAACATCATGTGTAACTTTATGTAAAGGTTTTTTGTTGTAAGATGTTAGCAATCAGCATAAAGTCTATAATCATCTGATAGATGACTCTTCTCTGAGGTCTTGGATTTTCCATCTTCTTTACAAAATTGTGAAAACAATTAAAAGAGAAAGAAGTCAATCTTTATGCTGATGACAGTGCTGTGTTTTAGCACAGCGTTTGTTCATTCCACCATTAAAATTATACAGATATGATTTAAACTACAAATCGGTTTAAGTCTTGCAGAGGCTGTTCTTGCAAGAATGCCTCCGTGGGCGAGCCCCCCCCCCCCCCCTCCCCCCAGCCTCCAAAGAAAATACCCCAAATACCAACCAACAAAAACTACTTTATTTAATGTATCAGAAACATTCCCAACTGAAACACATCTACCTCAAAATTAATCTATACTGGATGTTTAGACTTCTCCAACATTACTTTTAAGAAAACAAAGAACCCCCTTTTTTGACAGATTTTACAAAGATCTGTAAGACATTTGTAATCGCAGTAGAATAATTTGGTCCAGGTTTAGGCAATCTATATTTTGTGTTTTTTTTTTTTACGATTGTCTAAACTAATGTGGTTTTATTTCTTTAAAAAAAACAACATTGAAAATACTCTGCTTTTACAAATAAAATAAATATACTGTGTTTTAAAGAATCACTGCTCAGTGTAGAGCAACCTGGCTGAGTCTAAAAGAAATTATATTCAGTGTAGAATCCTTTTAAAAAAGGGGAAAAACCTGGCAAATTGAAGGAAAAACTTTGAAAAACCTTAACAGACTTGATTTAAAATGCCATCTTAGATTAAAAGAAAGTCTGTCTGCTTACAAAGCATTAACAATTTAGGAGTGAATTTATTAATTTGCACAATAACAGGTTGCGTTTGTTCATGTTTACCTTTCCAGCGTAGTGAAGAATGGAGAACTCAGTTTTGTCTTTAAGCTGCTTGGGTTTGGCAAACTTCACATGACTCCCTTGAGTGTTCATAAGTTTCTCCACAAAAGAGATATCTGTGGCTTTTGGGAACCAACACTCTTCATCCAGCAGGGCCAAAATGCCGGGTGGATTGTTCTGTATGAGACACACAACAAGGTTTAACCATAAAAAAAATAAAAAATAGCTACATCAATTTGGATATTTTAATCCTCAGGCTACTTCTGTGCATGGAAGGGAACTTGTGTTAACAATTTCAGTGGTTAGTTTTAATTTTTTTTAATTGTCTCTACTCGTTACCGGCCTCTCGATGAGCTCGATGCAGGGCTGCAGGTCGAGTCCGAAGTCGATGAAGTTCCACTCGATTCCCTCCCTCTGGTACTCCTCCTGCTCCAGGATGAACATGGTGTGGTTGAAGAGCTGCTGCAGCTTCTCGTTGGTGTAGTTGATGCACAGCTGCTCAAACGAGTTGTCCTAAAACGAGCGAAACGACACAGCACAAGATACACACCACTACCGTTGTAAGCATTTCTACCTTAAAACACTGGAATACATTAATAAAATGTATGTGACTGATAAACATGTCTATACTTCAAAAATCTCAAAGCCAGCGATGTCAAGGATTCCCAGGAAGGAGGCTCCCTGACGCTTGGTCTTGTCCAGCGCTTTATTGACTCGGCCCAGGATCCAGCGGAACATTCGCTCATAAATGGCCTTAGCCAAAGCTTCAATAGCGAAGTCAGCCTAAAATAAAAGACAACACAGCAAAAGCACTGATTATCTCGGACTTTTAATGAGCCCGAAGCCTACGGTTTACTCGGTTCCCTGTCTACAGTACCTGCTCTTTGGTTTGTGCTTTCTGCACCACCTCTCTGCCCACTTTGATGCGAGGGGTGAGGATTGCTCTGGTGAAGTCTGTCACGTTGATGCCCTGCAGGTGA
Organism: Fundulus diaphanus; assembly: GCA_037039145.1. Taxonomy (NCBI): domain Eukaryota; kingdom Metazoa; phylum Chordata; class Actinopteri; order Cyprinodontiformes; family Fundulidae; genus Fundulus; species Fundulus diaphanus. The sequence goes on along the minus strand of CM073123.1, from coordinate 26,798,953 downwards.
CAAACCTTCTGCGCCGCTGGGGAAACAAGACAAGCGGTTAACTAATAAAACCAGTAAATCCAGTGGATTCTAAGAAACGGAGTTGGTAAAAGGTGAAGATAGTAGATTATTTGGCTTTTAGGACAGAGATGTGTCTAACCAGTGTTGTCCGGCATGGTGGCCTGCTCTTGATTCCTCTCTTTCTTGAACTCAATGTTTCCCAGCTGCATTACCGTGGAGCAAACCTTCAGTATATCTGCATCATTAAGGGCAAACACATGAAGCGAGCCTATAAGGTACAGCCACGGAGGCAGATTTGCAATCATAGCAAGAGAAATGCAGCCCAAAGTGAGTAATTTAGTGATACCAGCTCTTTCCTCCTCAGTGAAGCCCATGATGTTCATTGCCTCCATTGTCTCCTCAAACATCTCGTCGTCTTGCTGCCCAGGAATCTGAACATGGCCTGCACTCAGGAAGCGGTAGTTGCTGAAGGGCTCCAGGAGAAGGTCATCTGATGATAAAATAAGCAAAGCAGTGAAAAGAATTACTTCATGAAGGGCGCGCCCAAGCTCTTCTTCTCGGCTCAAACTTTACGTTGACCACTTGTAAGATTCGTCGGCCCTTTGCTGGAATACTCTTCAGTACAATGTCTGCACAGTTTAATGAAAATTGAGGTGATGATCATCTGACCTTTCAGTTTGTCTTTTGCGCCAGCGATCATGTAGTAGAAGATGTGAAAAGCTCTCTCCGTCTTTGCCTGACGGATGCACCGGGACTTCTCCAGCAAGTCTGAGAGTAGCCGCTAGTTAAGAAACACAAATGTGTCTTTTGCTGCCAAAAGTTAAAGATGTAACCTTTTGCTCAGGCCCTTCTCCAAAAACTTAAATTTATTTAATAAAGAATAGTTTCAGTAAGCATCAGGGTCTACATGAAACCTCAGAGGCCTTCACAGAACAGCTGTTCGCCCTCTTTATAATGACTATTCAGATTTTTTTTTTTTAAGTATAGAAAAGTTGGAGGGGTATGAATGCATCTGTACAACACCAGCTATCTGCTAAATTATCATTTTAATCCATTCTGTACTTCCATAACATAAAGGCAGTGGCATGATGAGACAGCAGGTGGATTTATTGACAGAATAACCTAAATACTGAAAGATTTTGCCGTTTCAGAGGGCTGAAAAGAAAACATTCAAGATACAAGTCTCAATGTTGGCTCCAACAATGTAGCCAGTCACATCAAAGTTTATGCGGATGAATTTTCCCTGAGAGAGAGAAACAAAAGGGAAAAGCATGTTTTTCCATCAAAGAGTAAGGAAATATCAGACAAAAAAACCCACAAAGCATATTTCTTTAAACCGCAAACTCACAAATCGAGAAGAGTTGTCATTTTTGATGGTCTTGGCATTTCCGAAGGCCTCCAGGATGGGATTAGCCTGCAGGAGCTGTTTCTCCAGCTCGCCCTGGTGACAAAGGTAATACACAAAATATTGCTTTCAAGCTGTGAAGGTGGTGCTAGGTGAGTGTTTGTTTACCACAATAATGACGTGGGATAAGAGGAAGGAGAAAGCATAAAATAACGCATCTAAGAGCTTCACCATGAATGAAGCATTTTGTAGGGAGGTGTAACATGGAGGCATAATACCACAGAATCAAGAAAAGGTATTTGTAAGTTTTGGAAAAACTAGTTTGAATAATCAATTTGCTAAAAATACTCTTTGGATTTGCACAACCATCTTTTCTGGAGATGTAATTTACTTCCAGCAGGGGCGTGGAGTAGATGAGTGACTGTAACCGAGGCGGACAGCCCATCACTTTGAATCGAGCTAATCCTCCTGATCAAAGAGGCTCTTTTTGTCTGCACCAAGGTCAGGAGCTGAGGACCTCTACATAAACTTTCCCACTTAAAAACACCTACTGTGTAAACGAGCTAAAGCCTGGAAGAGAACAAGGAGGAAAAAAACTGTTTACAGAGTAGTCCTGAACCTTTTCAGACAGACTGTAATTAATTAGTTTGTAAACTAGATTTATTTCAGATTGTTACGCTGTTAACTCAGACTTTTATCTACATCCTCCTTGTAAACACATGCTGTACGTTTTGTTAGATTTTCATAGAAATTTGATATGTTTTTTGGAGAAAGCAAACGTACCAAATGCTGCGAAATGAAAGCCACACTTTCCTTTTACATTTGAGGCAAAAAAGAGGAAATACAGACCCACTGATGAGGAGCAGTTCAGAGTTCAGGATAACTGGAAAACAAAGGAAAGAAGACAGAGCACAGCAAGGTGGAAATAAAGGAAAAAGTAGCATCTCATGAAATGTAAATACAATCTCCTGAGAAGACAGATAAGCAGCAGGAGTCAAAAAGGACTGATGGGGAAAAAAAGCTTGAAAAGGACAGATTGGGGGGGGGGGAACAAAAAACAAACATTCCTAAACCTATTTCTGTTCAAACAAGCCTTAAAGGGAGCCTCTGGGACTTACAGAGGACAGAATACCCAGGCAAAATTTATTCTACACAACCCAAAGACTGTGTGTGAGATCAGTAGCAAAGATGTTAATCACATCAAAGCACATATTCCAAAATATAAACTGGGTGGGAATAATAAGTTTCAAACATATCAACCATGGCAATATACTTCTACTGGGGCTGTTGAAATGAAACATATACACCAACACCAGATTTCAGTAACAACCAAGAAATCCACACAAAGAAATCAAAGCACAAAATGGCATGAATTAAGCGTAAAGTGGAATGACGCAGAAAAGAAGCACTGGACACGTGAAGAAAAGAAGAACAAAAAGCCCAGAAAATTGCAATAACCTGTCCACCTAGTAAAGGATTCCTGCACCCTATCAGAGCAAATTAATTTCATTGGGTTTAGTCTTAACTGAATCACATGATGCATACAAGCAAAGAGCTTCACAACCTTATTGTTGCAAAATCATACCAATGGCATTGGCCACAGACTCATTTCTTAATTTCTGAATGTTAAAGTGAGCATTTCCCTATAAATATCATATATAATATAACCAGCCATGACCAGGAGCTCTGAGGAGTCAGTTTCAGAACAACCTGTTTTTCTGCTAAAAACATGAAGCAATGAACTCTAATGCAAGGACATCGATGCACGTTTAATGCGTCAGACTCTACTTCTGAAGAAAAAAACGTCAACACAAAAACACATTAAAGCACATTTGGACAAGCCAATTATCTTTGGGGAGAATATAGTCAGGTTAAATGAGACCAGAATTTTGCCTTTGGTTGTTAAAAAAAACGCACCATGTTTGAAGTAGAAACTGGGTGCAGTTAGAGATGGTAACAAAGTTTGAGATTGTATTTTAGCTGATAACAGGCTTATAGTTAAAGGAAGAAGGAATGGAAAAATGTACCAGCATATAAGAATCTGAAGAAGAAGTATGAATTCTGAAATACTGAAGAAATTTCATAGAACGCCTCACAGACTTTTATGCTGTGTCACTTAAATCAAAACAGGTTAGTCCAGAATCAAGTCTATCATTTGCATATGAGCATTACCTGGGTGGTAACAGCAATCTGGAGGGATTGTATTGCCAACAGCCACATGACAAAAGCATTTACAGAGAAAAATGTTTGTGTCACTTCCATCTACTTCCATGACTCCTACTTTTTCACAGCTTTTTTTCTTCCTTTTGGCAATATGTTATGGCAAGAACCCTTTCAGGAACTCTAGTGTATGCACGCTGCCTGTGCACCTGACAGGTAGATTATGAGCTTAGGAGTCAAGAGGAGGTCAGATTTGGACAGACAAAAAAAAAAAAGAAAAACAGGAGATGGGCATGCTCACACTGTGCTCGATGATCTGTGAGAGACCCTTTCACTGCCACACAGAGGTTGGTTTAATCTCCAGCGGCAGAGAAAGGATGTACGAAGCTGCCAATTTGACAAAACCACGTCACGAGGTAGAGAAAGGGGCACGTCCGAGACTGCGTGTCAGTACTCTACTCATCATCATGCAGTCTGAACAAGCCGGTCGCCGGAGTAAAAAGCTGCTGTTTGTTTTAAGGTGTGAGGATGAATTTATTCATGCTTTCCAGGAAGGTATGCCAACATTTTATCCCGGCGAGGAAGCTCTTCTAAATCAGCTCTAACTAGTGATGAATGTTGAGAAAAAAAAAAAAAAAAAACACCATTGAACTTAAACATTGGACACCCCGGAGGTAAAATAACTCCTGTTGGGGCAACTCAGTGATGCTAACTTCATGCACTTTTCTAACTGAACACACAGATGGCACACAAAAAAACAAAAGAAACAAACAAAAAACGGTCAACACACTCCAGGCATTCCCCTTTACTCACGTAGGCAAACTGTGATCCTGATTGTTGCTATTTGAAGGAAATATACAGAATTAAACTGGGCAGGTTTTTTTTTTTTTTTTTTTTTTTTTTTTTTTTTAAGAGGGAGGGAACTGGCCAACGGATCCTAACATGAGTTCTTCACACAGATACCTACAGCGTTGCTGTCCTTCTTGCCTTTGTGAGACGAGGCCACAACAGCCAGATACTGGATGACCTTCTTGGTGTTCTCCGTTTTCCCGGCCCCAGACTCGCCGCTGAAGAAAGGGGGGAGGGGGGGGGGGGGGAGATAGAGAGCCGTGAAGATAAACGGCACTGACAGCATTTCTGTTCACAGTTCAACAACCCAGTTTAATTTGATGGAAATCATGTGCTGCAGAGATAACCTCACCAACGCTTGGCCCAAAGTAAAACCTCACTTACTGTTATGTAATTTGGTCCTTTTATGACGAGGAATTTTAGAAGACCGAACATTCAGTTGCTCTCAGATTATTTCAGTCATTTCAGACTTGTGGTTTAATGTTAAAACAGGAAATTGTAGGCATGAAAGTGCAGACATTTTTACTCATACCCGTCATGGGCATTGGCGTCAGTGATGTGATGCTTTTAATCATGCGGCACACAACTTCATTGATTTTTAAGAGAAAATTGGGTGTTTGAATCTATTGAGAATTGTTTCTCTAGTCCAAACAGGATCAAAATTATACATACAGGCTTACTTATATTTGGATATGTGTTCCTGTGTAAGTTGCAAAAAGTCAACAGACTTTGTTTGCAGGTGTCAAAAAGAATCTGGAATCATTTTGGCTCAAGACGATATCCGACAACTCTTTTAATCAGAATTGGTCATTTAAACGAGTTGGTTTCCTGCCAAGAACCTGACTTTTTAGTATTGTCAAGAAATTGTCAATAGATTTGAGGTTATTCCTGAAGCCTAGTGTTGGCCTGCTTGATTCAATAAAGGCAAGGCTACTCCTCCAAACTACAATTATCGTTGTGAAAGCAGACAGCAAAGGAAAGGTGGAGGAGTCGACTCCAACAGAATGTGTGCTTTATTAAGTTCATGTAACCATGTTTCTGTTAAAAACATAACATCAAGATTTTTTTCAATAATGAAGTCATTAATTAAAAACGATTTTCCTGACAGATCTAATGTTTAATAAACCTAGTTTATATGACTTAGCGGTTGATGTTGTCTCTGTGGCAGGTTGCATCTGACGGTTTATCACTTTTAAGTACGATTGTTTATTCCTGTTTGTTACACTTTTGTTTTTCTTATTTCTGCCACGTATCATCACAGATATTCCATAATCTCTGGCAAAAGGCCCAAGCTGATGCTGGAAACTGTCATGTCTGATAAGGTTGCTTCTAGGGCCCAGTGTGTATCACAGAGAAGTGATACACACCACAAAGAACAGTTTTAATTTGTGGTTGGGATCGTCGTCCTTTTTAAACATTAAACAGTGTGCAGATTTAAATAATCTAACCCACATGTTCACCCTGATATGAAAGGAAATTGGTCAGGATGTAAAAAAAAAGAAACATACAAAAATCAATCAATAAGTTAATTCATTAATTTCCAGAATAAAATTTCTGGAAATGTATTTAGTGGCCAGCAGAGACAAAGCTCAGATATTAAAATGTGTAAGGGCCACAACAACAAGAAGAGTGCTTGGAGGAGTGCAGGTGAGGCTTTCAAAGCTGTGCAAACTGTCCAGCATGGTGGTGGTAGCACTATGGTGTAGAGTTGTTTTGCTGCCACTGGTGATCTGCACAAAGCAACCAACTTAAAGAAGCTTCATGTTTTCAAACGAGAAGATTGGTCAAGTATCCTTCCAGAAAGATATCGGCACCTCGTTCACACCGTCAATAATTCTGTGACTTGTCTGCAACTTGCCGGGGTACATTTACCCAAGCGTTAGTGGGCATGTATGGGAATAGTTGACTTTGTATAACAGAGGAAGTCACAAAACAACCAGTCATTGCTTTTCAATTTTATTCTAAAATCATGAATAACGTGTAAACTTTATATCCAGAATTGTAGAGCAATAAGCAGTATCCTGTTCCCAGCCTTATCTGAATTATGTTTCTATTAATCTTTCTAGTAACGAGTGTCTGTAAACCGAACTAGTAACAAGCCTAACAAACCTCTTATGGGTCTAAACAAAAGTTATTGGGAGGCCACTGGACTGCTCAAACCTAAAGTATGTGCTACTGCACCTTTTAAAGTCACTGAAATGTTTTCAGTGCATCACAGACAGATTCTTTCCCTCCAGACAACAAACTTGGATACACGAGTCAAGCTGATTGATCCCAGAGCCATCAGATGGCGCACACAACGCAAGCTTGGTCGGGGGTCCTTAAAAGGCATGGGAAGCTCTGTGTGTTAGGATTTGGCAGCTCAATGAGGAATCCGGAATCCATCTGTGTTGTCATGTTTAGGCTGAGTAAGGAGATATATATATATATATATATATATATATATATATATATATATATATATATATATATATATATATATATATATATATACATACACACACACTGGATGTGAAAACATAAAAATAAAATGTGTATCCACAAATGTGTTTAGTTAACCCAAAACAGTCCATTTTAAATGACTCTGGACTCCTGTGGGTTAGGAGGACGGTGGCTGTATGGGAGGAAAATGATATACCTTCAGGAAATGGCTGTGTTGGAAAAGACTGATCTACATAACTTGGAAACACAGTAGAGTTTGAGGCTAATTTGAAGCCCCTATATAACACTATATTTATTCTACCCTTGGTAAAAGTGAAGTTTACCAGCAACAAACTTGGTTACAAGTAGTACAAAATTTAGATCCCACAACACGTACTAATATGTTAGTTAAAGCCAACAACAACAACAAAAAATACCCAGAGTAAAAGAAACAAAGTCATTTTGATGTAAAATAATCCAGGAAATCCTAAAAACCTGTGAAACTTGTTTGAGCCTTTATCAGATTAAATCAGAGGCCTGATCAGGCTCAGAAACCACAATGACTGTATGAACATGACGCTTCAGAAAAAGCCCAGCTCTGACAGTCTGTGCCTCTAAACCCTTTTAATTCACTCTTCATCCAAATTTCCTTCATTAGCATCAAACAGCTCTGCCAATCAGCCGCTGGTATAGATCTATCCAAACTTTTCCAGCTTTCCTCTGATAAGGAAGCATAATCTTTGAGGAAATGGTTTGATGGGAAACAATTTGCTGCATCCTGGTTGCAGTAAATTAGGAGCAAAAATGAGGAAAGCCCTTTTCCCTCAGCTGGTTCAGTTGCACTACTAAGGAAGGACACTGAGACAAAGGTTTCTGTCCAGATAATGAATGAAATAATACAATCAGATCTGTCTGAGCTGACTTTGAAGAAGGAAAACACATTAGGTCTGTAAATTATGCATCTGACAATGTGCAAACTTCATTTATTGTCTGTATTTGAGGTACATGCATGTAACACCCCTGTCACGACAGTAGATGAATCTAGAATTCTGTGTTCAGTTTAAATGATGAATAAAACGATAAACCTCTTGTACTCTTTGTAAAATCTAAATTTTACGAACAGGCCACTCGAAGGCCTTATTGATGCCTCGGCAAGCAGTCAAAACTCTCAATAATTAGTTCAGCACAAACAAACAATGCTGAGCCCAAACATTTGGAGAGCTAATCTGGTTCTCCCATCAGAGTTAAGGACACATTTCCTGACTAAATCCTTGGGAGAGAGGAAAGGACGCAGCTTTCCCAGAGAGCTGCAGGTCCTTTAGCTTGAATGCACAAGAAAGGAGTTTCCATTTCTTTCTTGGATCTGTGCCACAACAGACATCTGATTTATGTCTGAGTCAGCGTGATGCAGCCGTTCTGTGACATATACACAGGTAAGGCCGTCTTTGAGTCATTAATGCAAGGCCACAGATCACACGGACAAGAGAAGAGGGGTTTGGTTGACTTACGTGCAGAGAATGGACTGGTCCTCACGATCTGCAGAGCCAAAGAAAGTTGCAGCATTAGATGACACTTATGACAGCTTATTCAGCATTGTATAAACAAGGGGATAAAATAAAATATAAAAAAAAGTATATGGTATCTGGTTTACAGACCTGCTGGGAGGAGGCCTGTTAACTTATTTCTGTTTATTTATGTGGGAGTTGGACTGAACTTTCAGTGCTGAGAGAAAATATCTGCCCCCCCCCAACAGATTTGTTGTTTTTTGCTTTCTTTGTCACACTAAAATGTTACAGCTCAGTTCAGTTTATTGATACAGCGCCAATTCAAAACAAATGTCATCTCAAAGCTCTTTAGAAAAAGATTCTAAAGAGACAGAAAATTAACTTGATACAATCATACAGACAGATCCAGAGTAAAATCCATCCAATTCAATCCTAGTTATTAAAAACATATTTGCTTTGGAGATTGGAAATGCATTTTATGGCAAATATGAGATGGGCCTTGGTGTTATCTTTTGGTTTTCACCTTTAAACTCTTCCATGGAGACTGCTTTTGTACCTAAACCAGGGGTGTCAAACTCATTTTGGTTTAGGGGCCGCATACAGCTTAATCTGATCTCAAGAGGGCCACACGAGTAAACTCATTGAAAGATTAAATATAACTAATAAAAGTGGACTTGTTGTTGATTTGTATATTAAATTAATTTCACTTTTACACAATATATTATGAACAACCTCAGCGTTTTTAAGAAAAGTATGTGCAATTTTCAACAATACTTTTACTCAGTTAAACATTTACTTAAATTCATTATGCATAAGAACTGATCACAGTGATTGTACAATGTTGAAAAACATTTATTCACATTTTTTGGAACTTAAAAACACTGTCCTGCATGACAAAATACATCAAACAGATAAAAATGAAGAAATTATTTAAAATCAATTTTCCACATCTGAAGCTCAGTGCTACAATCTGCTGATTAAAACACAGCGCCCCCCGTGGACAATATGTGGAACTGCAGATTTTCAATTAAACAAAGTACATGTTTTTTTCAATAATTGTTTTATCATTCTCTTCCTTTTATCTCTTCTTTCTTTCACCTTTTCTTTTTTTCTTCTTGTTCTTCCTTTCCTCTCCTACTTTCCCATTGTAGTGTACATATCATTTGAGATATTCCCCGCATGAATCATAATAAAACTATTCACATTCATAAATCAAGCGGAGCACTATGGCAAAAGCAGTACTGCTCCAGTTGTGAAAGTCAAATCTGATGAGCTCTTTTTGGCATTAAGACAACAATTCTTATTGCCACATTCCCAGCAAGGACACTGAGAAAAAAAATAAAAATAAAATCATTGTTGAATAATGATAATGCATTTAGCCACCGGGCTGGACTAAATTGTTCGGCGGGCCGTAAGTTTGACACCCCTGACCTAAACTGTTTCCTATAGTTGAACTGTGAGCGCAGACTTTAACTGAGGAAAGTGAGGCCTGCGATGCTTCAGGTGACGTTCTGGGTTCCTTTTGTGACCTCCTGGATGAGTTGTAGATGAACCTTTTGGAGTGGTTTTGGTAGGCTGGTAACTCCAGGCAACATTCATCACTGATCCATTTCTTAGACTGCTCTAATTTTGTCCATGTGAGATTCTTAGCCTGGTTCATGTTGTCAGAGAGTTTCTCTTTAAGGCTATCTGTCTGGAAGAAAATCAGATCTGGATGTGCTGCTCTGACATTAAACTTAGCTTTCCATACACTGTGGTAAATCACAATTCATGAACTAACAAGAGGGTAAACTTTGTTTTCAGGTTGGTTTGGATACATTTTGTGCCATTTTTTAAACAAAATCAAAGTTAGAAAAATGCTTTTCAATTTTCTTTGCATTTACCTCGTTTCTTTTGTCTGATATTAAGCTTTGACGATCGGTGTGCCAAAAAGAAATTTGCATAAGGGCAACTACTTTTACACAACACTACATATAATCAAATCAGTACAATTAAAACAGATTCAAACTTAATTGCATACATTCTAGTGTAGCCCCATTTATGACACAAAGCAGTCTGATTTTGTAATAAAAAGTTATCTAAAGAGATCCATCTGCTGTATCTAAGATTCATGAGATGATGTAACTACCACAAATACTTTCATTTGAATAATATGTAAATCTAATAGGAAATGTAACCGTTACATTGACTTTAAAAACACTGTTGTGTGAACAACCCCAGACCGAGCAGGGTGACACTGTAACTGTATCCCTTACCAGTGCAGTGGGAGTCAAAGCGACTCATCTGACTTATAAGTGCTTTTACTATCAGTTGTTTGATTGTAAGAATCCCATTTCATGCAATTCAATCCCTGTATGCGTGACACCTTCAAGCTATTCAACGCCGAATACTCCAGAGCAACTGTTGGTAGAAGCATCCTTTCATTTAGTCATAAACTGAGAGCTTCTCCATAGATCTGCCCCTCCACATGGATATGTGGAGCTTTCAGTGAGCTGTAAGCCAGCAGCCAGCACAGACGCGGCTCCTCAGTGACTTCACTTTGGCGCCCTCCCTCCATTCCTCACATGCATTCACAGAACATGCAGCTGGTTCCTTCTCTGTACTTCCTAATTAAGGCAGAGAGAGGGAGAGAATGTGCGATGGCCAGATTAGTTGGTCTTTCTACCTTACGGAAAGACACAGCTCACTGAGCAAACCCTGAAAGAGGGCAGAGATGCTTTTTGTTGCTTTACAAATATCACAACAGGTCTGTGCTTTCTGCAGCTGTAAAGTACGGTGGGGGCACAGAGGAATGAAATGGTCTTCTGCTGCAGTGGGAGAACTCCTCCCTTCTGGGAATTTCACATTTTTATCTCCTGCACATCAAAGACTGAAGGGTGATTTTGGAGGACTGGGATCTCAGCCAAGCTGGAGGCAGAATGTTTCAAAGCTTAGGAGAAGGAGCTGAATCTGCTGCAGTTATGCATCACCGTGCAGTCAGCGTGAAACATCCTGCTTCATTAGTTACAACTTCATGGGAAATACAGCCGGTGTGTCCACCATGTAAACTTGCACCAGAGATGGGCATTTTGTTGGTTTTCAGTCTCGGTTTTAATCTTTCGAATTTTTTTACATTAAAAGAAGCCAAAGCTTTCCAGCCCTTAGGTACGGGCTTCTATTTCTCAAACACTAAGTCTAAAGAAACATTAATGACTATCTTGGAGGATGAACTTGTGCACGTTTCAAAATAGGAAAAACCAAGAAAGTCATTGAAGTAAGGCGGATGCATGTTGATTTATTTAAGCCAGAACATTTCAACACATTTATTAAATATGTCCTGCCATTGCCAATGACGACTGGAAGAGAAGAGACAAATTGTGCTTGGTCTTGAGTGAAACAAAGGGTGGAAAAGCCCTCCTTATCCTCTGTTAGGTATGGTGGCGGACCTGTGATAATGTGCGCTTCTTTTATCTTCTAAATGCCCTGGGAACCTTGTTCAAGTGCTTAGCCTCGTGAACTCTTACAAATACCAGCGGATTTCAATGAAAAAATACTGGTGAACTTTGCGAGAATAGTAAACACGGGCCACCACTTCGTCTTTCAACAGCATTCTCCAGGAGTGAATGCTGCTTGTCGGGACTTTGATGCAATCAACTGGTTTTCTTATATAGGAACATTTTTGACCAATCTGTATAATATGATTGAACTTAACTTTGTAAAGTGCCTTGAGATGACATGTTTCATGAATTGGCGCTATATAAAAAAATTGAATAACTCTTTTATGGACATATTGTATGTATAACTTCCTCATTTTAACACAGGTGTTAACTGTTTTTTGTTTTTGGAAGAGTTCTTATAAAAATACTTTATTTACCCCCCCCAATAATGGCACTGTTATTCTGGGGGTTGGAGGCTAACAGGGTTTTGGGAACCCCTGCAATAGACGACCTGAGGGGACTGGAGAGAAGAGGACATACAGGGCTAAACATAATTCCCCGTGTCTGTGTGCCTGTACAAGTTTAACCTTGTGGCCGATCCAAGGGCAGAAACTCCATTTCATTGTTAGCGGAACAATAAACTGAGACTTCTCAAGGGCCTTTATTTGGGCATCGGGGGTGGTCAGCAAAGGCAAAGTGACATGTACTATTCAGTCCTGGATACCATGTACTTAAATACTGGTAATTAATTTGGTTTCAATGCTATTTCCAAAATGTATTTAATAATCACATTAATAGGAATAATTCTTAAAATTTTACACTTGAAAAATCAGAGGGTAATTATTAAAAATCTGAGTTGGCAAATTTACAATTAAATGATTCAGCTGTAGTCAAAAACAGTTTTGACATTCAGTTTACTTTAGATTTTTTTTCTCTGCCGTCACCTGTTCTGTTGACCTGGGGCATGGTATGAATTGTGGATTTCAGTCCTTTTTATTTATTTTTCTCCACTAATAAATCATTATTAGTGGGGAAAAATCTACAAATCTACAGATTGGGAGGGGGGGTCCTGACCCCCCTCAACACCCTGGGATATCCAACTATGGACCAAGCACACTTCTGTCCTACTATCTTTTTTAGTTCAGCAACACCCAAGTTCCCCTCACAGATATACAATATAAGGGTATTTGGATTAAGCCCTTGACTGCATTCTAAAACGAGGTAATTCAGCCATTTCATTCTGGTGTGTTGGACCAGGGACACATCTAAAGGTTCCAGGACACGGGACTGGAGTAGACTCTCCCTGCACTACAGGCTCTCGGGTGGCAACACTGAGCTGGTTTATACAGTTTACTCAGAAGAGAGGAAGAAAATAACCAAAAAGAAAAACCGGCTTTGATATTTTGGTGAGAAATCCTGGTTGACGCTGAGATAGTTTAACCACACTGAGAAAACAGCAGATCTCTCCTGACTAATACGTTTGAGTTGTTTGGCGTTATCTTTTTGACTGAAAGTATTATTTTCCTCTCCAGGGGCAAACATTTAACATGAAACAAAAATTTGGGCTTCATGGAGACATTCATACAGACCCCGAGTGGATCCCGGTGGACTGGCACAGATGAAAAATTGTATCTCTGCAGGCTTTGCGGTAGTAGAGCGCACTAGGAAGTACAAACCTTGTGAAATGTTATAGGAGACCAAGTGCTGCCCTATTGGCAAAAGGTCAGAAGATAAGTAAAAAAGTACTAGAAGGTAAGATTGAAGGAGATTAAACGAAAAACAAAATAAAAACATTAAAGCATTATTTTTCTTCCCACCCAATAATGTGCTCAAATTAACGGTTGAATTTCTTTCAGGCTTATTATAAAGCTTTACCAGCGGTTGTAATAAGTGGTAAACGTCCCGTTTGAAAATGCATTAAGAGGTTACATGGAGAACATCTTTTGTAGCAGTTCTTCTTTCAAGTATATATGATCCAAAGGGGTGGTCCATGAAGTAGAATATACAGAAACATGTCATGTAATATGCCATCAGCGTAAACAAATGTTTAGTCTGAAGTAAACACGTCAAGTGAAAACATTATTATTTTTCTGCTTTAAATGTCTAGATTCCTGTGATCGACCCATAAACTGAGCCATAATGGTTCTCCTGCAAAGGATAAACTGAAGACATGTAATCCAAACACCAGGACAATCCACCCTTTTTTTTTTGTTTACTGGAGAGCTCATATTTACACCCTGTAGCTGTGGAGGTAAACAGCTGACTTCCTGTACACTGGTCCGTTTGAGGACATCTTGTATTAGCAGGTACGGTTGGTCAAATTTGATATATAAAAATATCAATGATTTTTAAAACTTCTTACAAATAAAAATCAGAATTTTGGGCATGTGATTAATAAGAGGATCAATGAGAGAAGCGGCTCAGAGAAGAGGCTCATTGCGACTCTGAAGGAGCTGCAGAGATCCACCGCTCACGTTGGAGAATTCATTGCCAGATTTGACATCGGCAGCTCCACAAATCAAACTTTTAAAAGTGGAAGAAACGCCATTGTTGAAACAGAGCCATCCAATTTTTTGTTTGCCAGAAGCCATGTATGCTGTGCGGAGGTTTTCTTCACAATGTCAGGAGTTAAAGAGTAACTGGATGGAGCCAAATAAAGGACAGTAATTGAAAAAGACCTGCTAAAAGCTGCTAAAGGCTTGAGATCATCATTGGTCTGACTACGACACATTAAATCCTAATGTTGTTGGGAACGTTCCAGGGGAAATATATTTGCAAAGTACATTAAGGGTACATAGTCATGTTATTTGATATTCTTTAAATGTACACGCCAGTAACTCTGGTTGCATACCACGTTTTTCTGAAATATTATCATGTCTTGCTGGTGTAGTATTTTTTATTTTTGTCTTTTAATCTTTGTTTTTGCTCAGTTTGTTAGTAAATAAAGCCTTTTCTGTGTATATTTACCATTACAACATCATGTGACTGAGGTTACGTTGCCGCGCATGCGTACAATTGGTCAACAAGCCGAAGCAATGGAGATAAGCGAGTGTGGAACTCCCAGCGTAGTTACGAAAAAACTACATTAGAGCACGATCGGATTGGTCGGGACTTATTTAGTAGCTCCATCAATGGCGACCATCTGTGTGCAATGTGAGTGACTGTGGCTTGACGGGTTGAGTAGTTGTCTGGCAATCAGAAGGTTGTGGGTTTGATTCCAGCTTCCCCTTGCCACATGTCGATGTGCCCCTGGGCAAGGCACTTAACCCCAAGTTTCCTACCGAGCTGCGTCTTGGTGTATAAATGTGTGCGGGTTAGTGAGAGCGACTGGGTGAATGTGGCTATAGTGTACAGCGCTTTGGGTGGTCAGCATGACTGGAAAAGCGCTATATAAGTTCAGTCCATTTACCATTTATCTGGCTTTCTGATAGTTCTGTGGTACTGCCACTAGATGGCGCCAAGTCTCTTTATGTCAGCTCATCGCACCCATTGCTGGGGTTCTGTTTAGGCTCAAAAAGGACTATCAAAACACTATCTGGACAGACGCTTGGAGTATATAGCCTTATTTTATCATGATCAACTGGATTTTGGTCTATTTGGTATAGGCATTTAACGTGGCTATATACCTTTAAAACAGTACAGTAGCTTTTTTAGATCTGGATAACTCAATAGAAATATGAAAAGTAAAAATGTACACAAAACTGAATACCGGTATAACTTGCATCTATTTTAGGGGCAATCTCCTTTTATAGTGTACGCAACACAACAGTCCTCTTTGTCAAAGGATAATTTAAAATACTCATGTCCTTATATGTAATTTTTGTCTGCCACACATATACAGTACTTCTGTGTGGATAACAGCGAAAGTTATGCAGAAGGATTTTCCAAACATCAAGTGTCATCAAGAATCTCCCGTTTTGTAGGACATTAAAACAGTTTTTTCTCTATAAGAACAAGAAAGATTTAAGATTACCATAGAGCAAAAGGGAGAAAAAAAAGGTAGTAAATTCAAAAAGGAAGGGGCGGTTTCTGAAAAAGGAAATGCTTTTCTGCCCTCCGCCCATCTCTCAATCCAGATGTCAACTCCTTTGAGAAAATGTCCTCATGTCAACATGAAATCAAGTGGCGCAACCCCCCTGGTAACGGATTCTCTGGGAAATGAGCTGTTGTGAAATCGCATCAGTGCAATTTGAGCCAAGAGCCATTTACTGTAAACACGATGCTGCCAAGGCCACAGTCATCACCTCTTTGATACACCAACTATGACACAGGCCATAAAAAAATGTCACACACCTCAGGAATATTGAGCCTGTTATGCTATCTGCAAAATCCCCACGTTTGTTGAAATCATCGTTTTATTCAGAGTTAGTGATCACTGCAGATGACCAAGAAACACGAACACCTCAGATAACAGAGGGGACAAACGCCAACGTGATTAGTCATCTACTTCATCTGATTTGCATGTCTTTACTGCTCCAGAGCACTGCTTTTAGTGTGTACAAGTTGATATTTGCTTGAGAATTTAATGCATTCCTGTGCAAAAGCTGCTTACTGCCATGGATGTGTATTGATCTATGGCAACCACCACAATAATATTAAGGAACAGGAAAAGGCCTTTAAAATAAATGTATCTTCTGCTGCCGTATTTTGCAGCAGCAAAATATCACACTAGTTTGGAAAATAAAAAAATTGTTTTAGTTTGAGTAGATTTTGTTGATAAAAAAGTACCCAAAATCCTTTATTGATCAATAAAGGGAAAAATAGGAAATGATTTTGGTCTAATATAATAATTAGTCCCTCCGCTGATAATCTTAATATTAATCCTATTAAATAAAAGTAACTGAAGCCTCCATTTGTTGTACAGTTACGTTTTTTTAATGGTCGTGTCCAGGAAGTTTTTTGTGATAAATTGGTTTCCTGTTTCACGAGGTAAACACATGACATGACCCAGAGGTCCATCCCTCTTCCAAAACTCAGAGCAGCAGCAGCAGCAGCAGCAAAGAGAGTCATTTTTGGGTCGAGCCTCCATAAAACAACTTTGCACACATTTCTATGGAGGGCTTCATATATTCAGAGAGGCTCCAGTAAATTTCAAGAAAGGTTGAGTTGGGCACAGAGCTTTGCAACAATGTGTCCATTCAGGTCAAATGTAATACAAATATTTTGGAGTTTCTGTAGGAGTGATAATCTTCCTAAGATTAGTCTTAATTTTGCAAATATTTCCAGATGTCTGTCAGAAATGATCCCAATTTAGCTGCTGTTTACTTGTCAACAACTGAAGCGCAGCTGCTGCCTTGTCCAGGATAGATATTTTTAACTCACATCCTCTTAGTTTTAGAGCAAAATGCTAAAGCACAGAAGCATCCTTCATCAGATTAGGAGTTTAGAAACTAGTTCTGCACTGGATCTCTGTCTCTCTGCAACAAGAAATAAAGTGGAAACCATTTTGTTTCCACACATACTTCTCCCCTTCAAATGGCTCCCTCCACATGCTGTGTGAAAGATGATGCTTGAGTTAGCATCCGGTTAGCAGCTTTCAATTTAGCTCTTGAACAAATTAACCATATTTACCAGCTATGGATCATATGTTACCCAGTCTAGTTGGAAATCTAAAATACTTAGAACAGTCAGACATACTGATACTATATCCACCTAGATGGACCAAAACTGGACAAAATTATTCTACACTAATGACAGCTTAAATAAAACTTTGTATTCTTTTTTTAAACTTAAACCTAGCTTAGAAGGGGCCAATCTTAAAAACTACCCTACAGAGGTCAAACCTGGACACATTTCCTCAGTACTAATAGCTTATGGGGTTATGGCTTCTGAGTTACGAAATATTATAAAATATAATATTTAAAACAGCTGATCCTGAACTTTTGTTTTAAACCAATATTAAGAAACAAAAAGCTGTCTTTTGTCACACAAATTCAATAAAAAAGGCATTATTATTAACAAACCAGGTTTAGGTGTTTAAGCAAGAAGGTTTTTAAGATGGACCACAATGTAATATGATCTCATGCCAATAAACCCTTTAAAAAAAACTTGAAGCTTTCCAAATACAAGTTTAACAAAATACATATGAAACCAGTTCAAATTGGCCCGTTTTACGTATTTTAGATTCGTAAATGGAGCAAATCAAAAGGCAATTCAGGCAAAATAGCAAATTTGATCCTGACCTCCCTGAGATGTTTTACAGGAGCGACAGAAAGTGAACCAAATGGAGGAGAAATCCTACCTTGCATCATGTTTCTATAAGCATTATCGGCTATAGCGTAGATATGAGGGGGGACTTCATGTCGTTTCTTCCCTTTGTACATGTCAATGATCTTCTCGGAGTAGATGGGCAGCATTTTGTAGGGGTTCACCACCACACAGAACAGGCCAGAGTACGTCTGTCAGGACAAACAAAAAGTCAGATTTGTAACCTGGACAAATCAATACGCACCATCAATAAAATTCAGAGGATAATAACACGTTTTCCATATAATACTTACATAAATGAGCCCAGAGAAGTACCTCTCACGTATATTGTGCAACACGGAGGCTTCGTTAAGGCAGGTCAGCTCAGCCATGTCCTCCACCTTGCTGAATTTGGGCGGGTTCATCTTCTGGATGTCATCCTTGTTGACGGTCATCTTCTTGCCGTTATCAGCCAGCTCCACCAGCACCTCGTCGCCTTTCTCCTCCTTGATGCTCGCCGCCTCAAAGCCATGCTTCTCCGAGGGGATCCACACCAGCTTCTTGGCCGACCAGTCGGCCTGAGCCATGGGGCTGTTCAGGAAGTCCTTATCGACGAAGAGGAACTTTTCGTCCTCTGTCGGGGCCTTCTTGGACATCTTGGCTAATGGTGGAGGGCCAGCTGCTGAAAAAAATTTGGGCCAAAAAGGTTTAGAAATATGGATTGCAGGAGATACCTCTTGAACTTCCTCACATTTTGAAAACTGCAACCTCAAACATAGAAGTATATCACTGAAATTTTGTGTGATATATATATATATATTTTTTCTTACAAACAAAAATATCTGAAACGTTTATTCTGCAGCTATATTCATTATTCTGAGATCCCTCTTTAAAATCCAGTGCAACCTTCGGAGGACAACTGCTACAAACCCACAAACACAAAGCAATCCGTCTAAACTGGGGAGAGTTTTAATCTGTGGTGACTCTGGAGGAGCTGCAGAGATCCACAGCTCAGGTGGGAGAGCCGATCGACGAGAGGATTAGTTGGGTACTACGCACTGTAGCCTTATGGGATGCTAATAAGAGGAAAACTAAAGAACAAGTGTGGAAATCCAGTTCCCGAGAGCATGTCGCCCTTCAGCTTTTACATGCGTCTCCTTTTCATTACACCTGAATACAATAATTATGCCATTAGCAGGACCCTGTACAACTTGACTGCATGCTGAGAAGCTAAATCATTCATTTGGTTCAGGTGTGCTGGACCAGGGACTCATCAAAAAGGTGCAGGACTTTGGCCGTTAAGGACTGCAGATTGACACATGAGAAGCGTCATCTCCGATTTTCCACAAAGGATGAAGCATACATGCGGAATAAAGTGCTCTAGTCAGAAAAGGCCAAAATAGCCCTTTTTGCCACACCCAGTGAGACGTGGTCAGTATGCAGATGGGATGCTTTTCCTAAGCGGGGACCAAGGAAGCTGGTGAGAGCTAGTGGAGCAAAATACAGAGCAATTCTGGAAGAAAACATGTAAGAGCCTGAAACAACACGATGCTGGGGGGAAGGTTCACCTGACAGCGGCTCAATGACCCTAAGCATTACAGACAGTTGCAGCGGAGTGGTTCTGATCAAAACATTTTCAAGTGTTAGTCACAGTCCAGATTTAAATCCATATGAGAATCGATGCTCTCCATCCAGTCCGACTGACCTTGAGCTGTTCTGCAGAGAACAAAGGAGCTGCAGCTGTAATTGCAGCAAAAAGGGTCTAAACACAAATGCACACCGCACTTTTCAGATTTCTCAAAAAAAAATAAAAATACATTTCGAGTATTATTCTCCTTCCACTTCCCCATTATGCACTACATTACACAAAACCCATTCACGCTTTTGGTTGTTTATGACAAAATGTGAGTATCATGACAAATGTGAACACTTCTCCAAAGCCATGTCGCTAGAAGAGTAGACGTGTTTTTTGGTTTTCCTTTCCCCATTTGGGACTTCCAGAAGGCAGCCAGCCATTCTCACAGACCTCCGCCTCCCTCTCGACCCGACACGTCACACGGGAAACGAACAAACAATTCCCATCTCAACTGCAGACCTAAAGACTGAGGCTGGGAAACTTATTTTTAATTAACTTCACAACATTGTGTCAACAGCTTTATCTGAAAAGTAACCCAAACAACTCGTACTGACTCACTTGCTCTGCTAATGAACCATTGAGTGCCTGTTAAATATAATAACCTCTGTTATTTTTTTCACCGTCCCTCCATATCGCTTTCTCTCTCTCTCAGTCTCCTGCTTAGAGAAGCTTCGGTCTCGTGCTGCGATGACCATATAAGGGCCCCTTCTCCGGAGCAGGGCTCGTTTCTGTGGACCTAAACAGCAAGGCAAGTGAACTCCCAAACAAAGCCCATATAGGGAATAGTATGTCTCTTGCCGGCTTTGTCGTTTACTGCAAAATGATAACAGCGAGGCAGAGAGGCTGAGGGGGCTCGGGATTTTAAGGACCACGCTTCATACGGGCCCCCCGTTGGAATTCATTTTTATATGAAACAGTCAAGTGTGGCTACATTATGAACAAGTGCCTGGCTGTTAGAGGTATGTGCAATGAAAAACTTGAGTAGTTGCATCCTTCTGAGGGCTTTCCAGAGAAAGCAAAAAAAAAACAAAAAAAAAAAAAAACTACAACTTTGAAGCAAAGGCAGACAGGTGTCTACATTGGCTCTGATGCAAGGAGGACCTTCTTGACAGCATTAGCTGGTATAACTAAAGAGCTTTTTAGCCCTCGGACAAAATCTGAGAAAGAAACTAATACTACCATCATCACTGTGTAGCGGTAGCATCATGCTGCGAGGATGTTTCCCTTCAGCAGAGACAGGAAAGCTAATACATGGGAAGACAGACGGGGCTTAATGCAGGGCAATCCTGGAGGAAAAGCGGTTTGAGGTGGGAAGCATCAGGGTGGCATGATTTGAGCCAGCTTGTCGGACCAGTGTGAGCTAGGCGTGGTAAAAACGTACCCTACGCATCACTTTAAAAGATACCATCCCCGCTGTGGAGCACGGAGGTGGCAGCATTATGCTGTGGGGAGGCTTCCCTTTGGCAGGTGAAGTCTGTTAGGTTTGTTCGTTTAAGGTAATTATGGCTTTTTACTGCATTTCTGCCCTGATGAGAATCCTTTCTTCCATGACGTTTCCACCCCCTGCCCTTTGGGTATAAAAGTGATGTGAATCCTATTTAATGTCCTTCATAATCTGAATGAACACAACAGAATTGAAACCACTGTTTTAGTGAACTACTTGCTTTAGACAGTTTGCACTTCTCCAATTAATGAAGCGTCAAATTCGTAAAATGGATTCAGACCTTCAGTAAGATTATACTCTGCTTAATTCAAATAAAAAAAAAACAAATACAGGTAGTTTAGTCAAATCAATTTAAAACAAACAAACAAACAAAAACCCTCCAAAACATCTTTGTATATTAATTTAATAAACTCTGGAATATAAATCTCTTGGATTAACCCAGATCAAATCATAAATCGTTCTCTCTGCAGACCCTTACATCCAACCTCTTTCATCTTTTTTTCTTGTTGGGTCTGGCATAAAGCGAATGGGAACTAAGCTATAAATGGGAACCAAGCTATAAAACAGCCCCCCCCCCAACTGTCCTGAGAACACTTATAAACACTCCCCTGGGATTAAATAACCTAACCAACCACAGGACTACTAAAAGAACATGACTGCCAAAACCAAGAAATCACCATCAACCTATCAAAAGTGGTCAAATTAGTGTCAAAAGTCCAAGATAAGAGTCTGTGAAAGTGGGAGGAGGGGGGGGGGGGGGGTAATCAGCTGATTGTTTGATAGTCTGCCGATAAAAGTATACATACTTTTCCTGACACACCCCTGTGTTTAAAGGATATGCATCAAATTAAGATATCCCTCCTCGAGTTCTTCAGCTTTCCCCTTACGTAATTCAATTAAATACCTCGGTAAAGCCTTCGCTCTGTCAGCGTGTTGGCTCAACACAGTTTGGGCTCAGTTGGTCCATCTTGTAGACAGCTGTCTGAAGTGGTTCTGACAGGTTAACACAAACCAATTAAGAGCAGGAGACGAAATAATTAATGTTTAACGCCAAACTAAAAGTGAGCCAATTAAATTGTTTCAGTCAGATAATTTGTAATATATGATTCAGTGTAAACACCACGGAGCTGCTTATAAACCTGCGATGTGATTGGTGTCACAGTACAATTCCCAAATGTCAAAGTGTGCAAACTAATATTGAATCCAACATGCAGCCTAAGTATTTCTCTGTTAAAAATGATAAACTAGTGATGAGGATGCTGCCCTGGAGGTTTTGTGACCTTTCCATTTGTGGTCGGGGGAATTCGACCTTAAGGGCCAGTAAATGATTTTTCTCATTTCCTTTCTGAACTGCTGCACACACACGTTCTTCCTGTTGCCATCAAACAAATAAACCCTGAAGCTTGATGCATTTATTGGATTATTAAATGTCACATCCTAAAAAAAAAAACTACAACAACAAAAAGAATGGTATCAGACATACGTTCTCAAGTTAGCGCATGATATGTCCAAAGAAAGTGTTGCAGATGTAGAGCTATCAGGCTGAATACTATACACAAATATGATAGAGCCAAAACTTCCTTCTCCTTTAGAGGGAATACATTCCTTCACGACAGCAGGGAAATATATTTTCACTGTCACATTAAGAAAAAATAAAACCTTGATTAAAGCAATATCTTAAACCTTTTTAAAACAAAATCCATTCTGATATAATTGTGGTTCAAACTGATTTTTGACAAAGATTCACATGTTTATGAAAACAAAAAGCAGTAGAATTTCCTGGCTTGTCATGACATTCTGCATCTTCAGCCTCAGAATAAATTAAACATGCTTGATGTACAAGCAAATAAGACCATATTTGGAAAACAGGAAACCCCATCATGGTCAGAGTCGTGCCTTTACTGAGATAAAAAGTGGAACTTCCTTTTTATTCCCAGTACATCTCTCAGTTCAACAACAGCAATGATCTGTTGAGTTAACTATAAAAGGGACCTCTTGGTCTGATTTACTTGTTTAATACACACAATTTTTTTTTTTTTTTTTATCTCTTTAGATGCAATTATTAACAAAGTCATTGCCTTAAAAATGATCTGGCCTTTCAGATGCCGTAAAATGAAAATAAAGGCGAAGCACTAATTTAGTTAATCCGAGAAATGAGATATATATATATATATATATATATATATATATATATATATATATATATATATATATATGTCGGTTGATTACATTTGTTAGCTTGAGCTGACTAATAAACTTTAGCTCATACAATAAAAGGAGATAATTATTACAAGCAATTTGAGAAAAGTATGCAAACAAGAGGTAAATAATTAAGTTGAAAGAGCGACGGACGGCTTATTAAAGTATGACAGGTGCACATCATTCAGTTTAAACATAATATCCTTCCGCTGGAAAATACATACTCACATAACGTGAAGGAAGTTCGGCTTTGTGAAAGCTGGAGTTTTGGAGAAGGTGGGCGTCGACGAGGTACTCCCAAGGCAAACAGTCCAAATGACCCCCGTCAATTTAAAAACCGTACCATTTAAACTGTTCCTCTCTCTCTCCCTCCCTCCCTCTCGTCTCCCTTTCGCCTCGTCCTCCCCCTGCTCTGTCAAGGCTGCTCGCAGCAGAGGCAGCGGACATGCGCAGTAGGGTCCTCCGGTCTGTTAATTCCACGGACAGAAGAAAACACGTGCTGATGAAATTACGGAAAATAATTAGCCAGATTAACGCCATATACAGCCTTTACATATCACTGTAGACTAAAATACTCAAAACCTCAACCTGACATTGTATTGTAGAGAATAATATAGGTCTGTATTTTAGTTCAGATACAGCCATGGGGAAAAAGAAAGTACAACTACGGTTTTTGCAGAACACACAATCTTGTTTTATATACCAGCTTCTAAAATCCATTTATTCCTGTACTCAAGTGTATTGATGAATACCTGGCTGGACTTTAGCAAGAGGCACCAAAATGTGTGTAAAACTTTGCAAAAAGTAGTTTTTTTTAAGCGTACTACGATTTATATCTTACTTAAAATGAAACAGTGTACTTGAAGTTTACTTTTTATGAAATATATATAAGTGTACTTGACTTATACTGAAAAATATAAACAAAAGTCTAAGACTAAGTACATTAATACTAAGACTTAAGTCTATACTTATACTTAAGGCAACAATGGTGCAAGTTAGGGATGTTGTCCTGTAACTGGGTTGCTGGTTCAATCTCCCACTCTGACCATCTCAGTTGTTGTATCCTTGGCCAAGACACTTTACCCACATTTCCTGCTGGCTGTGGTCAGAGGTCATGCCGATGTATGGCAGCCTCGCTTTTGTCAGTCTGCTCCAGGGCAGCTGTGGCTACTAACGTTGCTCACCAGCGTCAGGGTGTGAATGTCTTCTGTAATTTGCAAGCTTCAAAAAAACTCAAGTGGTAAGGTGGCCAGAAAAAACAAACATCCTCCCAAATCCAGTTCTGAGAAACACACAACAGGTTCCACACGGTCATGATTCCTCCTCTCTCCTCTTAATCAAATATGCCTTCATTACTTCTAATTTTGTTCAGCCTTTATCTATCGGAAACACGTCCTGAAATTTGGCTTGAGAATCCGTTGGGATACAGAGGAGTTTGTGGTTGACTCAATGTCTGTTAGGTGTCTAGTTCATACGGCAACAAAGCAAGCCGCGATCATCAACCCTCCACCACCGTGTTTGACTATTGGAAGGAGGTGATTGTGCTTATTTTTTGCCAACCATGGTGTTATGCACAATCCCAACGATCTCCACTATGGTTTTGATAGCAGTGCTCCTGAAGATTTAACTTTTAAAATCTAAGGTAGGCTAACATAGCCTTTGTCGAGACAAGATGGTTTTTGTTGAAAAACAAGTTTTATTCAGTCTTTTGTGTTTGCACTGTAAGGAACGTTAACATCCAACATGCTGACTGAGGCCGGTGGACTCTTACTTGGTCTGACCTTGGGGTCTGTCGGTTCAGAGATCCACTCTGGGAAAACTTGGCTGCGGCCACAAGTGTTTGCTCTTGAGAATGATTCTTTCTCACTAAAAAAATGATTGACTTCACATTGTTGGAAATGGTCTTATAAGTTTCCCCAGATTGAAGGACGGCAACAGTCACTTCTAGGAATCCGGCACTGAATTCTCTCCCCCTTGAACACACATGGCCTTTGTTGTTGTGTTGTGGCTTTTGTATTTGGTTGAACCGTCTGGGCCACCTTATGCTCGGGACCTGCAAACTAATTAAAAAAAAATGTCTTTCATAGAGCTGGCCACACTGATGATTATCAAATAATCAAGTGTATTTCATTAACAAGCCCAGGCTGCTACATTCCTCCTATATTTGGTGCAAATGTGTAGTTTTTTTAAATTACTTTTCTTTGTTTGATAAGAAAACGATGCAGAACCTGTGTTGTATTTTTATACACTTGAGGTTGAATTTTAGCTTGGTGAAGACCAAATAACTTTTAACATAAAGCCCTCCAAACAACAGACAGTTAGGCTCCTTCCCTTTTACCAGGAGTGAACACGTTTTGGTCTTCAGCTTCTTCATGCTCAACAGGTCCTTTTTTGTTAATCATTGCACACCCACTGTCTCATGTAATCAGGGGCGTGCATACATAGACACTAGGTGGTGCTAAAGCACTAGGAAGTTTGCCCTTTATCAACGAAAATGCCCTTTTGAAACTAGTTTTTTTTTTTTTTTTTTTTTTTTTTTTTTATTATTATTATTAATATTCAGGGCAGTCAAAAGTAGCCGGTCAACGGCGGCAAATCGCCGTCTATAGCAGCTCTTGCCGCCGCCTACATTTCCCCGATTAAATAATGGAGCGATATTTGTGCCTTCTGGTTGAGCGCGGAGCAGACCCTGGACTGGAAGCGGTCTTCTTTTTTTTTTTTTTTTTTTACCTCGGAGTGGCCATCGACCTTTTAGTACTATCTTTGATGTGTCAATCATACAATTTAACCAATCAAATCAACGACTGAAGGCAACATGCTAGCCAATCACAGCTGGAGAGGGGCGGGACACTGAGTCATAGCCTTCAGTTGCCGCCGCAGTTCGGCTGTGGTCACCGTTGATGTCGGTAGAGCGGGATGGAAATTTGGTCTGATTACCGAACAATTACAAGAACTGACAACAAAGCAGAGAGCGAGCTGGAAGGAGCGCTATTAATTTCTGTTTGAAATGTCAGGACTGAAGTCTAAACTGGAGTAAACATTCACGCTAGGAGGGTTAGCTAGGACAGCTAGCAGGGTTAGCTAGGACAGCTAGCAGGGTGAGCTAGACAGCTAGCAGGGTGAGCTAGGACAGCTAGCAGGGTTAGCTAGGACAGCTAGGAGCCCAAGGAGCAGAATCAAGCACTAAAGCTGCCAAACTGAAGAGACTTGAGTTACTTGCAGGTAGAAGGGAACTCTGCTTTGTTCTGCTCCTTGTTCTCATAGCTGCTGTAATTACAGAACCTGTTCTAGTCAGAATTGTTACTTCAGTCAGTGTTCAGCCTGACACCAGCGCTCATGTTTATTAGCATGTGGCTTATGCTGGACTTTTAAGTTAAGACACAGCGCTACAGGTTACCCTCTGTCACTGTTAGTCCAAAGGCCAAATCTCAAACTCTCTCATGTTAAAAGCACAGAACTATTAAACACATAAGAACATGCCATTAGCACACAACTGAGCTGAAGCAAAGAAAAAAAACTGCGCATATGGGCTCCAAACAAAATGTACAATCAGACAACCAAATAACACACAAGATCTCTTTAATAATCAGGATATTTCACCCAGAAAAAATAAATTATAAATAGCTTCCCAACATGAGTTGTAAATCTACCTTAATATAAACTTAATTTCTATAGCTCAATTAAACATTTCTCTTACACGCAGTCATGAAATATTTTTAAGTAGAACTCAACCCCTCTTGGGCGTTTACATTGACCAAACACTTGATTAACCATTATTCTTTTGTTGTTTTATTATAACAATCAATATTATTCATTATAACTATTATTCATTGATGATGTCAGATCGACAGATTCAACTTATTTAAAAAATAATGACTATTTTGATATATTTTGTTAGTAATTCTTTCTAAAAGCCCAACAAATGTTATGAAAAGCTTCGGAAATTTTTTACAATCTGCCCATAAGCTATTTTTTTCCAGCTCAATGTGTTCAAAAGCCTAATTGGTTGGAAACCTGCCTAATTTGGCTACACCGACTACACTATTGCTATTTGTTTGTTCGTTACAGTAGTCACAGAGCCACTGTTTAGTCTGAAGTATATATATCTATATAGATATATAGATATATATCTATATATAAGTGCACCCTCCTACCTGATAGTGTGTAGCCTGCTACTGTAAAAAAGTTTGACTGCCCTGAATATTATTAAGATTTTACTGAGGTCGGTTTTGAAATGATCTTTTGAAAACCTGAGCCATTAAAAACCACTGAAACAGTGCCCCGAAATGAGCCACCTCCTTGCGCACACCCGACCAGCCTATCTCTCTTCCTTTGTCACGTGAACTCGCACGGTCGCCCAGATCTTCTATGGAGAAGATGAGGAGCAGCTTAAGACAGAACTAAAGGTCTTCCACTCCAGCTTTACTTCAAAGAACCTATAATAAATATGTTCAATACTGAGGGAAAACAATGGCCAGCTGATCTTTCCTGCCTTTGTCAAAATGATCCAAATATATACAACATTACCAGTGACGACAGCTTCAGTTGAAAGATCATTTTCCAAGCTGAAAATCATCAAAACTAAACTAAGAAGCCTGTGTGGAGAAGAAAGGCTCTCTGACCTTCTTCTGCTTGCCATTGAAAAAGACATTGAGGTAAACCACAGCGAGGTCATCAACATCTTTAAAGACATGGCACCAAGGAGGATGCTGCTTTAAAGTAGTACGCTTTAGTCTGTTCTGTTGGTGGTGGTGTGACTTTTTTCCATTGAAAACTCACATTTAGAGAATGTTACAAATAAAAGTCAAATTTCATTCAACATGCGTGTGTATTTTTTTAAAAATTTTTTTATAAAGGGTTCCACGTGCGCTAAAAAGTGCCCTCCCCCCCCTCCTGAGCACCTGCCCCCTAAAATGTCTGTGCACGCCACAGCATGTAATCATTATCTCTATATCTGTGGTTCAAGGTTTTTAGTTCTTCTTTTCCAGGTTCCCAGCCTTTTATTTGTTCTGTCCCACTGTCAGACCAGTTGTGTCTACAGCTGTAGTTCCCTCGTTTCTTTGTTCTGTTGCTTTTGTGGCTAAAAGACATTTTCGTCTTCCCTGAATAACCCTACCAGCCTTTTTGTCCTTCTTCTTCTCCTCCTCCTCCTCCTCAAAAGTTGCACTTAATGTTCTTAAAGCACCATCTTGGACCCTCTGGGTTTGGTGGAAGATAGAATGTCTGAAATAAAATCATCTAATATAACAATGTACTTTTAAAGCACCAGAAATTTTATAATCCCTTGAACTTCTTCCCATGCGGTTACATCGCAAACCTTAGACTATTTTATGGAAATTTTATGTGATGGGCCAAAACAAAGTAGTACATAATTGTAAAGGGGAAGTAAGTAAAATATGATTGTCCAAATCTTTAACAAAAAAAGGTGTGGTGCACCCCTAGTCAGTACTTTATAGAAGCATCTTTCCCTCAGTTAGCCCTTAGCATATGTCTGATCCATTTCTCGATCCATATATCGATTAAATTATTAACGATCCAATTTCATCGATGCAAAATAAAAATATCAATCCATATTGTTATTTTAAACATACACCTTTAATTTTAAATTAACAAGGCACGAGACTATAGTGAACCCCCAGTCTTCTGTAACCCCCAGTCGGTCTAGGCAGATGACCGTTCATACTGAGCCTGGTTCTGCTGGAGGTTTTCCTTCCCGTTAATGGGGAGTTTTTCTTTCTGCTGTCGATAAAAAAGATAAAAAAATTGAAGCTGTCGCTTCATGCTTGCTCAGTATAAGGGATTGCAGCAAAGCCATGGACAATGCAGACGACTCTCCCTGTGGCTCTACGCTTCTTCAAGAGAGAATGCTGCTTGTCGGGACTTTGATGCAATCAACTGGTTCCCTTATATAGGAAATTTTTGACCAATCTGTATAATCTGACTCAATCTGTATAATATGATTGAACTTGACTTTGTAAAGTGCCTTGAGATGACATGTTTCATGAATTGGCGCTATATAAATAAAATTGAATTTAATTGAACATGTGATTTATTATTATTATTTTAAAATGAGAAGAATGCTTTTGTAAGAGCTTAGAAATAAAGTGGTTAAATCATATTGTTTGTTTTGTTTTGTTTTGTTTTGTTTTTGTTGAGTTTATATCAATGTAAATAATGACATTAGGTGGGCAGATGATATCACATCATATCGATCGGAGACTTGTTATTTGAATTTAATATTGAATTCATATTGTCATCCAAACAAATCAATATAACACAGTGATAAAGCTGGTGACTCACACCCCTAATTTCTATACTGGCTTTGCAGACCTTGAGACTGAAATTTTTGCCACTTGTCCTTTCGAAAATAGCCCAAACTCAGAAGGATTGGATTTTCAGTCCAGCATGTAGGTAAACAACTTCTTATGGCTTCCATTTAAAATGGCTTTCTTTTTATCACACAAATGTCAGATTTATGGAGTGTTGACATGTTCTCCCTCCTGAGCTGTGGATCTCTGCAGCTCCTCTAGAGCAACAATGGGCCTGTATGCCTGGTTTGATTAATTATTTCCTGGTCCGACCTGTCAGGTTAGGTAGACTGCCGTATCTTTGTAGGTTTGCAGTTGTGCCAGACTCTTTCTATTATTAGATGATGCATCACTGATGATGAACAGATCTCTGTAAGATATCCAAAGTTTGGGATAAGGCAACTTAACCCTGCTTTAAACTTCTCCACAACTTTACCTCCGACATATCTGCCGTGTCTCTTGCTCCACAGGATGTTGTTCCATCCAGTTCACAGTTATGCATTACTGTGTGTTGGTCTATCACATAAAATCCTCATAATAAAATCGTTAAAATTTGTGATCGTAATATGACATAATGAGAAAAGGGTTTTGCTCTCTTTCTTATATAACTTTGGTAAATGGACTGAACATATATAGCACATTTTCCAGTCATACTGGCCACTCAAAGCACTGTACACTAGAGCCACATTCACCCAATCACACTCACACATTTATACACAGCTCGGTAGGCAATGTAGGGTTAAGTGCCTTGCCCAGAGGCACATTGACATGTGGAAACTGGAATCAAACCCACAACCTTCCGATTGCAAGACAACTACTCAAACCATCAAGCCATGTGACAGCCTTGTCACAACTTGTCACAGTCACAACCTTAAAAAGTGAATTAAAATAGCTGGAGTTAAAGTGTGATATTTGGATTTAATATTAGTTGCTTTAATATTAGTTGCATGAAAAAAGTTAACTAGTAAGAGAAGTGGTTCATTATCTAGCAAAGGAGGATGAGACCAGTTCAGAAAAGATATGGTAAAGGCTTCTTGCTACCAGAAGGATACGAGATGACTAGTGAAACAGAGTGAGGGATTTCCATTTGAGACCCTGAGAAGGAGGGTCATTGCTAGGAATTTGATCAGATTTAAGGTTGGTTAAAAACTATATGTAATTCAGTGAAGACAGAACTGGCAATGCCTGTCTATGGACTGTGGTCCAGGGTATAGATCACTCAGTGTGTTCCCTGTCCTCATAAGGAAAACCAGCCGTCCCCGGCAACAGGATTCCCCTTCAGCTGTAACCACTCCAGAGTGTTCCCCTCTGGTACACAACTCAGAGCTAAAACAATGAATGTAAGTTTTCTTTGTGAGTTTTCCATTTTTACACCCACCACATTCCACTATGGAAAACAAATCCTCCCTTCATGCTGCATCCCTCCTGCTTCCAGCTTCTCCCCAATGGAGCTTCCTATATAAGGACACCGTTCTGTTTGTCCCAATAAATCAAGCAGCTTTCTGATGGCTGTGGCCTGTTTAGTCCCAGAGGCAGAACGCTGTGCTGTGGCGTGTCAGAGCAGGCGTGTGTGTGTGTGTGTGTGTGTGCGTGTGTGTGTGAGAACCCGGACAACAGATCAACATCATAAAGATGGGGAGGTGTTCATGGGGGAGGTACGCTGGCTGAAAAGCGTAGAAGAGATGGAACAAATGAGAAGAAGGGGGAAAGTGAGGCAGCAGACGCATGGAGCAGGGAGGCTGCAGTAGGTGCCATATAAGGAGAGTGGAATCTCTGCAGCTTTGCGTGTTACTTTCAAAGTCTCATACGAGCAACAACCCCGAGCCCTGGTGACTAAATATGGTCCAACAGCATCGGCGTTGTTCAAACAAAGATGCCTCCATAGGGGATAGCTCTAATTAGGCTATTTCCCCGCAGTCATCAGCGACAAGTAGCCTCAGCCGTCCTTGGTGCGTGAAGCTAACGGGTCACCCTAAAGCTCTCACACAGAAAGTATAGATCACAAAACTGGAAATGTACACTTGTTGAA
The DNA here is from genome assembly GCA_037039145.1 of Fundulus diaphanus. Taxonomy (NCBI): domain Eukaryota; kingdom Metazoa; phylum Chordata; class Actinopteri; order Cyprinodontiformes; family Fundulidae; genus Fundulus; species Fundulus diaphanus. The sequence continues at coordinate 26,767,455 of CM073123.1, read as the reverse complement.
CAAGCCTGCATTTGGGGTTTTTGAATAGCATCTTTTTAGAAATGTGACTTTTTCTCAACTCTAAAGAGGAAACGTATTTATAGTAGTTGGTCACCTATAGTTCACAACATTGTCAGTTTTTTTCTGGGCTATTTGATAGTAAAACATCGATTATTCACCACAAAAGTCAAAAGCAGGCTCCCGTGGACACGTGCCTCTAGTGACATCACAAAAGACATTACACCAACCCATTAGACTTGTTTTGTAGCACGTCCACTTGTACTTTTCATGCTTTTTGCCTTCATTTGCATTCTTTTAACAAATTCCTCCCTCAGAAGTGTCTAGTTAGTTAGTTATTTAGCCTTTGTTGTTCAGTAATGTCACCTGATCAGCTTGCAAAGTCATCAGCCCAAATACACACAAAGCAAAGCTAGCGGTTTGATCAGATATCTTCAGTGTTATTTCAAGATTAAGGCATTTGGGTGTCTGAGCTTAGGACTTTAATAGCAAGTAGCGTGGTGGCATTTCATGTTTGATTTCTATTTTCCTGTTTCCTCTTTCTATTTTCCTGTCTTTTTTATGTATGTTTCTGTGCATTGGGATCTTACTGTTAAGCGCTTGGCTCCTCTTAATTGGTGGTTTCAAAACACCATATAAATTAATAAATGAAATCAAACAAGGAAGAACATCAGTAAGAAATTATATTTAAGAAAAATACCAGAAGAAAAACATTTTGGAGCAAGGATCAGAGCTTTCCTCCCTCCCCTGTCCAGTTATGAGACAGGAAGAAGAAGAAAAAATGTCTGACCAGTTCATGGACTTAGAAAAAACAGGGAGGGAGATAATGGGAGTGGATGTTGGGGGAACAAAAAGCAAGGATTAGATCCAGAGTAGTGAATGCATCCAAGTGGAACAAATTTAGGATCGTTTTTTTTTAATACCTCAGAATGAAATGTTACTTTGGGTACTTTGAAATCATTGAAATCACAGAAAAGCATTCAATCATTTGAGATACATAGCCTGCTGTGCGTGTGGACCATTCTTTAATTTAGTGCATCGAAACAGAAAAATAAAAATCATCATCAGAAGATTTTTACGGAGCCCCTAAAGGGACATGGAGGAAAAAAAAACTATTGCGAGATCTCGCAAAACTATTGCGAGATCTCGCAATAATTATTGCGAGATCTCGCAATAACTATTGCGAGATCTCGCAAAAGGTTTTCCTATATATATATATATATATATATATATATATATATATATATATATATATATATATATATATATATATATATATATAATAATAAGGTCTGATGCCTTCACGGAGTAGATGCAAGTTTGGAGAGACTAAGTCACAAAAACTTGGACGTGTAGACCTGTATCTCTCTGTCTTAGAAAAATAACATTATAATATAAACGATATCTTTTAATCTTACTTGTGAAAAGTTAGCCCTCGAGCCCTGATGTCAATAGTCCGTCGATTTAAACAAAAATACGCCGCCCAGTGCTGAGGTATCATTAGTGTGTTCAGCTTGAATCAGCAGGTTAGGGTAGCAGGTTAACTGCCCCAAGATGGCGGCCGTAATTCCTACGCCGCGACAGTCAGTGCGGGGTCTACTCTTATATTATGTCTATGGTTTTATCCTTTTTACTTTGCATCTCCGCTGTTGTGTGTCTGTTTTACGTCCGGTTCACTGAAGTAGGAAAACTTTTTCTTTTAATCTTTTAAAATGTCTCTCTCTAATGTCAAGTCCATGTCTGTAGCCAAGTACGGATTTAATGTCTTTATATGTCAGGCCAGTACTAAAATAGAAATCAATAAACTTCTCCCATGGATGACGTGTTTGCGCCTCCATTGTTTTGTGTCTGTTTACAACAGACGGTTGGCAAACAACTATGTGGTGACTAACCAGTAATGAGTGTGGATCAGGTCATTTGTTTTACTTCCGGTTCGCTGATGTAGGAAAACCTTTTGCGAGATCTCGCAATAGTTATTGCGAGATCTCGCAATAATTATTGCGAGATCTCGCAAAACTATTGCGAGATCTTGCAATAATTATTGCGAGATCTCGCAATAGTTTTGCGAGATCTCGCAATAGTTTTGCGAGATCTCGCAATAGTTTTGCGAGATCTCGCAATAGTTTTTTTTTCCTCCATGTCCCTTTAGGGGCTCCGTAGATTTTAGATACAGATTTTTTTTTTTTTAAATAATCGTCCCAATGTTTCATTTTCTTCGCCTTTATGTCCATAGATGGCCGTCCATTGGAGCAATAATATGTTTATGGATATGTTTGACCCTCTTGGAATGCAATTGCATTCTAATTTAGGCCTGGGGGGAAAACATTATTTTTTTTCCTCCCTGCTGCATGCTCAAGACGAGTGGAGTCAACTCTACAAATAAAGCTGTCTCATTTACAGACAACGATTCCACGAAGTAGAGAAAAAAACGCAACCTGTGCAACGAAAAAAACACAGCGCTCAAAGATAATGTGTAAATGTGCGGCTCCAGAGGCTTGCGTGACTCTTTCTTTCCTAAGGTTACAGCTAGATCTGGCACCGGTAAAGTCAGCACCTTACAAATGAATGCTCGGCATCAATTCAAATGTTCTACAGGTAAATTATAAAAGCAAATATCTACATTATGTGGAGAGCTCAATACAGTCGAACACACGATTACCTGTGACATTAATTTGTTTGTTTTTACATGGATCTGTCTCGTTCTCAAGCTGTGGTACAACTGGAGGTATTTTGGCTTCTTTAATGCTCAGGAAGAACTTTTGGGCTTAACTATTAACAACGTAAATCTGAACGACTGATGATGAGGAGGAGCGTTTTCTGATACAGCCCATATGGCTATTCACCCCGGAAGCCACAGCAGGAGGCGACACTAGAGCACAAAAAAAGTATTTATCAGTTTTATCCCAATCAAGTTTCTCTTGCTTCCTCTCATGTCCCGTCATTGTTTTTGTTGTCATTTTTGAAAACTGCTTTTAAACATTTTAAAAACAATGTTTTGTTCTGTTCATTAAAAACATTTTAATGAACAGAACCAAGGTGTGACAAAAAAAGTAAAAACAGAACAAGATTTTCACTGCAATGTATACGTGTCCAGTCGTTCAAAGGGAGGCGGTCATCCCTGTGGGCCATGCTCTCTTCAAGCATGGGAAGAAATCATATGTGCATCACAGCTAGCCGATGATCCCAAAGTTGGCGTCTGGTTCAGGTTTCTGAATCACTGTCTTTTGCAGTTTTTTTTGTCATTCTTGTAGTCTTTTGGTGTTTTTCAAGCATTGAAATACATACACGTTTTGCACATTTCTTAATACCATCCTGCTCAGTTGCACACGTGTTTCATTTTTTGATGATGCCATTTTTAAACACTAATTATGCAGTATTTTTTTTCTCAGGTAGTCTTCTATTTTTATATTTTGTTTTATAAATTTAAATGTGTGCGTATCTATACGCTTTAATTTACGCTTCACTTTGCTGCTGAGACATGGGACTTTCCCCACTCAGGGTCAATTAAGATTATTTCTATTCAGTTCTATTAAAACCGTATCACTGAAAAGGCTTCTTTTTAAATGCTGAGGTTCATGAAATCTTTATTCTTTTCATAAAGAACCACAAACAACTTTCTGCTCTTTTCGAATCAAGATATGGGGTTAGATTTTGAAAATAGAAGCAGGTTAAAATCTGATCTTTATTAAGCCCACATTTTTGTATGAACACTTTTAATGATCTGATGTAATATTCTGAACTTAAATGTTGTGTTTTCATTCGTTGTAAGCAGAACATGATCACAATTAACAATGAAGGGTTGGAAACATTGGTCTGTGTGTAATTAGTCTATATAATGTGTTTCACTAAACGAGTTTAGTTACTCAAATAAATCATCCTTTTAAACAATATTCAAATTTGTTGAATAGGTTTGTACGGACAACTCCAACCTGAGCTGAACTGTGTTACATTGATACCAGATTCTTCATAACGCCATTCTGTTTTTTTAAACCTGTGGATACATCTGAATTTACCTTCTGTTAGATACTAAAGGATTATTCTATTCTTAGTAAAAAAAAAAAAATTGTTACATTTCTGGACAGAGAAAGGGGGGGCTTGTTCAGGGCATCATTTGTGCAAGAATTGACGCTGCTGCTGCTGGTTGACACTACGCGCTTTAGAAACAATGAACTGATCTGCATCAAAGACCTGAGTCTATTTTTCTAATGAAATACAACCCAAGATAAAAAAAAAAAAAATTAAAAAAAAACTGTGCTTTTTTCAATCTTAGACAAACTGCTCTGGATGAAATTAAATACCCTAGACCAGGGACTTCAAACTTTTCACAACAAATACTGGCTTAGTAAAAAGTACCACACTACTGACAAACAACAGAACAACACGGCTTTGACTTTGTCAGGTTGTTGTGTAGCATCAGAAAAACAGAACAGTAAAAAAAAAATGCATTGGCACTGCAGGACTGGTGAAAGGACACGGTGTCAACATGTGTCCCATTTTTGCTCACACATTGAAATTTCCTGTGAGACGTTGAAGCGGTCTCTGGTGTTCCTCACCAACTTCAGCCTCAAAATCAAACACGGCCACACTAACTGCTGCAGTTAAAAACAAAACGATTTTGCTCTTCTGTGTCATTTAGTTTTCACACATGGTACTATACAACCAACTTTAGTGAATGTGTTGCATCTGTGTTTGAATATCTATGGAAGTGTAAGTGTTTAAACAGCAGGAGGTTTAAACGTTTAACAGTAAAGGAGTTCATACAGTTTTAGTTACAATTCAGCTCCAGCAGAACAGCTTTTATTTTGCTGGATATAAGCAAAAAGAAAAGAATCATAAATTTATCCAGCATTGTACTTAAGCACAATAACTGCATACATGTTCTAACGCTGAAGAACATATCTGTCAGTCTCAGTGCATGCAGGCAAATTAGAAAGCGCATTGGACGGCATTTTCTCTTTGGTAAAAATGTACAGCAATTTATAGCAATCATGTTTGACCTTTGGGTTACCATACAGACGTTAAAATATTACCTGGAGTTTTTCTTTAGCTGTAATCAAATAAATGTTAATGTAACGTCATGGTTTGCGTGGTAATGAAAACAGAAAACTATGAAAACATCTAATCAGAAGAAAGAAAAAAAAACACTGGATATTGGAGAACAAATGTCTATCAGCCATCAGGCTACAAGAGAAATAAACTTAAAAAGGCACCATGAGCAGTAAATGTGTCGCACGTCCCTCATGTAACACGCCTCCTTCAGTATCATTTAACCTCCTTCTCCACATGGCATCAAAGTCTGCAGAGGCCTGTTAACAGCGGATGTATTTAGAGTCGGTTTACAGAAGCAGGGACATCCTGTAAAAGGTGCAGGACACAGCGGTCCTGGGATGGATCTCCCCTGCACCAGGCTATGCTGATGGAGCAGCAGTCCGTACCTTTTCTGTGATGGCATCGCCCCCATGTGGCACAAAAAAGAAACGGCCCCTTTTCTGAATAAAATATGCATAAATAAAGACTCTTGAACTGTCAGATGTTTGTAAAATAAAATACAAGGTATTAATAAGTGCAATTTTAGTCCAGCCGCAACGTATTTTAGAAGTAGAAACATGGCTTTAAGCGTTGTAACATTTATTGTTCACATCTGGTATAAAGTAAAAAAAACAAAACACATTTTGACAACTTATAAAAAGGCTATACAAAGACTATTTCTCCCCCCCGGGGTTTTAGACATTCATTGGAGAGTCAAAGCGTCCTTTCAGTCCATGAGCATCACAGGTCACGCGCTGCGTGGCGGAGCATGTCAGGAATCGTGTCCAGGAGCTGAGATGCTCACAGCAGCGCCTCGCAGCAAAACTTTCCCTCTGCTGTCACTGCTGTTCAGGAAGTGAGAAACCAGTCCATAGAGTAGAGGTCTATAAAGCAAAACAAAAAAACAACAACAACACTGTAGTCACCACTGTTTTACTTTTTTTCCACAATTTTCAACAACAGGAAAATAACTGCTTGACTGATGCAGCTCTGGGTCAGTATTAATTTGATTTATCCCCTAAAAGGGAAACACAAGGAGATATTGAACTTTAAATCCAAACCCCGTCTGAAACTTAGAGAGAAGTATTTACGGCTGCGACACAAATCAGTAGCAAAGCTCAACAGTGTTAGGGCAGATATGTACCAAGGTGTACCGAGATTTCAAAGCTGCTAGGATTGTCTGTTATAGCGGTCCTATGGGTTAAAGTCCTTCTAATTTAAGTTTGGTTTTCTGGGGTTGTATGAACCGTGAGTCACGTTATGCTGTGCACTGCCATTCAACTGGCTGAAAGCAGGCTACTACATGTTTCCCTCGTACAGAAGAGACTAACTTTGCTGTACTGAAATACGTCTGGTCATATAAACTATAGTAATCCGTATGTTACATTATTTGAGCAGCAGTAGTAGTAATAACTGTTGCTTTACTGTTTAACCTTCTTGGTTCTATGCTGGTCATTTTTTCCACTTCGCTTTCTTCCCCCCCCCCCCACTATTTAACTGTTCTATTTACACACTGAATAACATTTGCAAACGTTTTGGAGCCGTTTCTCACAATTTTTAACTTCAGTTCTTTTAGCTACAGTGTTCCACATACATCCAGCTGTAAAACTTGACTATTTTTAGCAAACTGAAACCAAGGAAAACTGCTTTTTATTTGTAACATTAAACGATACAGCATAGATAATGACTTTTAATATCATAATATGTACGTTTTGATTTCACTTACTACAAAATGGAATTTTGTCAAATTTTGGCCAAGGCTGCAATTTCATGTTTTATTTGTCGTTTTCAATCATGCACAATACATTATTGGTCTGGGTGAATGAACTACAGGTGCAGTATCAGATAATGATTTGTTTTGTTTATTTTAAAAAGTGTCTGTGCTTCAAACGCCTGCAAAAATGAATAAATGAGCTTTGAGCTACTCAGGTAAACTTGGCTGTAATGCAGGTACTGAAAACCACTTGCGTCTTGGTTGTTGTCACACAAAATGCCACTGACGACTACACAATGGCCCTACACATCCAAGTATCTACTTAAAAAAACAACAACACCATAACCTACAGAAATCCAAGAGACTATGCGATCAGTTTCTGTACAAATATCGGGCAAAAATAAATCATCCTGACAATTAGGGGAAAATTATTTTGATTTGATTTTCCAACAAGCCTATTGTGCAAAACAAACTAGCATTTAAAGGGTTAAAAGTGCATATTTGCATATTTAACATATATGACAAGAAATCATATATAAAACTTTTTGGTAGCAGCAGAAAATATAACAACTCAGCCTTAGACTGAGTGGGTTGAGTTTTTAATAAAAGCCAGAGGGATAAAAAAGAAAATCAATTAGATTGCCTGGTGCATTTTTATCTTAAAATATTAGTGCAAAAACTGCAATGCTGTAAAATAAATGTATTTTCTTTCCCAAGGCAGTCGGAGGTTAACATTAAGGCTCATGCCAGCTTCACAACAGACTGTACTGAGATTTTTCAAATACCGACTCAACTCTTACACAGACTTGGAGCTTGTATCCTCTGAGACTCTCAGCTCAGTGGCCAAAAACTGCCGGTCCAAGGGAATTTCAGGTTGGCCCGACTCTGCGAAAGCAAACATTGGAGAGAAACAGAACATTGCTGTGAAGTCGTAGCAAGTTACACTAATATAGAGTGAAATCTGAAAAGTCAAAACGGTTATTTCATGACACTATTCCCGCTATACTGATCTTGATGCAGTACGCTTGGAAAGCACGTTTTAACATCCTTGTCATTTGAGAGGACCACTATGATGGACTTACCCACCTGCTGTAAGCACTGACGCCGTGTTCCTGTACTTGTTGAACTCCAGGTACTCCCGGATGAGCTCGTTTATGAGCAGGTTTTCCCGGGACAACGACGGCCGGGCGTCACGCCGCTCATCCAGGGCACTGAACACCTCCGCTCGGATCCGAGCCCTCAGCTGGCCCAGTACACCACGGGACTCCAGCGTCTCCCTCACAGCTGAAATGTTCACAGTTTTTGTATGAATTAGGCAACAGTGATCCCCTGGCCATTCAAATACGGATCGTTTACATTAGAGCCAGAAAAGGGGACAGGATGCCACAGTTGCTTTTACAAAAAGAAAAAGTCTCCTATTGTACCGTGAGAAATATTTTGATAGTTTAGAATATCTTTTTCCAGGTTTAACTTCTCTAAATATTTTGGCTTATGATACAGAGCTGATCAAAAGAAAGCAAAGTTCCTAAAAGTGTCGAAATGGCTTTTACATCAGCGTCTTCAACGTCATGTAAAATGCAGGGTTGCTATACATTTTTTCATGTAAAAATTCCATCAATCTACCAGGTTTTTAACCCTTTTTCCATATATATTTTTCGAAATATTCATATGAATCTGTACTAATAATTTATTAGAGGTATTTCTACAGTTACCAGGCTTTAAACATGGAACCTGCAAAAGCTGTAAGAGTTATGGGATGGATGTATGGGCTCCTTGCACAGAAAAATAAAGCTGAAAACACAAATATTATTCCATACCGCTTTATTTTTCCATACTCTGATCTGTAAAATTCTCTAAAGGTGAGGAATGATTTGCATTAGGTCGTTTATTCGATCATTGGTGTATTCAGGTGCGTAAGCAAATTTTCTTTTGACTCATCACTGTAGTGTGAATATGAAAAAGAGCCGTTTCTCATTCATAAGATATTGTAATATCTTTCTTCTTCTCCTCTTTCTGAGCTGTGTGAAAACGAAATTTCGTTCTGTATGCACTCTGTGTATACAAAATGACAATAAAGAAAGTCTAAGTCTAAGTCTAAGTTCTTCTTCTTCTTCTTTAACACTTGTCAAATTTCCCCAGAAGCAACACAGAGCCATGGTTGGTTAGCTAGCTAGCTAGCTGCTATCTTGCATCGGTAAACCAGCAGACCTCGTGGTAAACAGGTTTTAAACACACCAAGCCTCTAGCTTTAATGCTCGAAACGCAAACATAATACAGAAGAGGCTATTATTTAACAGCCTATTATTTCCCAGCTGCTGACGCTTAGCTAACACACCAGAAATCAATTGGCAGAAAAGAGGTTCATTTTTGTTATGATGCTAGCCAGCCCGTCGTCCTTCCTGCTAACTCGTCTGTCATAAGATAACTGGGTTTAATTAATGATTTTAGGCATTATGTAAACAAATAAATGGCACTGAAAGTGTGTGCTCACCGTTCTTCAGTTCAGAGATGGTCGCCATTGTAACGAGTGTAAACAAACCGTAGAGTAACGGGTGGTGTCGTGAACGTCTGCCATCTAGCGGCCAGGTCTTGTATCTACAGCTTCAAAAGACTGCAAAACATTTTTATGTTCCAAAAACACTTGTATACATGAATGGTAAATCAAAAATATGCATATATAATTAATACAAAATTAAGATGTGCACTAATGAGATATATTCTAAGTTCGCTTTTAAAATTTGAGCTTGCTTCTGTCCCATCTTGTCCCGTAAGTTGACTGTTGACAATTACAGGCTAGAATCACTAAAATATGCTTCTCCATAGGTTTTTGGCCTATCCTTTGAGATAAATAAAACACCTGCATCTGCTCTGCTGATTTGAGGGTTTCTTGAAGGTGACCAAGAGTAGATTAGAAAAATAAATCTGTCTGATACTACGACTCCAAGACAAAAGTTAGACAAATTGAGAAAAAGATGCCCCCGTCCTTCTTGTTTCTGCAGACTGGCAGAGTGTATTGGTGGTTTTCTTTTATTTTCAGAGTCATTCAGTGTGTTTTACCCCTGTCTTTATTATAATTTAAATCTCTTCAAAATCATGCATTATTATTTGTGAATTGCATATGGATAATTTTTGCCTGGTCTATGAAAAGAGGCTGCAACTGTCTCTGATGTCACTTTTTTTCTAAAAAAGATTTTTGAGACCTTTGAGAATTGTACTTCTGCCACTTTGTGGTTTGTTGGATATTTTATGTTTTTCTGCATCTCTGGTTATTTCTGCTTTTTGTTTCTTTTGTTTTTCAGGGGTTTACACTTTAAGTACTATCTTTACAAAGTAAAACCATGGGCCACAGTACCACTTAGGCTACCGATGATGCAGCTAGATGACTCAATGATCTTAAAACTTGATAAAACATGAAACAAAGGAATGCTTCTAAAGACACTACGAGCATGGGTTGTCTCATTCTTTTGAAAGTCTGAACAGTTGTCTGCTATGTGCAAATATATATTGTATAAGCCTTGCGAAAGCATTCACACTTTCAAATTTTCTTTGTTGCCTGCAACAACAAAGTTCAGTGTATTTTATTAGGGTTTTATGAGAAACTGACTCAAAGCACTCCATATAGGTGTGCAAAAATGTACAAAAAAGAAACTTTGCAAAAGATTTTGAGGAGAAAAATCTCAAACATTTATTTAGCATTTATATTCAGTTCCCCTTACGTTTATACACCTAATTAAAATTCTGGGTGACTAATTACCTTCAAAAGTCACCCAGTCAGTAAAGACATGTGTGCATCTTAAACTTAATATAAATCCAGTTGTTCTGTGAAGGCCTCAAAGGTTTGTTAGAGAGCGTTAGAGCACAAACAGCTTTGTGAAGACCAAGGAACTCAGCAGACAGGTCAGGGAGCAGATTTTTGATAAGTTTAAAGCAGTTAGGTTATAAAACAATATGCTCAAGTTTGAGTATGCCACAAAGTTCTCTTCAATCCATCCTCTGAAAATAGGAGGACTATGAAACAGCTTAACACCTACAGTATCAAAACAGAGCCGTACACCTAAACTGATCTTGACAGGGCTGATCAGAGAAGCAGAAAAGAGGCCCGTGGAAACTCTGGAAGAGCGTTGACCGTCATGCAAATCTCTGTGTCTGGCGTAAAAAGTAAGACTGTACCTCACCCTGAACACTCATAGTGAAACATGGTGGTGGTAGCATCATGTCAGGCCAGAGCTGAGCTTCCGACAGGAAAAAGGAATGGTTTAGAGTAAAGCATGTCCATGTGTTAGAATGACCTAAAGTTCAGATATAAATCGAAATGAGAAAAGCACGATCTCTCTCATAAAGTCCATTTTCACATTGGTCTTTATACTATGAGTCCAATGGGAATAAACACTCTTGTAAAGCATTCTAAGTTGGTTGACCTGTTTAAAGAACATCAATTATTTAAAAACCTTGAGTCAGACACAATCACAGATTCAAATAAACTTTATTATCCAGCATTGTATAGAACAAGACAGTACGTTAAAGGTCATCGAAAATAAACAAGCTTCTTATAAAAAGTATAAATATAATATATTCCTCAAAACTTTAAGGACACTTAACACATTTTCTCAAAGGACATAAATAAACACTTGGGCTTCTCTTAAAACACATTGTCTAAACCAGTAAGACAAAAACATGAAATGCTTCTTCTCTTTGGAAAGTTCATAGGGTTTATTCCTTGAATCAAGAGTCATGTGGACTGTTTACAGTCTGTCATGTCAGCACCTTAAGAAAAATACTGTTTTTTTGTCACTCTCTGTGTATGCTATGGCCTGAGTTTGTGTGGCGTAGGCAGAGTGACGATCCCTTAGAAAATGTATCACCATTGTTTTAAAGAGGCATTCTCTTCATTCATGGTGGTTTTCACTACCGGTTTCAGGTTAAATCTGACCAACAAGGTCTCTATTGCCCTTTTCTGTGTGTTTACTTTGACAGAAATAAACCCACAGCCACAACATAGTTGGACCACTGCTAATGTCTTGGCTTAGTTCGCTGTTTTTCCTCCATCTCCCCGACATAAAAAAAAAAATTAAAATGACCTCAAGTTGTGAATTTTGAAAGCTGTTAAAACCTCATCGCCCTCACATTTGCCAGCATGAACCTTGCGAAGGTTAGTGTGCCACAATATTTCCTGTCCCAAATTCTGGGAGGGGAAGACACAAATATAGACTTCTGTCCATTTTGCAAGTACAAAAGTGCCTCTTTTCTGGTATAGAAGGCTAAAATGTGTGAGTAAACATCAACGTCTACGCCTGAGACAACATCAATACATGTCTTGTGCTTTATAAACACATAAACTACATAAAAAACACATCTTACCATTCTTAAAGAGAATGAAAATCAAAGATTTGTGGTGCTCTTCAAGCCTTTGGTTTCTAAACCTTCATTGCTCTGTGTAGATTTCCTTATTAGCTTTAAGACTCAACAATCCTCTATAGCTTTGGTTTGATTGTTCATCCTCTGAGGTTAACAATAGTCTTTTCCTGAATTAGAACAGGGTGCCTTTGTGTTTCTAAAATGGAAAAACAAATACTATGGACTGTGTCAGCAGCTGCTCATGAGATCCATCGACAATGCCCTCGCTGTAATAGTTTGGAGTTGTCGCAAAGCTTGGTAGGGCCTGACTTAATGTTGAAGTTTCGCACCAAAAAAAAAAGGTCCCGCATCTGTTCACCAGGGCCATCAGTCCATTGGCAAGAGGAGACCTAAACCAGCCCAGCTTCCAGGCACATTCGGTAAAACTGGCCCCGTTGTGAGATGAGGTTGGCTGGAGAGTCCATCTCAGAAATGTGGCCTCTGTCCATGACGATCACTCTGCAAAACAGTCCAAAAAGTAAAGATGCAGATTTAGATTACAAACGTCATCACATTTATAGATCCTAAAAACGCTGTTTCAGAGTGCAATTCAACCACTGAGCAGGTAATATAGTGTATACACACATCCTTGAATTTAGATGGTCAGCACAACTACCACTAGAGGTAAAAATACATGTTTGTGTGTATTTTTTAATACACAATGAGTTTAAAAAAAAATGATATGGTTTATTCAGTCAATAAAGATTTTAAAACCACAAAACAAGAACTCCCAGCAGTTTTGATAAGGTCTAAGGCCCCTTAGCAAGCCAGTCCCTGCTCGCATCCATCATGGTGTACTTTCTTTCTCGTGCAGCACCACTCTGACAAAGATAGTCGAAACCCGCTTGGGTCGTTGCCCTAATAAAAGATGTCAACTTCACTGAGAGGATTCTGGGTGTATCGTTTTCCCCTGGCCAAAACTAACAAGTTTCACATCACTGTACATCCTCTTCTGCCTAGCCATCACTGATCTTTGTTAAAGGCCTTTGATTTACCTAAGGCTTGGTTGACTCTGTACAAAGGAAGACATTAAAGGAAATTAATTCAAACTGTAATAGCAGCAGGAAATGTAAATTAAAAAAAATTGTAAATATAAATCTTGTCTGCAGCGAGCTAATTTTGTTCATTTATCCATATCAAAAAGAGCTAAATGTCCTGAACACAGGGCATCCATCTGTTATATTTTATCATACGCAAAAGGAATCACAGATTCAAACAATAGTTCATGCAAAAGCTTTCATAGTTCCCAATGAATGGTGCACACCTTCACTGAGGTCAAACAAAGACATGTGGAGGTCCAGGAACATGCTTGAAGTACAAACTACTGCAGAAGCAGAGAACGACATTGATGACAGACTATAAATTAGGTTCACTCAATAAATAAAACCTAAAGATTTTAGCTTTTTAGGATAGATGGGTGCTTTTCAGTGTTTTTTTTTTTTTTTTGGTTTCAAAGTCTAAAGGTCAGATTTGGATTTATTCCTCAAGAGCCACACCCACTTTGACCACATATTTCCAAATAGCAAATATAGCCTCAGTGTATTAGAATATAGGGAAAGAAAAATCCATCTGTGTTTTTCGTAATACAAACTTCTCAACCCTGTACTGCCCTCTGGTGTTAGATGTTTTCAGACTTACAAAGATATTTCAACAGGATTTGGGAGAAATGAATTAAACCTTACAATATTAATCAGCTGGTTTTCACAGACTGTGATGAATATTGAGGCGGCGTACCTTGTGTAGTCCATGATAGTGTTGAGTCGGTGAGCGATGGTCAGCACAGTGCAGTGCTCAAACTGTGTGCGGATTGTCGACTGAATGAGAGTGTCCGTTTCCAGGTCCACAGCAGCCGTGGCTTCGTCCAAAACCAGAATCTTGGTTTTCCGCAGCAAGGCCCGAGCCAGGCAGACTAGCTGGCGCTGACCCAAACTACACAGAAAGAGCAGAAAGGCGCAATTATATTCAAGATGTCTTCATTGTCGTTCCTATGTAAAAACAACGTCTAGCGCTGCGACATGTTATGCGAACGTAGAAGCATGTACCTGAGGTTTTCCCCTCCCTCTGAGCATTCGTAGTTGAGTTTGTCAGGCAGGTTAGACACAAATGTTTTGAGGTGGGCGAGCTCCAGAGAGCTCCAGATTTCTTCGTCTGTGTAGGTGTCAAAGGGGTCCAGGTTCATCCTGAGGGAGCCTGAGAACAGCACGGGATCCTGTGCAGGGGAAATGAAGAAACCACAACTGTAAATAGTTTATTTAAACCTTGTGATAGATGTGTGACGATTGCAGTTTATGTGATAAAAGGCAGAGCTGAGTTTCCATCTGTACTACTGCACCTGAGGAATAATTGTGATGCGGGATCTGAGGTCATGCAGTCCGATGTCAGCAATGTTCACTCCGTCTATAAAGATCTTTCCCTTTGCAGCCTCCAGGATCCTAAAGATTCCCAGTGCAAGAGAGGACTTCCCAGCTCCTGTTCTACCCACAATTCCAACCTAAAACACAGAGATTTTTTTAATGTAAATACATGAGCAACTGGCACCGTGACACCTTAGAATTGTTAGTAATGACACTTTCTTTCCATTCACAAGAGCTAAATCACCTTCTCTCTTTGGTTAATGTGCAGCGTAACGTCTTTTAGAGCGAGCTCAAGGCCTTTCCTGTACTGCAGCCCGTAGTCCTGGAACTCTATGGTGCCGCTCTGGGGCCAAGCCACAGGCAAAGAGCTGCCCTCTGTGCTCCAGCTGGCCTGTGCGAGACAGTGGGAACGGGTGAGTCGAGAACAAGAAAAGCCCCTGAAGGCGTTCTGCTGAATGTATGCATGTGTCGGGAGCGCCGACCTCTTTGGGAGTGTCGGCATACTCGTTGACTCTTTCCACAGAAACAATATTGTTTTCCACGTCAGTCCACGAGCGAACGATCCAGCTGAGGATTCCTGTCACCTGCAGTACACAGTACAGTGAGGTTTACTTCACTTGTAGTAAGTATCCAGTTACTGACCAAGCAAACCAGGGCAGTTTTCATGTTTTCAAAGTTAACTGGCATGGCCAGCTCTAATGTACTGTGTGAACGTTGCATAGTATGTTCAGTGTTGGGCAAAAGTACAAAGTGACCTCAGATTTCTTTGGATTTTGCCTCCAAAGAGGCAGCAGTTTTTGAATTCTTTGGTGGGTGGTCTGGATTAAGATTTTTTCAGGGCTTTCGGAGGATTTTTGACTGGTTTTTCTTAAAACTTTTGCTGCTCTTTCCTTCATTTTCTGTCTACTACCTGACAGGCATGAAAGGAATGCTATTGTCTGTCACACCACACAGTCGTGACCTGTGAATCATTCAGGCAAATAAGGAGCTTTAGTGATTTTGTAACAACTAGGTTGACACAAACGCACCATTTGCTCCCATCTATTGACCCCAGAAAGATACCACAGATGACAGTCTGACAAATATAACGACTAATTTAGCTCTTGGAAGCAGATTCTCAAAGAGGTATCATCTGAAAACCCTGTACAAAGTGGATTATCAACTGAAAAATGCTGTTTTTCAGAGGTTCTTTTAAGGACTTTGTTGGTTTGTACGGATAACAGGAAGGCTGAACAGAGTACAGCAAAATTTCTCTGTTTTATACCTTTGAGCCCAATCTCTGTCTGTCTTGGGAGTCGATGGATTTAGACATGTGGCTGGAATCTTGGAGTAAAGGTAAGGGTCCACATTCCCCAGAATATACACAAAAACTGTTGTGCAATGTTGGCTTAAATCCTTATATAAGGTCCTTACATCATGTCTGTTTTTATTATTTCAACTCTGAAACGTCTTTGTCTTAGTTTTAAAATAGTGAAACCCTGGCCACATAATTTTTTCCTCCTGTTTCTTAAAGACGAGACCGTCAGATGCCGTTTATCTCCTGTTGACTTTTGTACTCACGGTGTTCTGTCATGGTAAGGTAGAATATTAAACTGGCCAAAGTCGAATAGAAAGCTCTGAAAGACCGTCCGAAAGCCTGAAGAAAATATTTATTTCTACAACTTTGAAAGACAACAAGAAAAGTCCAGTTTCTTGGAAGCAAAGTGTGCGGAAATGTTTTAAGCTTTTTTTTTTACCCCCTAGTAGTGCATATGTGTGGGGATATGTTATCCTACCTGGAGAGAATGAGACACAGCCAAACCGACAATGCCCGGACTCAGGGTGCTTCTCCCCATCACAGAAAGTATTGCAGCAGCTAGGACCACCACGTTGCCGACGAACTCCAGATTGACCGCCAGCCACCTGTGAATGCAACAAAGATTTAGCACTGGGGCAGGAAAGTTTTCTTACTCGCCAATCTTATAAAAGGGAATATGAAACTAAACACTGTTTGTATTTCTATTGACAGTCAACTCCACGTAAAGCCACGGTTCCTCTTTGCAGGAATCATCCTCCATTACAAACTTTTAACCAAAGAGAGAAATCCTTTTAGAAAGATCGCCGATCTGCTCACCGGGTGGCCACAAAGCGGGGAAAGTAGGAGGTCTGATTGAAGTCGACCCTCTCATTAGCCTGCAGAATGAACCTGGGCTGCTCGCCGAAGGCTCGGATCACGCTGGCACCCTGCACGGTCTCATTGAAGTGGGTGTAGATGGGCGAGCGGCTCACAGCCTCCAGCCGGCGCAGCTGACAGGATGTGGCAACGTAGAAGCTCTGTGGGCCCACAGTGGAAAAGTAAAACGCCAGCTTTAACAGGCGCAGCAAAAAGGGAGCACAGAGGGCTTTCCCATAATTCAAAACGAATGTGAGTTCAATTTACGTCAGCGCAGTTGATTTTGGAGCCCAGAGCATTCCAATAACATACAGTAAGGAGACACAGAGTTTGCTTAGACGGATTTAAGGGGATTTTCGCAGCGTATACCTGGACGAAGGCGTAAAGGAAGGCCAGAGGCAGGATGATCACAGCTGCAAAAGGTGTCGCCATCATCACAATGATGCAGACTTCCAGAAGCTTAAAGACGTAGCTCAGCATCATTTTCAAGCCCTCAGGGACCATGCAGTCAATGGCGTCGATCTCTTTGGCAAAACGGTTCAGGAGGTTTCCACTGGGCGTGCACTCGAAAAACGACATTGGGGAGCGGAGAACGTTGACCAGCAGGTCCATGTGCAGCTGCCGGGAGGCGATGATGCCGCAAATGGAGATGGCGACAGTTGTACCGAAGATGGCAATTCCTGAAGCACAGTGAGAGATGTGCGATGAAAGCGGGATATTATTTAAAATTTGTATCAACCGATTGGTAGATTTGCAACCAACTCTGACCTTGTACAAATCCGAGAGCTCCAAAAACAGACAGTTTGAGATCTGTGTCAATCTGTGTGCCGTTAACAACCGGATCGTCAGCCCACATGCTGAGCCAGTAGTTGTAAGTGAGAGAGGCGCCTTGCTGGAAGGCGTAAAGGAAGACGATGAGAATAATGATGGCCAAACCGATGGTCTTGAAGTAATTCTTGTACAGCTTCAACCTCACCTGCAGTAGAACAAGATAAAAAAAAAAATAGGAGTTAGACCCAGCCACGCTGATTTTTTTGCCAATTGAATCTGTGCAGGATTTGCATACGAAGCTCAACTTTACACTGAAATTGTCATAAAAATTGCAGAATGACAGTGATGAGCAAAAATACAGACATTGTGCAGGGAACTGAAAAGCTTAGCTGCGAAGGAATGTTGACTCACTCGTCCAGTGCGAGCTTTGTCGACCTCAGTTAGCTTCCCCAGGTCCTCTGGTGTCTGATCCTGCTCAGTTTCAGACACAGGCTCCATATTTTGCAGGTTGGTATTAGTGGTGTCACCCCTGGATGGTAAGGACAGGTCAGAGGTCAGTTTCCGTAAGAAAATTCCCAGGATTTCAGTGCATTCCTGTTCTGTTTTGGCATACCCAATGAGCTGCTCCTGTGACAGGTCTCTGGAAAAAGGCATAAAGTCAACCATGCTGAGCCGCGCGTTGGATCTTCTGGAGCCAGCTGCAAAAAGGATTTGTGTTTAAATAATGTTTATCCCTTAACCTTGTTTATATATATATATATATATTAAATTGCCACAGTATTTCTTATCTGATTAATCGGGGTTCGAAAGTTCTATGGCTGTCAGCATGTGCCTTTTTCTGGCAAAGCACAGTGGCTTGCAAAAATATTCAGCCTCCTAGACTTTACCTAATTCGTTGCATTCAAACCTGCAATATATATATATATATATATATATATATATATATATATATATATATATATATATATATATATAACTAAAATTCAATCTATTAATAAGTGAAATGCATTTTCACCTCTCTGTATGACGCTCTCTTTTCGTTCTGTGCTCGCAAAAGTGTGAATGAAGTCTGCAAAAGCGCCGTGGCGACTGAGCAGCTCCTGGTAAGAACCGCTTTCTGTGATTTCTCCATCCACGAGAACAAGGATGAGGTCAGCCTGTGGCAGGAAGCTCATCCCATGGGTCACTAGTATGCGGGTCTGTTAAGTAAACCACAACAGCATGAAAAAAAGATGTAAGCACAATCCAAGGCTATATTCAGCCTAAAGAACAAAAGACCCAGCAAAGTGGTGGTTTCCATTGTGTAGCTTCAATGGCATGAAACTGTGCAGGCATAAAGCACAGCTGAGTTCTTTGTAAAAAATGTTCTTGTCTGATGTTACCTTGTCTCTGAGGACTCCTTTTGGCCCGACCACTCTCTCAAAGATGTGATGACCCACATGTGCATCAACGGCAGATAGTGGATCATCCAGCAGGTATACGTCAGCCTTTCTGTAGACGGCTCTGGCCAGACTCACCCTCTGCTTTTGACCCCCTGAGAGGTTGAGTCCCTGCATCAAAAAACAAAAACAAAAAAAACTTTAGGACAATTTTGAGACATTCACAGCAGAACTTGACTGATGAGAGCTTGCTATATTAAATTGCCACATTATTTCTTGTCTGATTAATCGGGGTTCGAAAGTGCTATGGCTGTCAGCATGTGCCTTTTTCTGGCAAAGCACAGTGGCTTGCAAAAATATTCAGCCTCCTAGACTTTACCTAATTCGTTGCATTCAAACCTGCAATATATATATAAAACCTAGGCTCCAGAGGCTGCAGCACCACTGAGCCAGAAGCATCACAACATGAAGACCAAGGAGCTCTCCAGACAAGTCAGGGACAAAGTTGTTGGGAAGTACAAGTCAGGGTGGGATTATAAAAAAATATCTAAATCTTTGATGTTACCCTGGAGCGCCATCAGATCCATTATCTTCAAATGGAAGGCACGTGGTACCACAACAAACCTGCCAAGAGAGGTCCGTCCACTAGAACTCACTGACCGGACCAGGAGGGCATGAATCAGAGAGGCACAGAGACCAAAAGTCTGGTGAGGAAGCTGCAGAGCTCCACACCAGAGACTGGAGGATCTGTCCATGGGACCGCAATAAGCCCTACACTCCACGTGTCCCAAAAACACTAAAATATTGCTGGAATCTCGTTGCATTCTCATAAACCCCAATATCATATATTAGGTAATTAGTATCAGTATCAGTAATTAGTATAAATAATTGTGTTTCTACCTTTTCTCCAATTTCTGTTGCATCTCCAGCAGGTAAGATGTCCAGGTCGGGCAGCAGGGCACAGGCCTCCAGCACACGCTGGTACCATGTTTTCAGCTTCTCACGACCAAATAATATGTTGTCCTGGACCGTGGCGTTCTGGATCCAGGCCTGCTGGGGCACGTATGCTATAGTTCCCTGCAGGAACAAATGCAGAAACTGTCAATATTTATTAAAACCACAGGCTATGAATAGAGCTCTCTCCCATGGAACATTAGTTGGGTACCTTGACAGTGACTTGGCCGCTTCTTTTCTCTGTTTCACCGAGCATGGCGGACAACAAAGAGGACTTTCCACTGCCCACATGTCCAACCACAGCAACAAGCGAGCCTCGTGGCACATGGATATTTATCCTGCCAATAAAACAGGGGAACGATTTCTCTATAAGACTCCAATAATTTTACCATGAGGATTTTATTTTCATCCTTTGAGTCATACCGTTTGAGGCATGGGGGACCTTCTGGAGTCCAGCTGAAAGTGCCGTTCTCTATGATCACGTCTTCACCCTCTAAACAAGGAAGAAGAATCAACTGAAATTAACGAAACCTGCAATAAAAGGGATGTGCTCTTTCAAACCACACAACAAATGTTCCAAAAAAAAAAGCAGCTTCGCTTTGAAGTTCCTCAGCAGAGTGCTGTCTGGGCGTAATTACAAGTCGATTTTCCTAATCAGGCAAATTACAGAGAGCCGTTGCCTTTTCACAAGCTGTCTCAGGAAGTGTTGACAGATCTTAGTCAGAGAACTACAGTATTCGTCCTTTTTTATTCCTCTATGAATCATATGTCTGAATTCACGCTGTGATTTAAGTTTAACCATAAATGAGAACATCCTATAATTACCCCGTCTCCCAGTCAGCCCGGGACCCAGGAAGTGACAGTGCATATGATCCATACAAGGCTGTGGTACTCCACAGTTATAAACAACAAGATCTTTGTGGGCTGTTTTTATTGATTACGGCAGTCCATGATTTCAGACAGAGCGGGAACACTTAGTGGGCAGGCGGTGCTTGAAACCGCATAGGAGGGTTTGTTGATTCATTGGGCTTAATGGGTGTGGTTCTTACCAGGGCTCAGTGGAGCCTTTGAGACATTGTCCACCCTCAGTTCCTCTGAGCACAGGTACTTTCCCAGACGTCTCAGTGAAACCAGAGCCTGAAACAGAGATTGGATATATGAATTAATGAAGTATGACAGAAAGGCCTGAACAGCTCGGAGCTATCGAAAGGACCGAGGAAAAATAACACCCACCTGCATGGTTGTGCTAATTGCAAATGGTAGCTGGCTCAGTGGAGTCTTCAAGATGTTGATCAGTGCCATGGAGACAAACACCTTCTGTGCATCCAGGACATTTCTGTCATCCAGCGTCACATAGACCCCAAACATGGCAAAGGCAATCTTCAAAAGAAAAGGACTGAGTGTGAGCTTTATATCTTAAGAGGTAGAAAATTCTTTGAATGATGATCTTTCAGATGTCTTTTAAGAGAAGGTTAGGCTTGCTGTAATTTCATCTTATTGTCAACAGACAGTTTCCCACAGTGAACCTAAGACCGCAGACAATGCTTGTCAACATCTACTTCTTTCTGGATTTACTCCCCTGTCATATGCACTAGTTTCCCAGGCTTTCCTTCTTTCTCAAGTCTGGGAGAATGAGCGCAACCAAAGCAAAAAGGCCCAAAAAATGTGAGCAATGTGAAAAAGTATTCTGGCCTTGATGTCCAGTGATAACTTTGTTTAACCCTAATTACTTCATGCTTTTTCTGGAGGGAGCCCGACGTTCTTATAATCTGTCATGGGGTCTTTATACATTTTTGTGACAGGTTTTCTGAATATCTTTTTTGGACTTTGGCTCCTTCTTCATTCATTTTCTGTCTCAGTACACTACACTGACTACATGTTGTCCAGTGTGAATTTAAAACAAAGTGGGCTGGTGACTTGAAAAATAAGAAGTGGCAGGGCTGAAAAAAAAAACATTTACAGCAGATAAACAATACCTTAATGTGATTTTTTTAATAAATTGAGGAAGAAAATAAAAGTCTGACAAATTGCCTGAAAGATTCCTGGATTTTTGTGACACGACACTTCCTCAGAGGAAGTGTGATAAACAGAAAGAGGGTCCATGGTACAGTATCAGTTTTAATGCTTCTAGTCTTCTAAAAAAACATCCATTTAGTCTTGGAGCCATTGACAATGACTAGTGGAATGAATAGATGTTGGAAAAATAATGAATTGAGTCATCAGCGTAAAGACTGAATATACAGTTGTGCCATTCAGTTGTCAACTCCAGCAAAAACAGGGACTAAAATGTACATCATCCATCAGGGAATCAACCACTACATTTAAGGTTTTCACCTAATAGGAAGAGCATTGGCAGATACTACTTCATGATTTTCTAACTGCGACATCTGTGTATTATTCACCAACTAAGCAAAAAACAAAACAAAAACGAGAGCGTATTGTGTATTTGTGACACACTGCTTGTTAAGTGTTCAAAGATCTGGGTTGATTAGTTCTTTATCAAGCTGTCTGTGATGTGTGGGTCAACCCCTTTGATTAAGAAACATTTCCAAAGACCTTGTCTTTGAAGAACTATTGACTGAGACCCCATTCACAGGTTACAAGAAATTATGGCTATTTAGAAACAAAGGAGAAGATGAAGGATGACTTGGGATTTTTGCACAGCACAGAATCTTAACAATGTTTTACCCTCCAGTAGACGTCAGTTCAAGCGTGCTTAAAAAACAAAACGTTCATTTGTCCAGCAGTTTGTGAAAGATTTGCCTAATATCAGACTCATACGGCAGAGAAACTAACTGCGACTGAAAACATCAATAAGTTGATGCCTAAATTAGTAGGTCTTTGCGTTTACTTTTCTTACCAGGAAAGAAGAAGAGTTGAATGAGGCAATGGAGATGGAATAAAGAATCTGAGACTTTTTCAGGGCCTTGAGCTCCTTCTCTCTGTAGCCCAAAACCTGCTCCAGGAAAGCCTTCTCCCAGGCGTAAAACTTCAGGATCTTTATTCCATTCAGGATCTCGTTCATCAGTCTGATGCGGCCATCCATGAACTTCATTTGAATCTCCTGTTGACCAGATGATACATATTCTTTTTTAGTTTATAAACTATCATAGCTAAAGCAGTGAGTTGACAAACACCACACCAAAGCAAGCGCATGCCTTTGTGTACATCAGTTTGCCCTCATTACAGCAGCAGTAGCCTTTTCTGGACAACACAGAAATTGTCTAATTCTGTAGGAATTTGTAGCTCGTTATGTTTTTGTTATTTTCTTTTATTACTAAGAAAACATCAAAGGGGCAGGAACACAGTGACCGCACTGGAGGCAAATTTTTTGATTAAACTGGCATCCAAATTTACAGAGCTCGTCTGTTGTTTTTCCAGAGAAATGAAAAATGATGTCTTGCCACTGCCCACCCTTTCCTGTCATTGTTTTTCAAGCACATTATATGGACCAGACATCAAATGGACAAGAGAGAATGCAGCACCCAGGCCAAACACCCACACAGCTCCTCAGCCACTATCTAAACCAGCTGTGGCCGGTGACGTTACTGTACGTGCCAGATGTCTGGCCTACTGAGGAAGGATTCCTGCCTTTACCTGCAGCTTGCTCCTTTTCTTTGCAATGAATCCATTCAGTGGGAAAATGAGAATGACAGTGGCGATTCCTGCCAAAGCAGACGGGCCAAGATGCTGGTTGGGGGAAAAAAAAGAAGAAAGAAGGAATGCTGTCAAGACATTGTTGAGCTAAATTGCATGAATGGAAGCCACTGAGAAAACTCTATATTTCAACACACCTGCCAGAGGAAGAAGAGACAAAGGGCGATCTCGATAGGAGCCAGCCAGACAGCGTTGAAGTAGACCACAAAGTCCATGAGCTTCTGAGTGTCTGCTGAGACCAGATTCACAATCTCACCCACGGTGCAGGTCCTCCTGGCAGAGCTGTTTATCACCAAAGACTGGATCGACAACAAGAGACAGCTCAGTTTCAAACATTTTCAGTTCACAATATCGTCTCATATCCTGAGTGAGATAAAAACCCCGTCATTCACCTTCTGCAACGGCTGCTAACTATGCACCCTGAGCTGTTTTCAGTCTGAAAGCACTCAAGGCTCTTGTTTGCACTTGTAGTGGCTAAATGCATGATGCAGATTTACTCACCTTCCTGTAAACCAAGCCCATAACAGCTGTCTTCACCCTCATGCCAACTGTGAAACAAGTGTACATGTATTGATGGTTGAAGAGGGACTGGAGGCAGGACAGGAGGAACATCAGAGTAGCATAGAAGTAGCCTTTCCACAGAGGAGCGTCTTCATCCCTCATGAAGCCCAGAAGAAGGCTGGGGACAAAAGAGACGTGCGATATGAATTTAGTAATTAGGATTTGTGGTCCTCGTTGTTTGAAATACCATTTTATTTGCTAAAAAACGCAAAGCTAAGCAGACAGAGGCCGGCTTCAACTGTGTCAACATCATTTCTGTTCAAGTCTGATACTGAGCACCGCTGTGGCTTCTGGCCGAGTGGCCGTCTGGAAGCAGCTCGTGTTGCACAACGGAGCTCAGCCTGCGGCCGGGCCGCACTCGCACTCGGCCTGCGGCTCTCTTATTGTGGTCCGACAGCATTCGTGCCATTTAGAGCCCTCTCTCCATTTCTCTGCTTCTTCCTTCCTTTACTGGAGCACACAGGGCTGTGGTCTCGTCTGCTTCTCTCACTCACAGCTCCATGACCGTAATTAACACTTGCACTGATTCGGCGCGCAGCATGAACAACAACATTCCAGTCTGATTGGTGGGATGGCGAGGCGGCTGGTGGCGGGTCAGTTGCAACCTGTTTTCACCGCTGCCAGCTCGGGGTTTTATTTTGTTGATGGAGGTGTAAATCATGGAAACACAAGCAGTGGTATCCCCTTACAATGATGCGCAACAAAGTCTTGAAACATGTTCATATTTTATTGCAGTAACATAATCTTATGTAACAAAGAAATTAAGAAACTCCAGTCTTTAACATTTTTCTGTGGAGAAAAAAAACATTCTCATATTCAAAAAGAAAAAAATATATGTATATTTATAAAATCTCTAGTGTTTTTGTGTATTATTTATATTCAAGCATATTTCACATCTTCACCAGGGGGTACCAGTAAATGTGGACTGCGCTGTACATGTTTAACCATCTGTACAAGACAGTGAAATAGCTCGCTGTTGGGTTTCAACAGCAGATCTGGAAGTATTCTCAGCTTTTACCCAAGTTTCTCAATTAATCTGTAAAACTTGAAAAGAAAAAACTTTGAAAAAGTGGAAATTCAACACCTGGACTGCAATGTGCTGAGATCTTTAGCTTGAAATTAGGTTTGTAAATGTTTTGTTGCGGCCTTTAACAGGTTCATTATCGTTTAGTTTGTAGAACTCAGTTGTATTTAATAAACCTGAAGACAGTGACTCTGGCCACATAATGGTCATAGTTGCAAGCCCAAAGGCAATTTTTTTGCAGTTCAATTTGTTGCTCATCTTTACAAAAACTATTCCCGACAACGTTTGCAGATTGTCGGTCAGGGCGAACATCTGTTTTGAGGTAGTTGGCACACCACAGATGCGTCCCTGGATAACATCAAATTCCGTATTCTATTCCTTGAAATTTTTACCTCAAGACCTGAGGGATGGCGAACATGAAGGCATCATGGAATATGATACACAAGGTGCCAGTCAGGAAATATGGACCAAATTTGCGGGCCAGCGTCCTGAGCAGGAAGAAGCCAGAGCTCTGCTCCTTCTGCAGCTTCCTGAGGAGCTGAGCCTGGTCTGGCAGCCTGCTGCCCAGAGCTGCGCCTGACGCCAGGGCTTTCTGCTGCCTGCAAGAGGGAGGAAAAAAACAAAACAAAACAGAATGGTTACAGGCAAGAAATTAGTGTCAGACATGCACCAAGTTAGTGCTGGCGGCTCGAAACAGACTGCAATAAAACTTTAGTTCTTTTTGCCATCACTGATTAACCGAATAATTCATCAACTGCTATGGAAAGTGTAGTTTGCAGAAACAAATAATTAGATTTAACGATGGATTTTCAAAGCCCTGGATTTTGTTAACAAGCTTTCAAAACGACTCAGGGTTCCTGTAATGACATTGCAGTACCTTTGTCCTCAAGTGACTCCTTGCCGCCTATTTTTAACTCCAACTGTTTGTACTTGAGAGCTCCCGATTTTGACTTAGCTACTACAAACGTGGTTCTGCTCAGGTCGTTAACTCGACTGGTAACATGCCGGAGGGATATAAAACAAGATTATAAAACTTAATTGAATCTTTGGATGTGCAGCTATGACAATACTTTGAGCCGTCCAGTGGAATTTAAACCAAAGTGAAGCCAAAATGCCAGTTGAGCCAGAAGAAGCAAGATTTACAACATGTTTTACTTTGCTGCTTATTCCTCTGCTGTTTTTCTTTTGCAAAGAAGCTTTAAATGTGACTAATGACATTAAAGAAAAACTTTGACAAAGTGAGAACCTGTCCAGATTTAGAGCAGATCAGAAGTGTTTCACTCTACCGACTTTGACAGGAGATTCTTATAATCCAACAGTTGTAGCAATTCACTCATCATGTGATGGACGGCATATGTAGTACATACAGTGCCTTTCAAAAGCAAAACACAATTTCTGCCTCTGAATTTTATTTGTTTTATGACACGTCGCAATCATAAACATCTATGTTATTTATTAGGATGTTATGTGATCGACCATGTCTGACTAGCGCATAACTGTGAAGTTGAAGGAAGATCATATGAGCGTTTTATTTTTATACTGATAAAAATCTGAAAACCATTTTCTGGATTTGTTTTCACACGACATGCACTGTGAATTTTTAGAACTGCGTTTTTGCTGCAATTCCATCTGCAAGTCTTTTGGGGAATGTCTCAGCATTGCACATCTACAGAGCTAATTTCTGGTTTCGTCTTTTTTACACAAAAAAACAAATCAAAAACAAAAGAAAAGCCTTTTGTAGCCTCTAACAGGCTTTCCTCCAGGTGGGCCTTTAATTAAGTCCCATCCATAGTGCTATCAACTCTGACCACCGTCTTTGTTTCTGCTGTAGGAAAGAAATCCCATAGCATGATGCTACCACTGCTGTGTTATATCATGGGGATCGTGTGTGTGTAGTCTTAGTTCAGATTTTATAACGGAATCAAAATGGGCCGAAGCAGTTATGTCAAGATTAAAATCCAATGCAGACTTTTGGGAAATGCTCATGCTCTTTCAGTGCTGTACAGTACATGTAACATACTGACTGCTGAAGATCACACCACTGATCCCAATAGACAATAGTATATGTTCCGGGTCTTGATGCATGTCAGGGTAGGTTGTCTGTAGCTTCCCAGATACATTAGATTTCAGGAGCTGAACGGGAAAACCTGTCCCTAAGGTTTGCTTTAATAATGGCTTTTTGGTGCCACCCTTCTGATGAGGCCATATTTGTGGAGGAGTGTGGAACTAATAGCTGTCAGGT
This sequence comes from Fundulus diaphanus, assembly GCA_037039145.1. Taxonomy (NCBI): domain Eukaryota; kingdom Metazoa; phylum Chordata; class Actinopteri; order Cyprinodontiformes; family Fundulidae; genus Fundulus; species Fundulus diaphanus. Next base: position 26,740,228 of record CM073123.1, on the reverse strand, counting down.
TGACATAATCTTCCATCTGAACTGTGGATCTCTGCAGCTCCTTCAGAGTGACCACAGGTGTCTTGGCTTCTTCTCATAAACGCTATACTTGACCGGCCATTTAGTTTAGGTGGACAGCCACGTCTTGTCTCACTTCCCAGATTTTAATTTGTAGAATACATTTTTAAAACCAATAATAATTACCATTGTATTAGTCTGTCCTGTAAAATTCCAATGAGATAGAGTGAAATTTGCGCTTAAAAACTGCAACATATGATTTTATATGAACGCTTTTACAAGGCCCTGTGTGTTTGATGTTGCACAGAGAAATGAAGCTTAGGATTTCAATCGCTTTCTTGTCATCTGGGTTGAGGACTTAAAAAAGCCCGTGTAATTGGAAATGGAAAGTCTGCTACTCTCACATTATGGCTCTAACTATTGGTCGTCTATAAAGAGACCCGTGCTCTTATTTAAGTTCTCACTTTTGGAGCTTGGCGCATTCAGCTGTCCAATCCTCCTGCAGCTCAGAGATGATCTTGTGCGACGTGTCTTCCTCTCTCAGGGTCCACAGATCTTCCGCTTCCAGCGGGGTGCGATACCCTTTCACAACGAGCCTGGAGAAGGTTGCAAGGCAGAGGCTTCACACACCAGGCCACCATCAAAACACACATTATTGTAAACAAGTAACTGCTGCCCGTTAGTGAGTCAGCGTGCATGGAAAAAAAATGAGAGGTTTTTAAAGAACCATCTTACCCAGTGAACCACCAGAAGAGGATCTTTGACAGGAAAGAGGCATTTTCCACGGGACAAGGGTTCTGCAACAGATTAAAGACCAGACTTGATAGTTGTTTTTGCTGAAAAACGCTCACCACCAAGAGGCTTTTTGGAAACACATGCAGCTTCATGGAGGCAGAGCTGGTTGATTGTTGAATCCAATGCTTGTGAGGGGTGTGTTTGGGAACGCTTGTGTCTGTAAACAACCCGGTGGACTCAGGTGGTCCGCTGCATGGATGGAGGCCATGAACTCCCATAGAGCAGAATAAACAGGGCATAGATGACGTTTTGAGGTCTAACGCAGACGGAGCGGAAATGTGTCATTAAAAACTTTCCAACACGCGCACACACACAGACACTTTCTGCAGAAATATTGTGTTCTTCTCACACAGACAACATGGCATCTGCTCCACCCTTCCACCCCCTTACCCCGGGTGTTTTCGCCCCTCATTATGACACTTTTAGTTTTTTTTTTATCTCCGGACTTCCTGTCTTCCTGTGAGTAACTCTAACCAGAGCACAGGGAAGAGAGGAGGTGGAGGAGAAAAAAGAGGAGGACACACCACTGGGTGTGTCCACCACGCCAGTCTGTGGCTTCTGCACCCCAAAGCTCTTCACCGCCGACCAAGAGTGGGTTAGGGACTTTTCCAGTGCTTCTGATACTCTTGTCACTGGGGAAATATAACATCACATACTGTCCTGATTAATAAGGAGCTCATTTTCATTCACCTGTCAGCTGCCAGGAGTCAAAAACTTTGGCCCAGCTAATGTTTGATGGCATAGTGGGACGTGTGTTAGGTAATTTCCTTCCTGTTGTGCAGCCACGGACTCTGAACAGCTAGTCGCGATGTTATTTGACAAAGTGAATGAGTTGTTACAAAGGTATGCAGGAGCCCCGTGTCAAACACACACACACACACACACACACACACTTATTCACACCCCTCTTGTAGAAAGCCAAAGTTGTTAAGTGTAAGAGGAATGAGGGGGGAGGCGGATCGCATCACTTCCTGCAAAAGGCCAAAGTGTCTTGAAAAACAAAAGTAAGAAAAAAAAAAAAAAGCAACAACCACAAAATAGCCACTTTGGCGTTTTTGTTTCCTGGGTATCATGTCATCATAGATGTAATCGCCGGAAGTGGGACACATTCACTTCTGCCTACCTTTTCCAAGATGGGTTTTCCCTGTGGAGGCTGGTCCGCAAAACAGCACAGGAAAAGCTGGGCCAGTTGGATGGAGAAGTAGGAGAAGAAGGCGAGGTACCGTACAATATCCGACTCAATGCCCTGTGGAATAATATACAGATTAAAAGACCTCAAGATGTTAAATTGTGGGAACAATATTTTTTGTCGTGCTTAAATTTAGCTTAGATGAAAATCTGCGACCACTCAGGGAAGGACACTTGCAGAAAAAGGAAGATGAGGCAAAATTAAGTATGGGTTTAATTTTCAACACAACAGATTCTAATATATTAGAGTATTTACATACACTCACTGGCCCCTTTCTCTGGTCAACTGCATGTTAACACAAGTAGCTAATCAACCAATCGTGTTGCAGCAACTGAACGTGGTGAGGATGACTTAATAAGGTTGAGCACCAGAATGAGGAAAAAATATGCCATTTATGTGACTTTGATTGTGGCATGGTTGTTGGTGCCAGATGGGCTGGGTTGGGTATTTCAGAAACTGCTGATCTGCTGGGATTTTACAGAGAACAGTCCAAAAAAGAGAAAATATCCAGTGATCAGCAGTTGTGTGGGCCAAAAAGCCAGAGGTCAGAGGAGAATGGGTAGACTGGTTAGAAACGACAGCAAGGCAGCAGTAGCTTGAAGACCCACTCGCTGCTGTTAAAAAACAGAAATAATTAGACTATTAAAATCTGGAGAATACAGGGAAGATACTGCAACTGTGTCACTATTCTTAAAAAACTTTTTTTAAGAATCTGGACTGCAATCAGTCATTGTTGGTTCAAAATTTAAAAATGCGTAGACTAATGAAACCTAAACTAAAATTGTAATTTATAGCTTTTCGAAACATAAACACAAATACTAACAAAATAAGCTACAGAAAACATTACTTGGTGTAATTATCTGGCTAAAATTCTTCCACAGGACACAAATAATTGCTTGGATCATAAACAATCCCATTCATTTTAAAGCACTACATTTTTATGGCACTAGTGGCTCATTGTTTACACGCACGTTTTAAACAGCTACTTTTCAAACTTCCTTCTCCAGCTAGCTGTGCTGCAGTGTCAACACCAGCAGCAGAAAAAGTAGAAATGTTTCAGCCATATTTTATTTTTGCATGACATTTTCATTGCTAACATTGCTGCTTTTCACTGCTGCTTGTGTAAAGTTAAAGTTGAGCTGAGCCATTATATGCATCAACTACTACAATAGGCAGAATTGGCGGTTCTGCCCCCAGTGCTGCTTTACTTCCTATGCTAATGACTATAAAAGAAAACAAAATGAATTTTTAATATAATTAGCTGGTGCTCGACTGTTTTCTAACTTTCAACTTTGAGAATATGGACAACATCCTGCAGTATATGGGGTCATTTATTGCACGTCTTGTTTTGGGTCCAATTTTGCAAAACCACCAAATTCCTCCTATGGCTTTGGCTCTCCTTACACATCGTACAGCAGCAGGGTTGTGTACAAAGATCACAGACTCAATAAAGATTAATTTGGACTTGTAAGCAGCATCAGGGTGAAAACCCAAATGTTTTATTGGTGTACTTTATAGAAATGAATCAAAAGCTGGTACTGACTCTTAGTCACGCAAACAGCCTATATATGTAAATAGGGAAATTGTAGTTTTACAAACCAGCACCCTTACTTTCAATCATGGAAGCAGCTTTAATATTAACCACTCAGTGGCTTTAGTAAAAAGCAGCATATGCATGTTATTCTTGACATACAGAATTTGCGGCTTCTAGCCATGTGCATTGTTTACTGCTGGGTAAACGCAGTCGTCACAGCCAGCCTGTAGAGCAGCAGCGGCATTTGTGTATGTGTGTGGGCGTATCAAAGTGGAAGCCCTTGCAAACAGTAAAACTATTTTCGCTGAAAAGTGCCCAGAAAGCAGATATGAAGGGGCCCAATGGATCTGGCCACACAGTGACAAGCAAAGTCAACACGGCCAGCGAGTCGGCGGGAAAAATGTGGGTCAGCTGGCTACGCACGGCCTAGCATCCACAAACATGCACCCTGTCAGCTAGACGTGTCAATGCCATAAGGAGGATTAGACACTTTAGTTATGAATATTAAGAAAATGGGATCATATGAGCTTAGATGCTGGGATGAGGTGTTCTTTTCCTTTGTATGAACAGTTTTACTATTGAAAGATTTCATCCTGGAACAGCAGCTGCAGAGATAGCTGCATAAAGACTTAAAACATGTTGGTGGTCAGTTTTTAGAGCTTCACGTTGTATTAAATTGATACTGCTTGTGAAAAGCGGGAAAGGTCCAAAGTTCAAGTACAAAACATAAGTCATACATTGAGTCGTCATTTTACACTGTAATGACGACTCATCCTAAATGTGCTAACTTCACCCAAGTTTTGCTTCAGTTCTAACTCCTTCTCAAAGCCAGGTGTAGACTCTTAGTAATTAAAATGTGTCTTTGTCAAACCACAATTATCACTGAAAGAAAACAACGAGTTTATTGGTTTTGTTCTGACTACTCTCTTCAGGTAAGATCCTGTCTGCTATCATTTCATTGAACCCCACTTTTAAAGAGATCTGAACTGTTCCTTTCTTGCATTGATGCACCTATCTCCTCCCACCTAGAGGCATCAGCTGATATCAGCTACCCTGACCCTGCTTTTTTTTTTTTTTTTTGTCCCTGTTGTATGCGCATATTCCATGTATCTGCAGCGTTCTATTTAATCCCACTCTTCTAAGAAGTTAGATTCAAATTAATGTGTTATTGCTGTAAATTCAAACTATAAGCAGCTTTTGTCCATATGGCTGTAAAAGGAGCCTGTGAGATCTTGGGAGGTTAAGAAAATAAGAGGTGTCGTACGTCCAATATATTCACGTCTGTGGTCACAAGAAATGAAAACATCTGCATCTAAGCTGTAAATGGCTTTGCGTTATGTGAGAATGCATACATTTTCATCCGGCTGTGTTTACTGTGGCGTAGGCCCATAAACACAGCGCTGACGTTTCTCTGGTCTGACCCTGGGCTGCCATGTCTCACCAGCAGTTATCCCAGGGCCATCATTACTTTCCCCCCAAGCAGTGTGGGAATGTCACGCTGGGGACGATAAAACAGAAATATAGATGCGTGCGTGTGTTTTTATAGAAGCGCAAACGCTGCTGCCCCACAGCTCTGTGTGTGTGTGCGCTAACCTCTCCATACAACAATGATTGCAATGTCTGACAGGAGACACAGGAAGAAAGGGAGCACTTAAACACTCAGAGCCTTGACCAGAATTGGCAGTGTCATCCTCCAACACTTTGTGTTAACTTTGGGTTACCTTGGTCAAATCTCGGGGAAGAAATAGAAACTCTTTGCTGACACAGGATATATCTCAAACGGTGTTGCTGGAGTCGTGCGTCTAGACTTTCGGTAAGAATAGACCTGATTAGATATTTCAGCACTTTGTTTTGACACCGTGGGTTCACCGAGTTCAGAGCGGACGCACAAGCAGATTCACATTAGGGCCTCATTTGCAATGAAGGAGAAACGCTTTGGCTGTTCTCGTGTTTTATTATTGTTTTTTTTTTTTTTTTATAATTTAGATAATGTGAGTATTTATATTGCCAAAACTTAGCATTTAAAATGATGTTACTATACATTGTACACAGTTTTAATTAAATAGGACCAAACTCAGTCCATCTCAGTCCTGTTGTGAGTTTAGTATTGAGTATCCGACTGTGTTAAAGTGAAATTTATTTAATACTGTCAGATTTGGTAGATTAGAAATTAGAAAAGGACTGAATTATTTAAAAAAAAAGACTGAAGGAAATATTAATATTGAATTAATCACCCAACATCAGCATGCAATAACTAATATAGGTGCTCTTAGGCTTTCTACCCACCTCATCTATGGCGAGCTGGATCTTTGCTCTTAGAGGCACTAGAGAACAAACCACAGACAAGACCCAGAACAAGAAGAGGAAAACGGAGGACCGACAGCCTCTTATCCTTTCCAACTGGATGATGCATAAGGCCAGGATCTACAGAAGAACACAGAAACAAAACAAAATTGAATTAATCCACAGAGCGAGTCAGAGAACAGAGGTGTAGAAAGAGACTGAGTTTGCAGCTTCATGTTTGTATTGCTCGGCTGCATTTGTTGCAATTTATTTCATATGGGGCTAAGGAAGACTCCTTTGTAGGGTCTGCTCTCATCGGCACAGTCTTGTATTCGCCGCTAGTGTTGTTGTTGACGTTTTCAGTCGTGCATGAGGAAAAAAAGTAGATGTATTTTGATTGTATGCATGCGTATGTTGGTTTTAAAAAAAGAAAATAGATCCCTGAGAGTTCCCTTGCTGCAGGCGGAAACGTGATCTGGCTGACTTTTACACATGCCTGGTAGGCCACATGCCTCCAGCTAACTTTTCGGTGGTGTTATAAAACAATTCTAAAAAAAATCTATGCCTCAATGTTTTTTTCCCCCCAAAATAAAACTGATTCAGTTTTTGGATGTGGACGTATATGTATCCTCAACAAAGTCATGCATTTTCATGCGAACAGCTATAATCTGCCCCCCCAACAGAGTGGTTAACTGACCAAATTGGCAACTTTGTCGTTCCAGGACGTCATTGGGGATGGGGGTCGGGGAGGGGGCGTACCAAGTACCATGTTGGTAACTTATCAACGAGTCACAGCTCTGTCTTATCATAAACTGTTCTTTTGCAAATTTTCTAAATCATTTTCATTGTCAACTTGTGGCTCTGAAGAATTTAAGCTTAAGCCAAAGAGCTAACTTCAGTTTAAAAATTATGTAAAAATGCAAACTCAGCAAGAAAAGTATGTGCATTATCATTATTACTATGTAAAAGAGTGTTTCTTGTAGTTTCTCTTATATTACCAATATGCAGTCATATTTAATAAAACCTGATATAATTTAAAAGTTAATTTATTTAAGTAACTTAAATCACCAAATAAACCACATTATGTGTAGATTAATTACACACAGACTGATGTTTTCAGGCCTCTATTTCTGCTAGTTATGATGGTTTTCCGCCTACTGGTAATCAAACTATGACGTTCAAGACTAGAATATTACATCAGTCCAATTCAAAGCATTTTTAATACAGAAATGTGGTATACTATCTTAATGGTTGTTTTTTTCAAAAGGTGCTTTTAATCTGAGAAACAGGACCCATTGAACCACATCTTCTAATTTACTGATTATGATTGTACAAAACAAAAATGTAACACCATGTAAAGCAATTCAAATGATCTTTTTGCTGAAATACAAATAAACTTGCCCAGCCAATAATGACTTGTATGCAGGAATTTTTTTTAGATAGTCCATATATGGGCTGCATAGTGGCGCAGTGGGTAGCGCTGTTGCCTTGCAGCAAGAAGGTCCTGGGTTCAAGTACACCCCTGGGTCTTTCTGCATGGAGTTTGCATGTTCTCCCTGTGCATGTGTGGGTTCTCTCCAGGTACTCTGGCTTCCTCCCACAGTCCAAAAACATAACTGTTAGGTTAATTGGCTTCTCCAAATTGTCCTTAGGTGTGAATGGTTGTTTGTCCTGTTTGTCTATGTGTTGCCCTGCGACAGACTGGCGACCTGTCCAGGGTGTACCCCACCTCTCGCCCGGTGAACACTGGAGATAGGCACCAGCACCCCCCACAACCCCATGAGGGAATAAGCAGTTTGGAAAATGGATGGATGGATACTCCATATACGTTATTAATTAGTCACTATTACTGTTAAATCTGATATCTGTTAACGCCCATCTGAAGAATTAAACTTCAGTAGTCATTCTCATTTGGCTTAGTGCTGGTGTGAACTTGGACTAGACGTAGGCCGGTTTCATGTTTTAAACTACACCACAGATTTAAAAAGTCTACAAACAACTAAAATCGTCTTCTTGCGGTTTTGAATATGATGAATACCTTTTTTTTCATACAAATGCCCCTTTTCAATGGTCAGTGCTTTTTTTAAAATAAAAAACAAATAAAAATTTTTACCACTGACATAAACATGGGCTAAAAGATATGAGAGTAATTATTTCTTTCTGTAAATGTAACAGCCTTATCAAACTTCCAGTCTTGCAGTAAAAAAAGAGGCTGAATTGCGTAAAACTGCTGCTGGCTGAGCACGCTTTGACTTATTTTTAAGATTACATGTTGACTTGATCTATCACAGGTCGCTTAACTCAGATGACGCCAGCTTTTAGTGGATTTTCATAAACTGAATGCAGTTTCAACTTTGGTTGTGATACCTGGAAACTTTGTTTTTTTAAGGCTATCAGAAAGCACGGCTACCCATCCGAGCCCTCCCAAGAAGTTGCACTGGGGTCGGAGCTCATTGCCACGCTCCTTTCTTCGTGTAGCCTCCTGCTCTGAGTCGCCTGTTTCTGCAGACAACGTCTCTGTTTGTTTGTACAACAACAACAACAAAGGGTGGAGTTAACTCCATCGCTATGGTCTGAAAGCAAAACCCTGCCTTCTAATTAACCGGGAAGTGTGCAGCTCTATGGCGAAGGGATAAGAGCTTTACGTCATTGTGTTGCTGATTTTAGATGGCGATGTGTCTATTTTTCATCTGTTGCATCCATATTTTAGTCCATACTTTAAACAAAAAAGGGGCGACAAAAGAAGCTGGTGGGTGTCATCCCTGCATTTAGGAAGCGAGATGTTATTTCAAACAGCATGAAGAAGAAAAAAAAAACGCTGTCTTTTAATAAAGACAAAACTTGGCAAGTAAATTGAACGACTGGTAGAGAGGCTGTTAACAGGATGTCGTGGCCGCCGGCCGTTAAGCCTCCTGCTGTGACAAAATTATATCCTCAAAATAGATGATCTTTTTTTGGGCACATCACTCAATGTAAGAGACATTTCAGGGTATTTTTGTCCAGACATGTGCTGGTGTTTACTCAGGCGTCTTAAAAGACCACAGGTCAGTAAACCCGTCTGACCTTTAGAGAGGTAGACTGAGCAGGACCTGTATGCGTCTAGAGAGAGAGAGCGAGAGAGAGAGAGAGCGAGAGAGAGAGAGAGAGAGAGAGAGAGAGAGAGAGAGAGAGAGAGAGAGAGAGAGAGAGAGAGAGAGAGAGAGAGCTTTGTAAGTGAAGCTCTGGTGCTCGCTGGGTCTGTTTTAGGGCTCTTTGCTGCCATTCAGCCTGTCTTTACTGTTCTGTAACTCTTGCATCCACTCCTGCGAAAGCATAAACAGCATTTTAACTTGTCATGCCACCCATGTAAGCCAGCACCACTCCTCCCTCATTTTGCCTACACATACAGGTTAAGTGTAATTTAACAGCTGCTGGAAATGAGTAAGATCCACGTTTTGAGAAACAACTGCAGCTAAAACCTTTCTCTGATTGCATACCAGCCCTGATTTCTTATAAATATTGTAGTGTATCCGACCCAGCCCTCATGCCACCCTTGATGCAGATCACCGAGGCCGTGGTGGTTTAATACAAGATGTACAGAGGTAGAAGATAAACATCTGCTGAGGATAAATAGTTTTTTCAAAGCTCCTCGGGGAGCGGACTGACTTACAGTGCCTTGCAAAGGCACTCATGCCCTGTTCAACCTTTTCACATTTTGACTCTTACAACCACACACATGGAGTTATTTCACTGCTATGTGTTAATTAGGTCAATAAGGCCTAGATTAGTGCAGAATTATAAAGCAGAAGAAATGTGATGCATGGCTTTCATAGGTTTTACAAAGAAAATCTAAAAAGTGTGACTTAGTCCCATTTACTCTGATACCCCTTAAAATATAGTGTAACTAATGGCCTTCAGAACTCACCTAAATAGTAAATAAAGCCAACCTTAGTGTCCTTCAACCTGCCTATACATCCAGATGTTCTGTGAAGGCCTCAGATGTTTGTTAGAGAACATTGAGGAACAAAGAGCATCATGATCGGACAGAGTTGATGGAAGACAGGTCAAGCTAAACACAGATCAATCCTAGAGGAAAACCAGTCAGAGGCTGACTGGTTTAGATAAAAGCTTTGAAATGGCCCAGTCAAAGTCCAGACCTGCAGAATCTGTGGTAGCACCTGCAAACTGTGATTACAATCTGACTGAGCTTAAGCTATCCTGCAAAATGTTTAGTTAGTAGATGTGAAAAGCTGGTGTAGACATAGCCTAAAAGATTTCTAGAGCACTTTAGTTCTACGTATTGACAGGTGCAGGCTGCACATTTAATATATTTATTTGTTAAAAATTGTAAAAAAACATGAACAGTTTTGCTTTAATCCAAAATGATGCCCCTCTTTGTTTTTCTTCCAAATTAAACTCCCACCAAAAACAAAAAAAGAACCATTTCAAGCCACTGTAGATCTGAATATTTGACCTGTATGAACTTTCTCCAGATACCAGAGTGCATACAATGGATTTTGGGGTATGGCCAAGAAAAGTCTCATATTTGGAGAAAAACTGTGTTTTTCTTTCTTCTGAGGGAGCACAATAAACCACATTACACCTTAAATACAGTTCTGGTCAGAACAATGGCGCTCGAAACCTCCTGTCCAACTGTACACCTGTAAGCTATAAAGAGACTGAATCTGTCTGTGTAATTAGGGTCAAAACAAACTACAATTGCATATCTTAAAGTTTCTATTTGGTGGTTTTCAAACCAAAGAGTTGGAGGAAACCCAGATAACCGCACGTTGCAGGGAATCAAGTTAATCTTGCTAAATACAACTAAAGTATAAACAGTCTTTTCATGTACCCTTAAGAAAAACCTCAGCCTATTCTGCTTCAGACTGCTCTCCTGGAATTGAAAAGACTGATTCTGTTTATTTGTTCGCTGCATTTTCTCCCACAATATATCTTCGGTTTTTCCTTATGACACATGGTCTGTTTCTGACAACGCACTTAGAGGGTTTTCATGCGCTGAAACTTTGCACACGTAATTTGCAAAGTTTCAGCGCATGAAAACCCCCACATCAAACAGTAATGGATGTCACGACATTTGTACTCTGAACTCTGATGATTGATTGTCCAACATGTGCAGTGTTTACAGGTCACTGTTATATTTACATTGCTCGTGACACTGTACGTCCTTACCTAGTTAGGCATCTTTGCACCCAAGTGTCTGGCCAACAAACCATGTTTATTCTATATGTATTCTTTCGCAGTGATGTGAACCGGCAAGATGCAGAGTCAGCTATTCCCAAACGCTCTCTGTTGCTCAGAGCAACTCAGCGAGAGTGTGGAAAGACAAATCATACACAACTCTGTGGGTGAAGCTCTTCTATTTTCACAAGAGCAGAAATGGAGCCATTTGTATGCCTCTATAAGCAATTTGGGTCTAATATAGCCAGTTATGAATGTGTATAAAAGAACTTACCACTGTCATGCTGCGTATGATGGGGCTGAGTAGGAAGACCATGTGCTGTTGGATCTCTTGGCTTCTCTCCAGCAAGATGTAGAAGAACTCAACAAAACCAAATGAGGCCAGCAGGAAACCCAACACCTGAGAGACAACAACAAAAACATTCAAACATTAAATTTGAAAAACCTCTAAAAATATAGTCACACTGGCCAGTAAATATCTGCTGACATCAGGGACCTTTCTGAGAAAACCTCCAACACCTGTCCGGGTGTGTCCTGCTTCTTGCCCATTGACTGATGGAGATAGGCACCAGCCCCAGGCCTGCATGGATTATCTAGTATAGAAAAATAAAAGTTTGGCCACATGTAGCATGCTAAGGCGAACCGTTGTTAGCACTGCAGCAAGAAAAATGATGTGAGGTTATTTGGCCACTGGTTTTCCCCTCACATGTGAGTGTGTGTGTGCATGGTTGTTGTTAGTCCTCTGTGTTGGCCTGTAAACATGCCAATGTGTTAAGCAGGAATAGAGCATGGATGGACAAAGATTTCATGCCAGGGTTGCAGGGTGGCACAGTTGTTAGCATTGTCACATCACAGCAAGAAAGGTTCTGGGTTAGCTTCTTAGTCAAGGACTTTTGCGTGTTATCCATGCAGCCAGGCATGGCTTTTCTCCAGATGCTACATCTTCCTTCCATGGTCTACAGTCAAACATGTCATGTCATTGCCCATTCTAAATTGCTCTCAGGAGAGAATGTTTTATTTGATGTTTGTCTTTGTGTCTACTGTACAAGCAAGCCATGTGAAAGACTGAAACCTGTCCTGCATGTACCCAACCTCTGGCCCATTAATCTCTAAGAGCACCTACAGCTCTCCACAACCCCTCAAATATTAGGCTGGTCTAACAGATGGGTGGATGTTTTTGGAGGCCCAGCACAGGAGGGAAATTGTTAGCACTGTTGCATTGCAGCAAGACAGACTCTGGGTTTGCGTCTGTTGATTTTGCATGTACCCCGGGTTTTTCAGCCACCTCTCACCATCGAAAAACATGCTTGTTAGATTAATTAGCTCCTCCAAATTGCTCTTACATATGAATGTATGCATGGTTGTGTGTCCGGTGTGTGTCTGTGTTGGCCTGTGAACCGTCCAGGGTGCTATCCTACCACTTGGTCGACGACTGTTGGAGAAAGGCGCCAGCCCACTCTGAACCTTGGATGGATTAAGCAAGTATAGAAAATGAGTAGATGGATGTTTCATGCAGAAGTTATGTGTTGGCCCTGTGAAACGCTGGTGACCTGCCCAAGATGTTCCCTGCCTCTCATCTATTGACCTCCGAAGATAAACACCAGCTCCTCCAATCTTCCATAACCTTGCAAAGCATACTTGCAAGGTTATGGAAAATGGATGGTTGTAATCTCACCATCTTGGCAGTGCAGAGACAGGACATCTGAATCCGTCCGCGGTCATGGCAGTAGAGGTGAACACAGTAGAAAGGGACCAACAACCACAGGTAGACACAGGGGACCCACACTAGCACGGTGTTCTGGAAACACTGGGTTAGATCGGGATTAGCTGTGTACCACGTCCGGTTCCAGTCCTGAAACCATGAGAAACATAAAGACGCAAAGAGTTTGGTCATAAGAAAAAACTTGGCTTTCAGAAAGTCATGTAGGTTATCACTTTTATAGGTAATGGACTTTATTTATCCAACACTTTTCTTGTCATACCAACCAATCAAAGCTCTTTACACTAGCTTCTCATTTCTCCATTTGCGCTCATGAACACAAACACATTCCAACACCAATGTGGAGGTCAGTAGGCATCTTGAAGTTAAGTGCCTTGCCCCAAACTCTCTGTACAAAACCAAAGAGAAAAGACTTTGGTGCAGGTCGCACGCATTGTTAAGCCAGCCAAGCGTAACCCAAAAATACATGTGCTGCTTCCTGATAATTAGAGCTGGTAAAGACATTATTTTAACTGGAAGTCAGTTTGGGGATTATTCTGATTATTTCTGTCTGGTCGCCCAACAAAGTAGGATAACCCTGTGTAAAATTACTGTAAACAATACACACCAAGGAGTTTGGGCCGAAGGGTTTCAAATTGTACAACAGTGGAATAGCTTGGTTGTGATGTCTTTGTCTAAAAGGTTTTTGTTGGGATAAGTGGCTTGTTGTTTTCTTGCTTCCCTTGTTTATCACCTCAGTTGCCTAATGAGGGGCAGGGTGTCTGGCTGTGCTAACGAGACTGCCCTGCAGAGTCACCACAGGAAGCGGTTTAAGGCTCTGAGCATGGCAGAGGAGTCTGGACTCGCTGGTGGACTCCCAACTAGGATAAAGTGGAGAAGCCACAATTGGTGGCAGCTGCGAGGTTATTATGTAACAGCCGTCCTCCCGCAGCCCAGCGAGTGAAACAGGGCAGGTGAGTCAGACTTTGCAAACATGTTTTAGGAATTACCAACAATTGGTACTCTTTGTTGTCTTTAAAACCACATGATCTGAAATCAGAACTAATTTACATCTTTGAATCTTTGCCCAAAGGATTAAACACATAGAGCAGCATTATAAATCTTTGAATCTCAGCTAATGATGTTTTTTACGTTGAGCAAATAGTTTTGCACGTACACATGCAGGATCTTTTCAAGTAATAAATCTAAACGAGTGGGAGGCTAGTTTCACAACCCCTTCTGACTCCTGTGGTCAATGACAGGTAGATGTTCAGAGCCCTTTTATGAAAAAGTCCAAAATGTCAAACACTCTCCGAGCACTTTCTTCTGCATTTTGCTCAATCCTCGTCCGGTTTCTCACCCTGTGCCGAAGAGGTTGCTCTAAGCTTGTGTATGCCAGCAGCTGCTCCAAGGTGTCTATTTTTACTGGACAAACACACTGATGTGAAAGTGGAGAGCTGAGACGTTTTCTGTGCCTCTACAAAACTGCTGAATGTACATTTATACAAATTCACAATAATATAACCCTCAGACTCAGATGACAGAGCAAATTCTCAAAGATTTCCACTATCTTTACATAGAAGCCGCTTCAAAAACTGGATCATGCAGTGTAAAAAGAAGGAGGACCCTGTAATTTTAGTGAGTGTCAATCTTTCTGTCAACTCACCCGTCAGCTTCACCTTGACCTGTCATTCTTAATTATAGGTCAGGTTGAGTAACGAGAAAGAAACTAAACATACAGTTATTCTACTGGACTGGATTCTTTTAAATCAGCCCACCCTAAAGGATTTCAAGCTGTGTGTTTTAACTCAGACGATGCAGTAGGTCAAATACGTTTTTACAACCCATTGTGACAGAATTTTTTTTGGCATCTAAAAAGGAGATGCCAATTGTGTGCTTGACTGTCAGAGGCTGACCTCTCACTCTCTCCCTTTGGAGATTTGTAATGTTATTTTTTTGCTCACGTGTGGTCCATGCAACAGAATGAACTGAACGGCACTCAACCTCGTTTTAGGCTTGTTTACCTATTGCATAAAAACACTTTTTACCTTGGTCCATTTGTAAAGTCTGTTAGCAGAAACTTTGCGTGATAGCATTTCAAAAGTATGCAAAAGGTTAAATCCAGTTGATTCAGTTCATGACTAACGGCACCGTTGAGCAAACATAGACCAAAAAGACACATTTGTGACAACGTCCAGCACCGTTGCTGATGTAACATAAGTATATTTTTGTAGTTTTATGTAAAAGGGGGCAGCGCATGATTAAACAGTTTAATTTTACTTTCTCAACAAAGCATGATGGCTCTTGTTTTGAGGTTTTACAGAAGCAGAAACAAGAGCATTAGCAGTAATGAGATCCAGAAACAAAGCAGAGGGGGTGGGGGCTCATGCTGGGAACGGGTGCTTTCATTTCCAACTGGCTCGCAGCCATTCCTGCTATTTTTGAGCTATGGGTCCAGAATGTGGAAGTTTGGTAATAAGTTAAACTTTTTAAGGAAAAAAAAAAAACTTCTCCAAACACAAGAGCTTGGACTGTTTGACGCGAATTCCCACTACTCAGCATCTCAGTGAGGCAAAGCAGAGTGATGGGGAACACTGGTAACACAGCTCTGAGATAGATTAAAGGTAAACTGCCCCATTCCCATGTGCACACGCTGCGACCTGAGAGAGTCAGGGACCACTTTGGTGGTTTTTCTTTTGGTACCGATGAGTTGTGTAAGATCCTGTTTTGAGGTTTCTATTACCCTCTGCTAGGCTAGCTTTATCATTATTATCACACATTTTTTATGATGGTTATTGGCATTTTGTGAAGCAGACAGATAATAATAATTTAAAAAAATTAATTTTACCGATGCAATAAAAAACCGAAATTTGATCCTGAGGACCAAACATTTTTAGAAAAAAATTGTAATAAGCCTGGACTAACACCTGGTGAAGAAATGTGATCCCAGGGTCAGGGAACACATCACAGACTCACCCACAGAGGGTCCAGGCCACTCAGTCTGCAAAAGGCATCCATCCACACGCTGGTTCCTTCCTCCACCGGTGCTCTGCTCGCTGGAGTCGATCAGGCCTCCTCCCCACTCAGCAAACTTTGCACACACAATCACTCTCTCTCTCTCCCACTGCAGCAACACCAGTGTGTCAATATGTGTGTGTGTGTCTGATATGGGTTGATTCTGTCTCTTATTGCTCTCTCTTTTTCTAATGCAACTACTTTGAGTGTTGAACCCCTGTGTTTCTCAGTGTGTGCTTTAGCTTTCCTTTAATAAAACATCTTCTCTCTGAATGAAGCACTTTCCTCCCTGCCTCCCTGGCTGTAACTGCTGCTTCCCTGAGATCCGGTGTCTTTCTGACTCCCAGTCAGCCTGGCTGCCGTTTATGAGCGAGTCTCCTTGATGGGTGGGTGGAAATATTTCTCTCTCTCTCTCTCTCTCTTACTTGCTCACTCACTCGCTTGCTTACTCACACCCCTCTTTTCTTTCCCACATTTACTGGACTTCGATCAAAACATCACTTCCCTCAATGGGCCGGCAGTCTCACACCCAGACACACTCCTCCCATTTTTACTCTCTGCCCCCTCACCTCCTTTTTTGCTCCTTCTGTCGCCCACTTTCTCCACATCCCAAACAGCCCCGTTGTCTGGCCACAAAGTGTCTGGTTGAACACAGAAATACCTTTTAAACTGAGACGAGACACACTCCAATAAACACCATGCTTTTAGGACTTGCTCGTTACATAAGTCCAAGATAATAGCAAGTAAAGAATGTTGTCTTGTATCACATTTATGACACGGTGTTTCACTATTGGAGAACAAATGTAAGACAGATGTTTCTCTTTTTCTGCATTTAACAGAGAAGGAAGTAGTTTAGTGTCTTGCAAAATTACTCTGCACCTTTAATTTGCTTTGCATTTCGTCACATTGCAGCAAAAAACTTCCATGTATTTTAATAATCCATGCAATAGACCAGGTCTGACCTATGACTACGGAGCCACATGCAACTCTTTGGGCCCTCTGGAGTAGCTCTTCATAACGTTAGCCAAACATGATAAAAACCTGATAGTTGAGGAGGTTCGGACATCTGATCAGGATGCCCCCTGGGTGGCTCCCTTTGAAGGTTTTCCAGGCACAGGGAGGTGACCCCGGTTAAGACCTGAACTCGCTGCAGAGACTATATATCCCGTCTGGCCTGGGAACGGCTTGGGATCCTCCAGAATGAGCTGGAGGAGGTTGCTGGGAAGATGGATGGATAATTTCTAAGTTAACTATAGAACAAAAGCAATGTATTCAGAAACTTTTCATAAAACTTGATAGTGTTAAAGCTACACATATTCATGTTTCAGAATGACCCTGTCAACGGCCAGACCTAAAAATAATGTTTTGAAAGACTTAAAAATAAATGTCCACAGTCAATCTGATTGAGTTTGAATTGTTTTGCAAAGAAGAAAGGACGAAAATTTCAATATCCAGATGTTCAAAACTGGTAGAAACATGGCTCAAGGACTTGCAGCTTTGACTGCAGTCAGTGTGGTTTAACAAAGCGTTGTCTCAGGGGGCCTTAACATTTCCCGTTTAACATTCTGTTTGTAATTCCCTTCTATTTTACAGACATGCACAACTTTATTTTGGTCTATCATAAAATTCCAATAAGGTACTTAAATGCTTTTGAAGGTAATGTAACAAAATGTAAAAAAAAGCTTTTTTTTTAAAGGCTGAAAAGCCTAATCTTGTCACGATTTGGGGTTTTGTTTTTGTTTTGGACTATTTTTGGACTGATCATTTCCACTCCATGCTCCACTCCTCCCAGCCACATTAATTAGTTCCACCGGCTGTCATCACTAATCAGCCTCACTTGGTACACCTGCGTCTCTCCCTTTATACACCTGCTTCAATTAAGCTTCCAGTGCCAGAACATCTTGTCTTGTCTCCCAGCCTGCCTGCCTGCCTGCATGTATGTGTTGTTCCCCAGTGTCTGCTCTGCTCGTCTCTTCTGTTTGATCCCTTGGACCTGTTCTCACCCTGCTCTCGCTAGTTTGCTAGCTAGTGCTTGTGAGCACCTGGTTAAGTCTCCTACAAGGAATTCTGCGTCTCGCTCTGCTCATGCTGGGAGCACTTCGGCAGCTTCAGTCAAGCCCATTTTTACCAGCAAGTGTGGTCCTGTCAGCTGCTTCTGGTCAAGTCAGTTTCTGTCAACGCCTTACCTGCACTGTGTGACAAAGTCACTGGTTGCCTGCGTCGTCTGCTCAGTTCTGCATCTGCCTGTGTCGCCTGACCATCCGCATACCTCAGCCACTTTCTCCTGGTCTAATCAGACTATGAGGACTCTAGCCACTCTGACCTGCCTGTCTAACATCTCACCATCTTGTTTTAAAATAAACTTCTTAAAAACCTACTCAGTGCTTGGTTTAATATCAGGTTCTCTACGTATATGCATTACAATTCTGGATTTAAAAAGCTACTTTGTCATATTCCGAGAGGATTTTAGTCTTGCACAACCAGCGGTGGGTAGAGTAGCCAAAAATTGTACTCATACTGCTTCATATTTTTATTCAAGTAAAAGTAATAGTCAGCCAAGAAATTGCTAAAGAGTAAAAAAAGCTAATCAAGTACTGAGTAACTAATAACTGATGATTTAATATTTAAAGATTATGTATATGGGCAGACAAATATAAGGTTATGTGCAAATGGTAGTATTTTTAAGGACAAAAATGAAAAATAATTTTTGTAAAATAATTGCAAAAAATAATTCAGGCAGAAGAAAGTTTTCTAAATCATTGTTTTCCAACATTAAACCGGAAAATGAGTTGATAATAAAGCAGAGCTGTGACACATCCATACGTTGCCAACGTGGCACTCATTTTAAAACCGAAACCCTCTCTTCCTGCACCCCGTGGTGTCCTGGAACAACAAAGTTACAACTCAGTCAGTTAACCTACATGGTGGTTAGATTATAGCTGTTCACAAGAAAAGGCTTCACTGTCAAGAATTCCCATACGTCCTTGTCCAAAAAGCTGAGTTGTATTTTGAAAAGAAAAACGAAAAGAAATTCAGGTGAAATTTCTTTTTTAAAAGAATTAAATGAACTTTTCAATGATATTGTAATTCATTGAACTGGTCTGTAATAAATCACCCTATGAGTTTCTTCTAATATTACGTAAAGGTGTTAGGATTTATATTGAGCAGAGCGTGTTGCGTGTCATCGGTGATTAAAAGCATCACATGCCTTTTTAGGGAATGCATAACTTGCTGATACAGTGATAAATAGAATGTGTTGGGTTAATTAGTCATCCCGTTTGCCTAAAACTTGCACTGTTAGTGGAAAAAGTGAAGTCCTTTCCACAGAATACTGTGAAGAAGTCTCGTTGAATTGGATAATACATTTTAAAGTCTATGTTCTTGTTGGGAAATCTGGGATATTTGAAGGATTTGGTGGCTCAAAGTACTTCTTGGAAAATGTATTAGCAAGTATGTCACTTTATAGAAATACACCAAAATCTGCCCGATAAATTTTAGTTCTATGCCCTTTAGACTGTCTTCAAAGCTCTTTGTTGTCTGCAGAAATACATCACCGCGTGGTGTGATGCCGGTCAATCCTTTCAAAGAGTGGGGGGGGGGGGGGGAACGTCAGCTGTGCAGGAAAATCTGACAGTGTCTGGACTGGGACTGACACCAGCATCATCATCACCGCAGAGAAGAAACATGGAAAGTTCGGCAGGGAGGCAGACCACCGCCGGGGCCTGGTGTCTCGCCATGTGCAAATATGGGATTATTATTCTTTAAAAAAAATGACTCATCACTTCACGTTTCTGCTCCAGGCAAGCTAGTGCCTCATTTTTAGTAATCCAGCTAGCTCCTGCGGCAAAATGAGAGAGGTTATGTAACACGGAGCAGCATTTAGATGTGAGTTCATGCTTTTGTTTCAAGGTGAGATTTCAAGTTGAATAAAGGAGTGCGATGTTCCATGAAAGTGTTATAAATCGGGTGTTAGACAGTGTCTTGCAGTCTTGGTCTCACCAGACCAGAGCACCTTCTTCTGCTTTTTTTGCCGTGTCTACATGACTTGTGCCAAACTGCAGACCAAACCTCTCATGGCTTTCATTCACAACCCAAAAAAAAAAAAAAGCTTTCTTCTTGCCACTCTTCCATAAAGGCAAGATTTGTGAAGTGCACGGCTCATAATTTTAACAGATTCTCTCACCTGAGCAGTGGATCTCTGCAGCTCCTCTATAGTTACAATTGGCACCTCTTGGACAGACCAATGCTGCTTGTTAACTAATGCTTTTCAACAAACCTCTGAGGCCATTTGTTCTTAAATTTAACTTCACACAAGTGGGACTCTGTTCACTGATTAAGTAACTGTTGAAGCAGTTGCTTAAATTACTTTAGGTGTGTCAGAGTTAAAGGCTAAATAGAAATGCTGACTTTTTAGATTTCCAATCACCAAATCCCGCATCATTCTCCAGCATATGCATTACCATGTGTTGATATATTACAAATCATCCATCCATCCATCCATCCATCCATCCATCCATCCATCCATCCATCCATCCAAATAATGCCGTTAGAATATATTGCAGTTGCAACGTGACAAAGGCTAGAAATACTTTGACAAGACGTTGACATTAATTGATCATGCAAACCTGTGAGGTTAACGATAAAAGAATGCATACGTGCAACAAAATCCATGAGACAAATCTAACCAAATAAGACATGAAAAGTCTGACCAGCTATTGTTATGTCTCAGACAGCATTTCAGTTCCAGAGAAATGGTCTGAAACACCACAGCCACTGAGGTGTGAGTGGTGCGCGTCTGTGAATGTGGCACAACATGAAATGTTTACAGTGGACCTTTCTGTCCCCAAATATTTCAGCGGTTCAGCAACTAAGGGGAAAAAAAGGTAACGCATGGGCTCTTTATTTTTTTATTTTTGTGTTTTTTGTTTGTTTTTTTATCATTTCTGGCCTGTTGATGACATTTAATGCAGACTTTTAAAGACTTCTCGTCCCATCATGGTTACACTCTGACTATAAGCTGCCCTGCTATCTCTTTGTAAATGCTGCCCACAAACGCTTGTTAGTAAAATATACACATATATTTTATGTGCTTCCTGACTGGAGACGGGACTAATTCCTCCCCTGCTGGGTTCACAAAATAAAATATATAAAAAAAACAACTACTTAAGACTCTGAGCCAAGACTCCTCAGCTGATCGTTCCCAGATAGGGGTTTGAGGTTGGAGGTGGTGCAATTCGTGGAAGAGAAAGCAGCACAAAAAGAACACGCATGCTGCACCGCTGTGCATGTGCAGAAACGAGCAAGAAGCGTGCGAGCTGCTGGGGCCTAAACACAACGATGTGCAGAAAATGGCCAACAAAGCCAACCTAAAGGAGCTTCGCTACAGCCGATGGCCAGACGGCCAGACTGTTTACTCCGGTGCAGAAAGAGAAAGCACAGAAATGTGGACCCAACGGGAGACTGGCGCTGGAGCGAGGCCACATGTGGTCACGGCGTGTAGTAGTAGTAATGTGGACCTGGCAGGCAGTAAGATGGATGCAAGAGGGTGTGCTGAGGGGGCGGCAGTGCCCCAGCCAGGCCATGGCTGCGTGGTGGTTAACCAGTCTGGGTCACCTACACTTCCTCTGGCCTCCCTCTCTCTGGGAGGAAAAACAGTCTAGTCAAAATAATGGTGTCATTTTGGCTTCTTACGTTTGAGCAAGGAGACGGGTGGTGGTGGGGGGGTGGGAGGTGGAATGGCGGTGGTGATGAGGGGGACAAATTTAGAAGCAGCAAAGCAAAGGGAGGGGCCAGAAACTGTTGAGGAAACAAGCAAGCAAAAATATTGGTTGTGTTTTTTTTTCTTCTTCTTCTTCTTCTCACAGCTCCTAAATAAGCAGTCTTAAATGAGTGGCACAGTTCCAGTGCACTGCAGCCCATAAATTCAGATGTGTCAGCCTACGCAAGCAATTATAACTGCATCTTCCGCTGCCTCCCCCCAACCCCAACCCCAACCCCGCCACACTCATTAACTTGCAGCGCAATTCCTAATCTGTCCCCCACCGTGTCAGTCTGGTTGATCTTTGACTCTGACCCGCTTCCTGTCTTGCATCAGATCTGCTTCTTCGGTCTGCAGGCCCCCGACACGCTCACATGTTGCTGTGAGTGAGTCGAGCCTGGAGGTATGTGACACCCTGCTCACACCGGCCCCATTCACAAGACATAGTCAAAGATCGATCTTTGTCATGCTGTTACAGAGATACGGAGCCTGGTAAAAGTATTCCCACCCCTTTCCCCATTTTGTCACAGCGTTTTAACGGCCTTGCTGGAAGATGCACCTCCGCCCCGGTCTCGACTTTTACGGCTTTCTTGCGCCGTGATTTTTGCTGATAGATTTGTGGGCAGGCTCGGGTTTTGCTCTTTCCAGGAAGGGGCCATCGACTGAGTCATTTCTGTCTATAACTTCATGTTCCCTTTCCATATAGGTTGCAATATTTATGTCTTTGAGCCTGTTTCTTTGCTGGACAGAGCCCCTGAGCGCCTAGTGCTGCAACTATAGGTACTTTCTCTGTTTCTCATCCCATTAATCTGCTGGTTTAGCAATTCTCTGTTGTCTATCCCAAACAGGGGCACTAACTGGGCTACTGCCACCCCCTGTAACTCTTTCTACTCAGATGTTCTTTCCATAGCAGGGCAACTGGACCCAGTATGTGTCTTTGTTGCAGATGGAACAGAAGGACATCTCAGTGGTCGGCATATAATGACAATGAAAGGTTTTGTTAGCTTAGTTTGTTGTAAAATTAGAGGAGGGAAAAAAAAGCAGAAACATTTTCAAACATGAACAAACTCGAATTCATCATTCTTAGGAGTTTTTTGGGCAGATTTGTTTCATGCGACTCCTCTGTTCGGTGTTTCGTTATTCCAGTGCGGTGGTTTGGATTGCTGCTCCTGCTGCTGGCAGGTTACACACATGGCAGCTCTGCCTTTGTCTCGCTTAAACAGCATGGCCACTTTTTTTGTTGTTGTTGTTGCTCTGCTCTGTTTGTCACACAAGCCAGCAATTATCAGTCTGGTTTGCTGACCTTATGACCTGGTTTCAGCCTCCTTAGCTTTTTTTTTTTCCAGGCATAACTCTAAACAAAGTGGCCTGGAGCTATGAAGCGGCCCTTATGTAACTCTGCAAGAAACCAAAAGAGATTTACTGAAAAGTGCTGAACTGCTGTTTTACCGGGCCATCTGTTTCGAATGATGTCCAAATCCTCTTCCACAGGTAAACACAATATTTATTCTGTTTCTTATTTGCCTTGCATGACACTGAGAGGCGGTTTAGTTACATAATGAATCCAGGATTAGTAAGATAATTGTTGGGCTGAGTTTTTGTTTCTCTAATCTTAACCTGACGTCTCCAAACCTCAGACATAGTAAAGATGCTCTTTTCTTCCCTCTCAGACGGCAGATGGCTGCCATCATTTTTTTCGGCTGTCCTGGAACCAGAAGGTGTCTGAATGAGTCTGTGCCGTGATTACGCTTTGGAGCGAAAACCACACTGGACGTCAGCCAGCCAGAGGAATGGCAGAGATGCCGCTAGATCGGTTTGGAGCATAATCTCCCAAACAAACAATGTTAATTTACAGTGTCTGTATTTTTACATTGAAGAACATTCTTATTTGCCAATATGTTTAAACAAGGTCAGCCTTCATAACGGGGAATATATAGTTAACTTTAAATGTAGAAATCAAGTTTGACATAATTGTTGGTTGCTGAACAATTTGCTCAGCAATACACCAGCTATTTACAGTTCATCTTTTTAATCTGTCATCACAGAAGCATTTGGATTTTGCCATTTGCTGCATTACAGAAAAGCATGAGACCGAATGCTGACTGATTTTTATTTGTTATCTCTCAGACACAATCCGTTTTGAGGGAAAACTGAGTCCTGGGCAGTTGGTGAGCTGTACTTCATGGGCCTGCCTGTGGTGAGTTTTGGTGAAGGCCTGGTGGTGCATCACATCTGACGTTTAGGAAACCTCAGAGCGAAGTGGGAGAAAGCAAGCGACGCGCAGTGAGCCAGGAGAACAAAACAAAAAAAAGTCCCCAATTCTGCTGGCTCGAAGAAAGTCCTGTTCAGCTTTGGTGACGCCTCAGCCTGTCCATCCATCCGCTGCCTGGCCCTGCAGGTAAACAATCAGCTTTTTATAGCACTGTTCAACAGGATATTGTGTCTTCTCTCCAAATGTAAAACAGACATGTTACGACCCAAAAATAGAACCAAATGGAGATTCATGGGGCAGTCCTTCGTCACTGGTTGCCCAATCAGCCGGACTACTGGCTCCCGCTTTAATAGATCCCGGAGCCTGGCTGAACCTCACGCAGGATCCTTGTGACGTACAGAGGCACCAGCTCAGCACAAGTCACCGCAGAGAAGTGGTAATACGAGCAGCGACAAAAACAATTCCTCCGCCTTGCCTTTGAAGATTGAGGACAGACCCCCTTCTAAAAATATCACGGAGGAAAACTGAGGGGGAGGCTTGGATTGCGGTTGCGGCATTTATTAGGGAATCATCCACCCCCTTAGGGCTGTAAAAACACAACCGTTTTCAGGGTGGAAAACAAATGGGATAAGCACAATGTGGTAAAACGATGTGATTACCAGCAACATTTTTTTTTTTTACCACTTGTTATTGTATATACAATATACCACATGAGACAGAAAAATACCAACGAACTTTGCCACAGGCTTGTTTTAAATCTTGTTTGCCTCCAATTCTATAACATGAGGAGAGCTTATAGTTGTTTAATGCTGAGTCCTGGTCAATGTGCAATAACTTTAAGACAGCTAACAGACATGTTATTGCAGGTTCTGCCTTTAAATCGGTAAAATTGAATCTCGTTTTAGTTCAAAACATGTAGAAGTAAACATTTCCAATTATCTCCAGGAATGCTGGCTACAGTGACGAGTGTACTGGCCAAATAAGCAACATCAGGTAAATCAAAGTATTTTCACACAGGGTGTATTATTTTGCTTCTCATTGCAGGACCATTTGTTGCAGTATGTACTCAAACATTGGAAACCTGCACTTTTCACTCTGCAAATCAGAGAGTAAAAACATGACAGAGTACCGGAAAAAAAAAAACCATATAGGACAGCAAGGGCTGGGGTGGTGGAGTGAAATGAGCCACATCCTGAGAGAAACAGGAAGGGCTGTTTTAATGACAGGTTTCACAAATGATGGCCTGCTGGCATTTTCCATCATTTCCTTTATTAAAAATGTTACAAATATTTTGACTTTTGCTGGAGTCATGTCAACACTAGAAAATGGTTTTGTTTGAAACATGTTGCAGACATTATAAAAGAAGCATTTTGCTTCAATAAGTCTTACACTAAACACACGTTGTCATACTATACTGTCTGAAGTATTCCCTTGTCTGTAAAATATAGCATTTCCTAATCGATGCGGTTCATTTGACGGACCCGTTGCAGCTATGGCAGCTTCAACTCTTCTGAGAAGGTCCTGTGAAAGGTTTAGAAGTGTGTTTGTGGGATTTTTTTCTGCTATTTCTCCAAAAACAGATCTGTGAGGTCAGACACCAATGTTGGATGAGAAGAGCTGGCCTATTGCTGCTCTAAATCCTCCCAAAGAGGTTCTGCTGTACTGAAGGTCTGGATTCACTTGTTGATCCGTCTCAGTGGTCCAACCTGTTTCCAAGAGCATGATGGCCTAGTGGTTTGAGCAGTGCACGTAAATCCTGGGAAGGCCGCAAGTTCCCCAGTTTGTATCCCACAGACTGTCGCTCTTGGCCCTTGAGCATTTTCATTTAAACCTTCTATGAGTGCACAGTTTGTAGAAACACCTTTTACTGTACTTGCAGCTGTGAGTATATTGCGGTATGTCTCTAACAGCAAATCTAGACACTGAAATAAAGTCTAGAAAGAATAGCATCCCACAGCCTAATGCTGCCGTCACCATGTTTCATAGGGAGCGTGCTGTGTTCAGTGCGGTGTGCACGTTTTATTTAGGAGTACCTGAGCCGAGGGAGCTGAATGCCAAATCAATATGATCAATATTTTTCTGATTTTTTTAAATAGAATTTAAAGTCATTTGTCCTTTACCTTTTATTTCAACGCTGTACACTGCATTGTTTTTGATCCATCACATGAAATCTCTCCCAACAACACACTGAAAATGACGATTGTACCACAACAATGTGGAAAACGTGATCCATACTCGCCAGCGTCCAAGAAAACAGAAGGTTCACAGGCGAGTTTGTTCCGTAGGCGGCAGAGGATGGATAAGAGTTCAATAATAGAACATAAATTTCTGTCTTGTGGTGTGAATCATGTATGAGGTTCTTTAAAATGGGTCTTTAAAAGGTGGTGTGTAAAGAGTCTTGGTGACTCAAAATTGGAAAGTGACTTTGTGTCTTAGGTTTTGTTTAATGAGACATCGTTCCTTTTCCAGAGGGCTACCACCAAACCATAATTTGGTTGATTTTTTCTTTTAAACAATGTTACATAACTTTCATTTCTTTCTCAACTTAGTTTTGTAACAGTTTGGGATGACTAACTTGTTGTTTTCCAGGGGAATACCATGTTGTGAAAGCCATTACGTTGCCTAGCGTTGCACTCATGCAACAATAAAAACGCAAACCCTGATAAGCAGCACATGAGGCAGGTATTCTCTTTTAAGACATTCTGTTATGTTGCAGCCTTTTTCCAAATCGAATCAAACTCACCTTTTCCTCAAATCTCTGGAGATAATAAGCACTTAATAACGTTTGCTTGATTCCCCCCCCCCCCCCCCCCCCCAATTTATTCAACATCTTACAAATAAAATTACACGTACAGAAGATTACAGCCTTTTTCAATGCTTTCTGAAGTCTTGTTGGGAATGTGTTTACCAACTTGGCGCACCTATTTTCTGACATTTTCCAACATTCTTCTTTGCTGCTCCTCTTACGCTCAGTCGGGTTTCAGTGGCCATTGTTGGGTCTTTTCAGTGACGGATCTTTGGACCTCAGACCAGGCTCTAAATGGGTCACTCAAGAGCATCAATGAAGTCATTGATCGTCATCTTGGGACATTGTCTTTTTGGGAGATTAATCTTCACCTTTGCCCAAGGTCCAAAACACTCTGGAACATGCTTCAATAAAGAATAAGCGAATTGCAGATCTTGGTCTGTGCGGTGCATTATGGGTAAGGGCATTTTTGAGCTACCAAAATACATTCAAAGATCGCGGACAGCAACGAAGAGAACTATGATTCTCTCGAAACACCAACTGTTAAATGACGCTGTCTGTCCTCTGCAGGGACACTGTTTCTGTGTTAAGCAGGGACGCTAAAGTTAAGCTTAGTTAAGTGCTCAAAGCATTGATTTGGCTGAAGGTGCGAGCCACTCTAGGACTGAGAAATAGCGAGTTAGGGGAAGGGGGGGGGGGACGAAAGACAGAGAGCCACACTGAGGTGAGGGAGAGACGGGTATTTTCTTCAGTGCGGGGTGAAGCGGCTGGAAGCAGGTTCTAGATTCACCGTGGTGCACGTCTGAAGTACCGTACGGATTGAGGGTCTCGAGATGCCATAATAAAATGCTTTTGTAGAGCGCACCTTACTGTGATCATCATCATTATTTTGCACTGCCAACATTGCTGAACTTTTACAATCCATTTAAATTTAAAAGTACACAACTGAATGTTTACTGCATTTTTGCACCATTATCATTTTGCACTGCCAACATTGAACTTTTCAAATTAATGACTTTTTTTTGCACCACTATTTTTGCACTATAAACATGGTGGAACATTCTTCTGCACACTTTTTTAAAAACTGTTTTTCTCCTGCACTGTACATTCTTATCACTGCTGCACTTTATATTGTAATGTTATTTTACTTCAATTGCAATCTCATTACATTGTCGTATGCTGTATGCAACGAAATTTTGTTTTGTATGCACTCTGTGCATACAAAATGATAATAAAGTTTGTCTAAGTCTAAGTCTAAGTCTAAGCGATGATAAAGAGGAATATATCGTCGTAGTTTTTAAAGCAATTTGATGCACTACTGTAAACCTTATTATATTTCTGTTATCCGCTACTTTTGCAATGTGTTACCCCAAAGACACTCGCAACAAAACACGATTCCCCTGAATAAAGTGTTTATTAATGGGAGTGAATTGATATTACGGTGTATGGTGCCGCTAATTTAGACATGCGGTGTTCATCTACAATAATTATCAACTTTTCTCTGCTATTCCTGGACACATTTGAATTATTTAAAAAGTGACAGTGAGCATAATACAATCTCTGTCAGGGTGATTCCATGTTCTGTCTCTCTACTCTTCATGTCCATGACCTGAACTCCACACAAATTACAGTGTCGGCAGGGTTTGTTTGGTAGGCAAAATCTTTGAACCCGTATGATGCAATTGCGATATGCAATTCACTTATATTCAGGTTGTGCTGCTTTCATAGCAACTTCTACACACAGTAGTAGCCAGAGCTGGGTAAATCCGGCTTCAGAAAGATAAAAACCCCGCCTAGTTTTCCTTCATCATGTTCACTTATTTACCTCCAGTAGCCCAAGTTCCTTTCACAGAAAAAAACAAATCCCACAGCATGATCCTGCTGACATCATACTTGGGAATCATAGTGGGAATCATTAGCCAGGCAGGGATGTTTTTTTTCAGACATGATGCTGGGAGTTTAGGTAAAAAATGGTTCTGTTTTAGTTTAATCCGACCAGAGAAATTAGTTTCTCTTGGTCAGACAGCCTCTAAGTTCCATCCATCCATCCATTTTCCAACACGCTTATGCCTATTGGGGTCGCGAGGGGTGCTGGTGCCTATCTCCAGCTATCAATGGCCGAGAGGCGGAGGAACACCCTGGACAGGTCGCCAGTCTATCACAGGGCCCCTCTAAGTTCCCTTTCTGGTAAATTGTCTATCTGGACACTTAGTGAAGTGCATGAGCAACTAGTCACAGGTATTTCTGTTTCCTCAGGCCTGCATTCAGCTCCACTGATGTCAGAAATAACTCCTCAGTATTTCACCCATTTCAGCTGCTTGACCTCATCAGATCTTAGACATCGTTTCATGACTGTGCCCTCTCAGGGTGATTGGAGGCTGACATACTTAGATTGGATAGAATGACTGATTACGGGTAAATAGGTCAGCTTGATTACGTCCACAATATAGTGTTATATTCTCCACCAAATTCATCCGAGGAACACTGATGTCATATGGTTCACGCCTTGCATAATAAGGTGGGCACACTTAGTTCTATATAATGTTTACATAATTGATGATTGACACTCTCTCGCTTCTGGATCTTAACCTGTCCGCATGGTTTTGTGTATGAGAGTCCAGCACTGAAGCTGTAATCATCCCTCCGCCTTGTTAAATTAAATATGTTAAAGTATAGTTGCTGTTCCAAGAGTCTTTTTCTTACTACATAAGTCTAGTCTAGTCACAGTAAGATATGGCAACCTCACACAAGCATACTTTATAACGTGTCCCAATGGCCTTCTGAGAAAATAGCCACAAATGTGAAATGCAACAGCAAAATGTTGAGACAACTTCTTGGAGTACAAGAGTAATTGCCTATTATTTGCAAAATATTTTGAAGAGCATATATAATTTTCGTTCCACCTTACAAGTGTGCCCTATTTGTGTTGGTCTAAAATCTCATCAAAGTACATTTGAGTTTGAGGTGGAAATGTGACAAAATGCGACAATTTATAAGGGGTCTGAATACTTCTGAGGGTGCTAATTTAAGACAGAAGTTCTTAAAAAGAAGAAAAAATTTTTTTTTTCAAAGTTTTGCTAACAAAGATGGCTTATCTCAAAAATGTAGACTTCAAGAGGACCGCTAAAAGAGAAATATTTACAGGATGCATTTCTACTGCACATAATGATTCCAAGGCTGCTGTTTGAATCTATTTCCATCCATCATTTCAGGGACTAAATCCCTCCATGACCCAAAGAAAGGATAGACTGAAAATATGACGTTAGTAAGCTGACACATTGACGCATGTTGTTCTTCTGCTTGTTATTTTGCTATTTTACCTAAAATGACACGTCCATACACAAGCTACGGGAGTCTCACCACACTAGTCAGGGACCAAATGAGACAAGACCTATCATGTCTTCCCTAAGTGAGAGCAGACGCTGTTGACTCAGTGTAGTCTAGAGGCGCTCGGGCTGCGTCCCGCCACAGCTATGCACCATCTGACCAGAGCCTCGGAGCAAGGGTGTGTAGACACACACGCGCGCGTCCACGGATGCATGCAAACGTTACACAAACACAGTCAGAGACGCATGCATGCAGGTGCTCAGACGCATGCTTGAGCCTGTCTCGCTCCTTCTGAGGCTTTGCGGTTTGCTCCTTAAACCTTAAATCAGATGCAAAGAAAGGTGTACTTTCTCTTGATCTTTGCTTTCTTCAGTTGAACTGGTGAGTAGTAAACAGTTGCAATTTGGTTCTTTTGTATTTTTTAAGGGGGCGTTAACTCTTTGGGATTAACTTTAAACCTTACCGGCATTTATTTTCTTAAACTGTTTAACTTGAAATGCAGGTCTAAAAAAAAACTTTTGATACTCCACAAAGCAAATTTACTGAAGCACTTTTACCATAACTGACTTAAGATAACATCAAATAAAGAACTTCTAGACAATCTGCAGTGCCGTTTAACATAATAAAGGTTTAAATTGTGTTTGAATTAATTTTTCATATATGCCAGTGTCTGGGTTTAGCCTAATTCTTTCAAATTATTGTTTTTGTTGAATCTGGCAACAGGTCTCCGTAGTAAAAAAAAAGTTTTATCCTTCTTGCTTACAACCAGAAAAAAGGGTAATATTGGATGTGAATAAGCTCAACTAAAGACTAAGATATGTATAATCTGATTGTTTCTCAACGTTTACTTTAGAAGCATGTTCAAACTCATGTCTGTGGTTCTTAAGTGAAGACTTTTGAAGGAAAAACTCACCAGTTTCTAAATCTTGCACTTCATCCCAGATGAGACAGAGATTACTTTTGCACCATTTTGCTGTCTCCTGGTCTTTGCTTAGATCTGGCTGGAGACTTGGTTGGGTTTGGAAACCATCATTGACATCTTAAAGGGTTCAAAATGGTCTTTTCCACTTCTGTACACTTTCATTTGACAATACAATACAATATACCAAATACAGATCACACATGTTTAGACAAACGTGATCTCGTAGATCACGAATCGGGAAACTTTATTGCCAATATGTGTTACCATGATGAACGAATAATAGACAAATGAATAATAGATGGGACCCAAATTGAACTTTTTAACCTAAAACACCAGGTAGGAGGAAAACTGATACTGGATGCCACCCTGATCACAGCCCATCTCCAAGTGAAACAGGTTGACAAAAGAGTGTTACGCTAAGACAGGGGTGGCCAACTCCGGTCCTCGAGAGCCGGTGTCCTGCAACCTTTAGATATGTCCCTGGTCTGACACGCCTGAGTCAAATAATCAGTTAATTAGCAGGACTCTGAAGAACCTGACTGCATACCGAGGAGCTAATTGTGCTATTTGATTCAGGTGTGTGGGGCCAGGGAAACTTCTAAAAGTTTCAGGAGACCGGCTCTCGAGGACCGGAGTTGGCCACCCCTGCTCTAAGAGGCATCAAGCTAATACTTCATATTAACCTGAACACACCATCCCCAAAATGAAGCATTTTTCTTCTGCTGAGGCAAAAGCAATCTTTTCATAGTTGATAGGAAGATAAATGGAGTTAAAGCTAAGGTAATGCTGGAGTAAACCCTGTGAGAGGCTGCAAGAGGTTTGAGACCAGGGTAGAGGGTCACTCTTTAAGACGACAACAAGCATACAGTCAGGGCAGCACTTGAGTGGTTTAGATCAAACCATATTAATACGTTAGATTGGGCCAGACATACCAGACCTAAACCCAACTGAATATCTGTTGCAAGATTAAAAAGTGAATTTGGCAACTGGCTCTCTCCATCCAATCGACTGAGCTTGAGGAGTTTTGCAAAGAATGGGCAAATATGTCAGTCTATGGAAGGCTTTCAGAAACATACCCCCAAAAAGGATACAAAGGTGCATTTACAAAGTATTGAGTAGGAAGGAACTTATTTAACATGTTTACTGTGCTTATATGAGCAGTGATAGATGTTTTCTCAACATCTTTGCTGTTGCATTTCACACTTGTGGCTTGTTTTTCAGAAGGCCATTGTGACACGTCATATAGTCTGCTTGTGTGCGGTTGCCATATTGTGCTGTAATAGCTGATGAATAGCTTATAAAGTGCACCTATAGAAGCTGGAGTGGAGTTGAAGTTCCCTGCCTGTCTAAGAAACGAGTCCTCTGTGTTTTTCATTGACATGTGTTTTGAGGAGGAATAATTTGTGATACACGAACACAGAAATGTGCATCTACAAGTTTATGTCTCCGACATGCATCAAACTCGAGAGTTTGAGGAGTCCATTTCATCTCCCCCACCTTCCACTGGTCCACCACTGTGGCCCAGTGTAGCAACGTTGCTTGCTATATTCTGTGAGTTGGTACAGCTGCTCAGTTGGATGTGTAATACAGTGGGTTGGCAGGGCCAGTGAACTGTAGCCACTATTTGCAATCCTGATGGAATGGGATATGGACTGAATCTAGTCAAAGAATACAGACTGTAAGGCGATGAGATTATAATTTTTTGTGTGTGTGTGTTAATAAAATGTGGATGACAGAACTGAATGCCAAACTGTTGTTCCTCCAGTGATATTGGTGTCTTTGTATTTCAAATTGAATATGGCATTGTCACTCAACACAGCTTCTGGATTTGATGCATCTCAATAGATGTTTAGAATATTTTATCGGTCAGGATAAATTTACACTCACAGCCAATAGTTTAGGCTTTAAAAAACAACAACAAAATAATGAGAAAAATCTTGTGACAAGAAGAGCAACATGTGTCCAAGAAAAACATGGAGGACAGACCGAAGTTCTGTATGAAACACAAGAATAGCAGAAGACTGGTGTCAAGTTGTTTTCCGTGATGGACTCTGCTTCTAATTATTCGGGACATCTAGAATATCATTTCCTTTACAGGTGGGAGCTACCAGGAGTTTTCTGTCATGCCAGCAGTGAAGCAGCCTGATAGTATCCATGTGTGGGTCTGCTTTTCCTCCAACTGAGTGGACCTGTTCGCTCAAATATCCTTCAGCAGAAGCTTCTTCCAACAAACTGTCAGAATTTAGTGATCTGTTTTAAAGCACTGAGGAAAACTGACACTAAAGATCTTTTGTTTAACTATTGCATTTTTTATGTTTTTTTGTGTTTTAATTTGATTGTTTTCTTCGCCACACCTTAATTTTGAACAGTACTTTGGCTTGCCCAGCGTATTTGTAGTTCTAAATGCCTTGCCTGAAGATCCTATCCCTTCACATGTGGTCAAGGAAATTACTAGAAATGAACTCACCTGAGAACCTGCCTCCCAAGTGCCCAAAAAGAAGCTGAATAAACACCAGCCACCAAATTATGATAAACTCAAGATACTAATAAGAGAAGAGGGTGTCATTACCAGTCCCAATTTGGCCCAAAAATTGACGTCCAGCTTGAATTGCGGAATTTGTTAGAAAAAAGGTCAAGGCTTGAAGAATCGACTCACAAAAGTATTCATGCTCCTTGAACTTTTCCTCATCTTGTCGTGTGACAACTGAAAACTGCAATGGATGCCATCGGGATTTTGTCTGACAGACCCCCTGAGTTGGTGCTTTGCAGAACCAACTTTCCTTTTTTGGAACGTCTCTACCAGCTTTGCACGTCTCAAAACTGAGCTGTTCCACATTCCAGAATAACTAACGCTGGCTTTCAATGGACGGAGAGCATCTCTGACCATTGATCTGAAGTCTTGTCACAGATTCGCAGTTGTATTTATGCTTGGACTTTCACTGGGCCACTCTAACAAACAAATGTTTATCCAAAGTGTTCCATCGTAGCTCTTGTTGTTTGCTCAAGGTTGTTGTTCTACTGGAAGGTGAGCCTCTTTTTCAGGCCGTAGCAGGACTGCCCTGTGTTTAACCCCATCCGTCTTCCCATCAGCCCCGACTAGCTTCCCTGTCCCAGCTGAGGAAAAGCATCCCCACAGTACGATGCTGCCACCTCTGTTTCACCCTGGTCATGTTGTGTTCAAGTTAAACCATGTATGCCTTTCCTTCTAATTCATAAAAATCAACTACTATGTTTTGCAATAGTCCATGAGATCTAAATACATTACAGATTTTGTTTGTAACCTGAAAAAAATTAACAATGTTAACAGAGGGTAAATACTTTTTTTGCTCCTGTGACACGTGCAATTTCCCACTTAAGCAAAGATTAAGCTGATCATTTTGAATATAATCATACAATATGTCCGATTTGTTTTCTAAGTCTATCGTTTGTTGTTGGCCATGAGTTCCATATGTTTCTATCCACATATTTCTAAATGTTTCATATATTTAGTGTTATTTAATGAATTTGTCCCTATTAATTAAAATGATTAAATGTATTTGCAGGGTTAACAAAAAGCTCCTTCACTTCAGCACTTGTTTTCACCAGCCCATGATAAGCATGTGCACTGAAAGATGGTAATAAAATTGGAAATGAGTTTATTTACAGCAGCAACCCAAACCAAACGCAAAAATACAGGACCACGAGGAAACGCTGCGTCTGTGGTGCGACTTTTCAAACACCAGCAATTAGTTGATTTAAATTAGAAACAGAAAAGATCACCAAAGAAGATTGTGAAAGTTATTTGAAATGTTTTTTCGTTTTTTTCTGCAGCAAACCCAACACACACTCACACTGAGAGCCATGGGCTACCCGCCGATATGGGGCCCACACGTATGTCCCAACCCAGAGTCAGACAGACAGATAAGGAAACACATATCCGGTGTCTCACCGCTAACACACATACAGTCAGAACCAACACACCCAGCCATTCACAGCCATGGGCTTGTTTACTTATGACCACCTTACTTCTGCAGTCAACCTCATCTCTTCACACATCCAGCACTCAAGCTGCTTTAGGTGTTGTACAATTTATTATGATTAATATTATTATTGGATATCAAAAGTACGACCCATTTTAAATAAAGCAACTCAAAACAGCATTATCATGAAAGAGGTTATGGATATAATTCTAGGAATGCCTTTTTTTTTTTTACGTTTCCATTCATTTTACCTTAAAATGCAATAAATAAATAAATAAGTACCTTGCTTTCTTAGAATACATTGACTACAGCTGACATCCTTAAAACTGGGACCAGCTGGAGCTGAAACTTCCTTGGGCATCTTTTATTTGTGCTACACTGCCATCTGTAGACCCTCCAAAAATAACACAAATTGCTCCATAAAAGCCCTCATTTTCTTTGCCTAATTGCCTCTTATGTAACGTGTCTAAACAAAGGAAACGGTCAAAGTTTGTTTAGCACAGAAAAACAAGGAGAGTGAAGCCAAGATGTAATTTTCACCTTTAAATGTTTGTTTGCACCCCACAGGCCAAATATATGTAGGCCAAGTAAACTGTTGGCACTGAATTAGCCGGAGAGCTTGGGTTTGTTTGTGTTGTGTCATAATCTTGTGACAGACAAGTGAATGACCCAAGGTGTTGAACCCGTTCACCTCAGCAGCACATGGATGTTTTCATGAAGGATAGTCGATATAACCAAGTCTAAACAGAAATGGTTATATAATGTTGTGCACCTGGAAAGAATTTACTGTGCTTCTATTTTTTCCACATTTTGTTTTGTCACAGCCTTATTCCCAAGGAAATTACATTTATGTTTCCCTTAATACTTTACACAGCACCCCAAAATGATGACGCGATTTTTATTTTTTATTTTTTACAAAATATAATTTAAAAAAACAATAACATGTACAAAAGTGTTCACAGCCTTTGCTCAACACTGTTGATCCACCTTTGACAGCAATTAAATTCAAAGTATGATGCAGCAACTTGGTGCACCAACCTTTCTTTTCCTCTTTCCAGAACCACTAGAACTCCATCAAGCTGGATGGGAAAAGGGAATCTTTGCCTCTATTCTGACTAGTTTCCAGTGCTTGAAAAAAACTTCACAGCAAGATGCTGCTGCCACCATGCTTCAGTGCACGGATGGAATTTGTCATGTAATGAATTTAGTCTCAAATCAAGTTTGAAATTAAATTTTGCTTTTTCACTCACTGAATACAGTTAAAGGAGCAACAAGTGATATTTCATCGCTAGGCTTAATTCAGTTCATTTTTATTTATATAGCACCAATTCACAACACATGTCATCTCAAGGCAATTTACAAATACAAATTCAATCAAATTATACATATTGGTCAAAAAGTTTCCTATCTAAAGAAACCCAGCAGATTGCATCAAGTCTTGACAAGCAGCATTCACTCCTCCTCAAAGAGCGTAGAGCCGCAGTGGACAGTTGTCTGCATTGTCCATGGCTTTGCAGCAATCCCTCATACTGAGCATGCATGAAGCGACAGTGGAGAGGAAAACTCCTCTTTAACAGGAAGGAAAACCTCCAGCAGAACCAGGCTCAGTGTGAACGGTCATCTGCCTCGACCCACTGGGGTTAGAGAAGCAGAGCAGAGACACAACAAGCACAGAAGCACACATTGATCCAGGAATCCTTTCTATGTTATATGGTAATAGTGGATGATCTGCCCTCCTGGATGATGTCACATAAAGTTAAAAGTTGAAATAACAACAAACAACGCAAATTGGAGAACAGTGGGAGAACTCAGCAGAGTGAGAGAAATAGATGTTGATGTCCTCCAGCAGCCTAAGCCAATAGTAGCATAACTATAGAGATAGCCCAGGGTAACCTGAGCCGCTCTAACTTAAGCTTTATCAAAAAGGAAAATATTAAGCCTAGTCTTAAAAGAAGACAGGGTGTCTGCCTCACGGACAAAAACTGGGAGTTGGTTCCGAAGGAGAAGAGCCTGATAACTAAAGGTGATGCTTGAGCACTGTCTGTAGACCAAAACAAGATGTGTGACAAGCAGCAGCTCTTTCTACCTTCACTCCAGCTGCCACCTGGCCCTTCCTTTCCCTTCTCACCCGTCACCTTCTATGCAGCAGAACATCATCACCTTTCGGAGGAACATTTCTGGAGACAAGGTAAGTAACTCATAACTTTATAATGCTGTTAGAAAGAGAACATTTTGATCTGCTGGAGGTGCTCTCCACCATGTTGCTCCAACGCTGCGCTGCTCTAACGGTGACATTTTAGGGCAAGGAGGGGCTAGGCCCTGAGTGGCAGCTCTTCACATGGATGTAAATGCACGCATGCTGACTTACATGCACATGCGGCCGGCCTGGCTATGTCATCAAGGGGCTTGAGAACAACGTAGAGAGATGTGGTGTGACGTCAGACCATAGTCCATCTGAAATATTACCTATTAAGTAAATAAATAAACTAAATAACATCTTCCTCTTCTGAATCAGAGTTGTTTTGCTGGTCATTTGAAAAAAATCTTTCCTAGAACCTTTTCAACAGTGAAACGCACTCCAGCTATATTGTTAAGTTTCAGTCAGGAGAACCTGTACTTTTCCGCACTGCTTTCCTGCTCTATCAGTCCTTTGTAGGGTGGAAAATTGCCCACATACTGACCAGGTGGCAATATTGTAAATCATAAGATTCTATATGTTCCCTTATACGCCCTCATCTATAATGTCACACTCTTGGCTGCCAAATCCAGGCAGTGTATAATCAGTGTGTTCTGCTGGAGAAGACCACTTTATTTTGTCATGTTTTTGTCTGCTATTGATAAATCTTAGACAGAACTAAAACATTTTCACATCTTTGTGGTGTTAATTGCCTGTGATTGTGATTTCAATGCAAAATTACTTTTGGGTCAAAATGACCCAAAGACAATACTTGTAACTTCTTTTGTACAGCTTGCATGGTAATATGAATGAAGGTAACGTTTGACTTTTTCTAATGCTGGGGTCAATCTAGGAAATGTCATCGAATTTCACGTTAAAAAAATGTTAAAGGTTTTGTTTTCTGCTTTTAAACTCAGTTTCAGGTCATTATGACCCAAAGACAACTGGAGGGTTAATGTATTTCCTGTTTGTCTTACCAGTAACTGCTCAGTAGAAGCCTATAACAGATTTCCTCACTATGTATCCTCAAACCAAGATGTGTATCTACTAAAACTAAGAAGATAACCAAACGCTCATCAACCATAGGCCATGTTGATCTTACTGGGTGAGAACACTTTAGTAGAAAACATCCAAATGTGGTTAAACTGTAGACTTCTCTCATTACTAAAAAATTTCTGAATTTGATTGAAGCATGTTTCAATATTCAAAAAATGTATAGATCTAACTGCAATAAATAAATAAATAAATAATTTAATTAAAAATCAAATAAAAATAACAAATAGAAAAATTTGGTCAAGATTAGCAGGGGCTGGCTCAATGGCTCTCTCATTTCTCAGGCAAGGGTCTAAAAAATGGTGTTCAGATGTGACTCTATGGTTTAGGAGAGGACGTTTTGCTTATGGTGATGGTATTAAAACACCTTACTCCCATTTAGTAGGAATCATCTAACTAAGGATTTAATTAAAGAAGCGTTGGAGGAAAATTTTCAATCAGATACTTTTAGTCCATTAGAGAGTGGGGTTGTGGATTATGATGGATTCAGTTTTTGAGAAACTGATTGTTTTATTGGACTCCTTTTACTGAAGTTTAGCAGCCCCACATTGTGAACCAATTTTTTGGATTTTGGTATGGTTGTTACAATTTTAGGTGTGGATCTCTTTTAATTACTTAAAAAATAAAAATAAAATTACTTGTCATGTCAATAAAAAGAAACAAATGATAAAAAGTAAAATCAATTAGAAATAACAAGTAAAATTGATGTTAAAGTAAAAGCCAGTAGGTACGTTTTCAAGTAAAAGAGTGACTTGTGGCAATTTCAAACTATTAGGTTCTACCATGTTATGAACTTTGATTATACTCAGTTAAAAATTACAATTTGAATTAAACTAATATATTTTGGTGTAACAAAAAACAACAACTTAATTTCATTGTTATAAATTTTTCCCCAGTACATTGGCTTGAAGTGCACATTAGTCTGGCAGCGGGTAACTGGCTCAACAGATCTGGGGCATTAGAGGTCCGTCACTCCTCGCAGTAGCTGGGCCAGGTGTGACTGCACTGGGTGGTCCAGAGCCAAACCAGCTACCTGGGTTACTGATCCAGCCATGGGCCCATCCAACTGATCCATCAAAACTCATTTTGTCCAGCCATAAAACCGTTTTAAAAGCCTGTCTTCAGATCTTTCTTGACCTTTCAACTTCTGTGTCTTTTTCAGCGGTGGTTGGGTTTCAGCCTTGGCAATTGCTCTGAGCACTGAACACTCTGTTCTTGTTTGGGCTCTCCAGGAAGGTAGCAGTTCTGAAATATGACAGCACTGGAGAAAAATGGGTTCCTGGTAGCTTTATGTTGGATTTTTCTCAAATCTTTGGCAGCTAATTTGTTTAGTTTTTTTTCCCCCATTTAAAACGTTTGAGACTCTGTGGACTATTTGCAAAAAACTTTTGATGACCCTATGATTACACTAACGGTATGTTTGCCAAATTGAAGAGTGTTGTGTGCCTCTGAATGACTTGCTCAGTGTTCTTGTTAGATAAATCTCTCTTCTGGCCGATTTTGCTTGAGGAGGAAAAAAAAGCCTACCAGGTATGTTTAAATCCAATAAGCATTAAAGTGAATAAAGTTTGGAGCTGGAAAATATGCATACAATTGTTTAGTCAAAGTGTTCACATGCCTAACTTGATTTGAGGTTACTTGGAGCAGCACTTGAGTATTTCATGGCAACATCTCAAACACACACTGCTTGTTTTATATGACTTGATTGAAAGGGCTAACAAACCAGAGAAGATATCAGCAAGATGAGTGTGGGTCTCCAGTGATGTGTTTTGTTTTGTCATAATAACTGTCGCTACATTTGGATAAAAAAAAGAGACAACTTGTAAGTCTGAAACATACAGCAAAGAACACATGGCCCGATTTTGGCCCACATGCGCCGACCACATTTGGCCGGTGTACCACATGGAATGACTGAGCTGACCCATTACCAATGTGGAAACCTGATGTCAACCACAAGCAGACCAGATGTGGGCCACCACCGAGTAATGGTTGAAGATTCAAGATGCTTTATTTATCCTGAGGGAAATGGCTGTTCAACAGTTGCTGTAAAACAGTGGGAAAGTAATACCCCATGAGAATAAAAATATCACTGATAAAAAAATTAAATAAGTAATTAAATGCAGCAAATGCAGGGTGAAAATTTAGGAATATACGATAGACAACACTACTGGCCCATCAGACCCACACCAGGCAGGGATTAGTCCCATACGTGAAATGGTTCCTATTTGGTCCAGATAGTTCATCTGCAGCAGAAAAAAACTCTAATCTGAGTTTAGAATGACTAAGCATATATAAAATATTTAACAAAAATGAAATTCAGAAAATCTGAAATTCTCTTAAAAGTCTAACATGTCTTAATATAATAACTACATTTGGGATGTATTGTTCATTCGAACACTTTGCTTTACAGAACAATCTTTTAAAAAAAAATTCAACACAAATCATTTCAGTCAAAATAACAGCTCTAAATGTCAAAAATGTATATCCCATGCATATCTAGAAACAAAAAAATGTAGGCAAGAATCGATCAAAAAAGGTTTAAATTGCCATTCAGAGCAACTTTTGTCTGTACCAGTAGTAGTTAATATATTCCTTCTCACAGCATCTACAACCGTATCAAATTGTAAAATTAAAATTTTGTTACATACTTTACAAATTCACAATCCACATCAAGAACTCTGACGAGGCCTTGCCATTGACGCCTTGTAAAGGCGCATGAAGGCTGCCTTTTCTTCTTGTTGAATCCTGGAATAACTTATCAACCACATATTTTTCATGAAAATTTGACCCAGCCACACCTAGGCATATACAATCAAGCATCCAATTCAGTAGAACCTGTATATAAAAGATGAAGTAGGCGAAACGATTTTCAACAAATAATAAACATTATTGACATCTGTCCAGCAGGGGGTAGCAAAGCGATTTCTAAAACTTTAGGACTTGAGTGAACCAGTGAAAGTCATCCACATTTTTAAAAACATGGAACAGTGGAGAACCTTGCCAGAAGTGGCCGTTATTAACCTAAGAGCACATAACGACTCCCACAGGAAGTCCCAAGAGAATCCAGAACGACGTCTAAAGCATAGCAGTTCATGAGGTCAGAGGTCACGAATGAACCATAACAAAGAGGCTGGGGAACAATGGGAGGGCCTGAGAGCTTGAGGGTCCTTCTTAGGATCTTAGCTGTTCCTAAGATAGCGCTCTTCTGGACTGAGATGTCTGATTTTTCTCCAGGGATCT
Source organism: Fundulus diaphanus (assembly GCA_037039145.1). Taxonomy (NCBI): domain Eukaryota; kingdom Metazoa; phylum Chordata; class Actinopteri; order Cyprinodontiformes; family Fundulidae; genus Fundulus; species Fundulus diaphanus. The sequence continues at coordinate 26,699,145 of CM073123.1, read as the reverse complement.
GTTGGAGCCACTTCTCCAGAGTGGGGGTTACTGCCCCGAGTGCTCCAATAACCATGGGCATTACTGTTGTCTTCACCTTCCAGGCTCTTTATAGTTCTTCCTTGAGCCCTTGGCATTTCTCCAGTTTCTCGTGCTCTTTTTTCCTGATGTTGCCATCACTCGGAATGGCCACATTGATCACAACGGCTGTCCTCTGCTGCTTATCAATGTTCACAATGTCCGGTTGGACGAATATATATATATATATATATATATATATATATATAAAACTGGAATTACTCCAGTAAAGTTTCCATATCCATAGAATTCGAGTCAGAAAGGATGATACCCAACTTCAGTTTAATTCCTTGTTTTGTCCTTGCTTCAAGAAATGGGATTAGTTGAATCCAGATGGAAAAAAGTCCGATGACATTCTAATCCCTGTCTGAGAAAAAGCACTAAATAAAATCCCGGTTTAAAAATGTTGTTTACTCTAGGCCAGGGCTGATGTCTTAAACCCTGAACGGGAAACTGGCCTAAGGGTTGTTGAATTAAATGGCAACACCACTTGCCATACCAGGGCGTACTTTTTCAAGCGCGGCTACGTCATAACTGTGCGTTTGTTTTACCAGCTGACGCTCAATGTCAGCTCGCATGTATTTTCCTCTGCATTTCTTTTCCTAACGGCAGACTCCCTCGCTAACTATAATGCACCGAGCTGCACACACGGCTCTCTGTGACTGGCCTCAGTTTGTCAGACCGGCAATGATCCGACGGAGCTTAAGATGCACAGGTGAGCTGTTGGTTTATCAGCGTGAAGCTACATGCTAAAAACACTTACCTAAGATCACAATGATGTAACTGTCACATAGGCATGATGCGATTTTCCTATCAAGTTGGGTCGTAAACGTACTTTAAAAATACTTAGATGTGTCAGATATCACGGAAATATTCAGTTGTCACGTTTTTTCTTCAATAATATTTTTTTTTACAAGTTTCAGCAGTTAGAGACAGACCCTATCATTGGAGTCATGTTTATATTACCATGTTTACGTAGGCTCCCTGCAGACAAGCTCTCGTGCCTACAGTGTTATTCCTCCGCCGCGCGACAGAGAGGAGGAGGAGATGATGCACCGGATGCTGCGCGTGGACCACGCAGGTGAATACGGCGCTAACCGCATCTATGCCGGGCAGATGGCAGTGTTGGGCCGCTCTAGGACTGGACCTCTCATCCAGGTATACCCGGCAACCTCGTAGAAGGCCCATTATATGTCTGAGCCTATTCGAGCAGCTCGTCCAAAAGCTGCGACAACAAACAGTTTAATATAAAAGAATATTAGAATATCTTTGAAACGGCACCATCACCATGTGTGTAGGTAACAAATTGTAGCGTTTTACGTTCCTCAATTTATATTGAAACATGTAAAAGGTTGTGACCCCCAAATCACTAAAGTGCCCTATATAGATTGTAATTCTAACCAATCAATAACGCCTTTATTGATTGGTTAGAATTACTATCAATCCTCTTTATCAAGCCAAGATGTTGTGGTTGATACTAGTATTACACTTTTACCATTATATTAAACTTAAGGGACTCATCTTGCAATATTCTTAGGATGTCATTAATAGGGTTTCATGTCTCAGGTCAGTTGGATTTTCATTTTATTAGACATGTACTTGAAAAGATTGTTCAACATTGTTCAAATCAAACATAGTTCAGTTGTACCGAAATGTCTACTATTAGAGCCAGCTGTTTTGTCTCAGTGTCATGCCCTAACACTATGCTTGCTAACAACAAGAAAATCAGCCCTACAGATCACTGTGACAAAGCTAAAGATAACCAAAAGGTCTGGAAAAACTGTTGTATTGTGTATAAAATGTCTATTGATCACAACTCGTACTGGCATTGAGATATTTTTTCAACCAGATCATTATCACAAGATTTAAAAAAAAATATATATTTTTTTTATTGTGCAGCCTTGGTTTAGATTTACCACATAACAAAGACATTACTACATTGCAAAGAAGCAGTATGTTTAGCTATGTTCTAAACATATTGTGGTTGGCTTTTTTCTTTTTCTTTTACTCAGATTGAAAAAAAAACAAAAAACAACATGGCAGATATACTTGTCATTCATTTACATGCACTCGTCATGGAGACAGATGTCATGTTTATTTTTGATAGTAGGCCTGTCATGATAAATCAGTTAATCGCATGATACATTTTAATCACATGATTGATTAAAATAAGCTTGACAATTTGCGTATGCGTGCTCCCCCTGTGTTTCCCTCTCCTCTCTCTGAGAGAGGATAACAAAAGGTTTCAGTACGGTGCATCGGTGATTACTCACCCCTTCCTTCTCGTTTATTATTATTATTATTATGCCATTATCGGATTGTTTGAAAAAGGTCTCCAGATGACAATGTTATGATTTACCATGCTAATTTTTTTTCAAAAAAGTATCGTCCAGCAAAATGTGCTATCGCGACAGCCCTATTTGATAGGCAGAGTCAAAATGACATACAGATTAATTTATCCTTCTTCATTAATACATTATTCCCTGTATATGTGTGTGTGTAAAATATCAAATATGTTTTTGTCCCTTTTTTTTAGCAAATGTGGGATCAAGAAAAGAAACACCTAGCAAAATTCAATGAAATCCTTGCTGAGAACAGAGTTCGACCCACAGCTTTGCTGCCTCTCTGGAACCTGGCTGGGTTTGCTTTGGGTTGGTATGCCATATAAACATACAGTGTTTAGGGGGAAAAAAAAGACTACAAATGCATAAAAACTAAATTTCTTCCCGGTACATCTGTTCAAAGGACAAGCTGACTGTTTGATTTTAATGTCTCTGTGTTGTTTCCAACATCCTGCAGGGGCGTCCACTGCTCTGCTGGGTAAAGAGGGGGCCATGGCGTGCACGGTGGCAGTGGAGGAGAGCATCTCTGAACACTATAACAGCCAGATCAGAGCTCTGATGGAGAGCGATCCAGAGAGATACACCGAACTGTTACAAGTGAGTGCTATGCCTAATCCTACCCCACCCCCCCAAAACACATACACACACAAAAAAAGACCGACATGTACACTGGCTGAAGCCATCAAATTAGGAAGCTCAATAATCACACTTATTCTGAAACTCATTTATTCTCACATACTTATATTAACATCGGAATAGAGGCTAAAAATAAAATAAAGCTCTTCGGATGTAAAGGTGCGTTCACATTGGCGCGACAATGTCGCCACTTTTGCTTGCTGTCGCTCGGTTGACATTACCGCCGGCCGTTCGCACAGCAAGCGACAGCAATTGTACAGCAGGCGACAAGCCAGAAATACAGCAGTACAATGGCTCTATCTAGAGACAATTTCACTTAACTGCCACTCCAGCCTAGCCATTCACTCTTCTCCAGGCTTGGTGCTTGCTGGTAGTAATAACTGGTTGAGTCATACAACTCAGGCCGACCGCAGACCGCCACTATCAGCTTTTATTCCATGTTGAATGAAAACAGCTTTGTGTCCGCCGCAGTCCTTCACCCCACGTCACATCCACATCCACATCCAGGTCCTGATTGGTTGTCACGGCGTAACAAGACACAAAAGTTCAGCTTTTTCAACTCCAACAGCTGTCGCTTCGCATACATTGCAGGTGTTGTGTCATTCTGGCTTCGCTTTAATTGCCTTTGCGTTGCTAGAATTGCCCCTTTGGCGTCGCTTTGCAAGACGTCGCTCCCGTGTGGCACCTGTGCATAGAGATATCATGTAAATCTGTTGCTCAGCCTGACTCATTCGCGCTCAATGTGAACGCACCTTAAGAGGTTGTTCAGGAGCGCCGTTTTTGTGTGCCTTATTACTTTTTTAAAACAATATTTATTTTTACTTTTCCATGTTAACGAAATAAATATATATATAACCAGGGCTTTGAACCGAATTTTTTTCCCAATCGGTTCGTTCCGAACAGAAACGGAATTATAACGTTTCCGGTTATGAGTTCCACCAATAAATTGACGTTCCCGAACCGGTTAGAACAAAAAAATACTGTTCCCGGAACGGTTAATTTCGTTCCTGTCAGCTGTTTGGAATGAGCGTTTTACTTAACCGGACCGAGGGGGGGGGGGCTTTCCATGTGTTTTTTCCCTGCCATTCAGTATATGCACGCGTGAAAGCAGCAACAAATAACCGCGTGTTAACGTCAAATAAACATGGAAGCATATCGAGTTCGTTTTTTTGTGTGTGTTTTTTTGTGGTTTTTTTTGGAATGTTGGCGAGGCGGTAGCGTGAGTTTGGCGAGGCGGCCGCCTCGCCAAGACAGCGCTGCGGGAAACCCTGCATTTGGCTTATTAGTGGGCTGAGAGATAATGTAGGCCTACAATGAACAGGGTGAAAGGGGCGGCGCACACCCGACGATCATGCCGAATGCCAGACCATCCAGCCCGTCACTGATCGTAATTTACCTCTTATTTAAGATGTGTAGCTCTAGTGGAGACACCGCTCTCTCTCCATTCAGTCAGCGAATGTGTGATGTGATGTCACACAGGAAGTGAACCTCAGCCGTCATGGTAACGTGCGCAGGAAAATAATTACTTTTTTTTTTTAGTTAATTAGGCAACGAAAACTTTGAGGAACGAAATAAAACCGGTATTAACCGGTTACCATTATTTTTAAATAAGTGTTCCAGTTCCAGAACATAAAAAATAATAACGTTTCCGGTTTCGTTTCTGTTCCCTGTAAAATACAAAAAGTTCCCGGTTTTCGTTTTCGTTCCTTGAACCGGTTCAACGCCCTGTATATAACCCCCCGCGACCCCATGAGGGATTAAGCGGGTCAGAAAATGGATGGATGGATGGATGGATAACAATATCCGATCAGTTTCATGGTTGTCCATGAAAAGTTGTCAAACTTTCCCCTCCTTCTATACGGTCCTCCAGTTGCATCCAGTAAAAAGTAATAATCCTTGAAGATGGCAGCTTCTGCCTGTTTTTTGCTTTTTTTCTCATTGCGGAAAAAAAACGAAGAACCGGTTGTGGCACCTTTTGCTGACAGCAACTTCAAAGATATCGAGTGTTGTTTTGAGTCCAGATCTTTTTCTATAGGACTGTATGCGTAATTGTTATAAGCTGTGAGTCACTGATTACTATGAGAATCCTGGTTTGTTGATGTCAAAGTGTTGCTGGCACAATGGTAAGATTTCCCAAGCCAACAGAAAGGTAATTCACGTATACAGCTGTGAACAAACTCCTCAGGATGGAGAAATTATTTTAAATTGGAGAATAGGGCTCATCAACCTGCACCAATAGTTCCCGTTAACAATAATGTAAACTCTTATGTTTTTTTTGGCTGAGCAAATACCAATATTGTCCATGACATCACATGTTTTTATATTAGACTTATTGTTGAATCGAAAACTTAGTCAGAATTTATTGTTATTCAGTGACAAGAAGTGATGTAAAAAGTGTTAATCTGTGGTCTATTTAAATAGATGATAAAGGAATTTAGAGACGATGAAATGGACCATCATGATACAGGATTGGAGCACGATGCCGAATCAGTAAGTGTATTTCTAATATTCACATTAGATGACAGGTTGCTTAACGAAAACATGTCCAAACGAATGTTTCACTTAACTGGATCATCAATCCACATGGGTGTTTTTTTTTAAACAAAATCTCAAATATTAATAAAGGCTCTGTAGTTTTGAATAACTAAAATGTTTTTATTTTTCAGCTACCTGGATACTGGCTACTGAAAAATGCAATCCAGCTGGGCTGCAAAGCTGCCATATACGTTTCTCAACGTGTCTGATGTTTTGAATAAAATGCAACACAATAACTTTCCGTTTCAGTCCACACTTTGGAAATGAGTTTGTTTGAAGCTGTCATCAACGAATGAAGGGATTCGTGATGCAACACATTGTTGTACCTCTACCAGATGATAACGTTTGGTACACATATTTTTTTAAAAACTACTCCGCACTGACGGCAGCATTGTCAGAAAATTGTGATTCGTTGATTATGCTTTGGTTTGTTTAAAGGACTCATGCTAAAATCTGTAAGTAATGTTCTTTTCTTAAATGTGTGATTTTGGTTTTAGTTTTGCATTCTTAAGAGGGCTGAAAAAAAGATGTTGCTGACTAAGCTGATTATATCGCTCTTTCAATAAAGAAATTCATGAAATGTCTGATTTCAAACTATTTAATATAATGCTGCACCATTTTTTTGTTTGTCTCAGACCACAATGTGTGATTTAGTACTTTCGGCTGATCCCTATTGGGCGCAATCGCCACAGTAAGTAATTGCAGCTGGACTCGCTGCCAGATGCCCTTTCTTACCCAACCAAGATTCGGACCCGGCCCAGAAGACGTGGTCCTAGCCTGCTACTCCACAGAGTGACCTGTCTCAGACCAAATTGTAAAAAGCTAAAACACAAAATGTTGATGTAGGCTTTGTACAACATTACACACTTCAACAAACGGCCATATTTCACCTGTAGTAGTTCACAAATCAGACTAAGCATTTACTTGTCATTCAGCTCAAGCTGCTTAGCACACAGCTGCTCTGGCTACATTAGGTCACTGAACAACGCAATTTAGTAAATAAATAAGCAAACTGTGTACTGTAAAATGTGACATACCTCACCTAATAAAATATTCCTTTGGTGATAAAGTATCTATACCCTTGAACCTTCTGACATTGTGTCACAGTAAGTCTACAAATTTCAGTGTATTTTATTGTTGGTGAATATTCCCAGTTATCCAGGTCACGATCAATCCAAAAAAAAGGTTAAAAATAAAACAACTGGACTTCTATTCAGAAGCCGAACACGTTTCCCTGCGGGGGATTTCATTTTCCAGATGCCCGAGTCACCTCACCTGGTTCCTCTCGTCGTGGAGAAGCAGAGGCTCTACTCGGAGTCCCTCCCGGATGGCCGAGCTCCTCACCCTATCTCTAAGGGAGAGCCCCTAAAGAGCTCATCTCCATAGATGAGGGTAGGAACATAGATCGACTAGTAAATCAAGAGTTTTGACTCAGTTCTCTCTTCACCACAACAGACCGGTACAGCGTCCGCTTCACGGCAGACACGGCACCAATCCGCCTATCGATCTCTTGCTCCACTTTTCCCTCATTTGTGAACAAGACCCCGAGAAACTTAAACTCCTCCACTTGGGGCAGGACATCCTCCCTGACCTGGAGAAGGCACTCTACCCTTTTCTGGCATCTGGTTAGGATGCCTCCTGGACGCCTAACTGGTGAGGTGTTCCGGTCACGTCCCACCAGGAGGAGACCCAGAGAAAGACCCAGGACACTGTGGAGAGACTATGTTTCTCAGCTGGCCTGGGAACGCCTCGAGATGCCCCCTGGAGGAGTTGGCCCAAGTAACTCGAGGAAGGGAAGTCTGGGCCTCCCTAGGCTGCTACCTCCGCGACCCAATCCCAGATAAGTGGACGAAAAAGAAGAAGAAGGAGGAGGATTTCATTGTCCCCGCGGGCTTTACTTTCACGGGAAAAAGGTCCTGGTCTGAGGGTAGGACATTTCAAGAAGCCAAGGGCTTTGCTTAGGGGTCGGGTTCTGTGTGGCAAGGCTAAGCAGTCCACCAGTTGGAGGAGTAATCAATTTTATGCCCTTAATTTATCACAAAAAGTAGTTTTGAAAGGTTTTTAGGTAAGAAAGTACACAACGACACCTCCCAGGGTAAACCAAAGCCTGTGGCTTTAAATCCTTGGGGTTTGTAATGGAAAAGAGGCACATCGGCCTTGTGCCTGGCTCTCTGATCATCGCTGCTGTGCTTGGTCAACATGCAGTTTCGGTGGACAGCCATCACTTCGTTGATCTACAGCAGTTTTCAGATGATTAGTCAAGCATTTCTCAGAGAGATTATCAAGGTTTAGGATGTTGTTGTGTAACCTAATCCTGCTATGAACCTTTCCACAAATTGCCTGCAGTGTTCCTTGGCCTTTGTGATGCTATTTGTTTACTAATGTTCTCTAGCAAACCTCTGAGACCTTCGCACAACAGATGGATTTAAAAAATTAGATGACACTCAGGTGGATGGTATTTACTAATTAGATGTCTTCTTAATGGGCTGCAGAGTGGCACAGTTGGTACATGTTGCTTTTCAGCAAGAGGGTCCCAGGTTCAAGTCCCTTCCTCGAGTCTTTCTGCAGGTTCTCCCTATGCATTGGTGGGTTTTCTCCAGGTACTCTGGCTTCCTCCCACAATCCAAAAAGATTAAGGTTAAGTTAATTGGTCTCTACAAATTGCTCTCAGGTGTGTGTGTTTGTGTGTGTGTGATACACTGGCAACCTGTCCAGGGTGTACCCCACCCCTAGGGCAGTGACCGCTGAAGATAGGCCCACCCCAAACCCTGCATGTATAGACAAGGGATGGATGGATGGATGACATTTTAGTGAAATAGGTTGCTCCAGATTTTATTTATGCGTATCAGATCAAATGGACAGAAGGCACACCACCCTTTTTGGATTCTCATTTGTAAAAAAGACTTTGAAAGTCATGTATCTCTTTCTTTCCACGTTACAATCAATCACGGCTCTGTTTTGGTCTAGCACACAAAATCCCAATGTAGTACAGTAAGGTTTGTGGTTGCAAGGTGACAATGTGTAAAAGTTACAGGTGCATGAATGCTTTTGCAAGGCGCTGTAGTTATGTGATCATCTGAGGTCAGACGCCGTACATGAGCAACACGAGACAATGGACAGCCATGCAATTCAAAGGTGGATCGTTTTGCATCATCTCTGCCCCAGATTAATAGCGCTGACAGGTTTACAGCAGCGCAGTAACTGTTTAAATACAGCAACACATGTACAGCTCCATTCCTAGCTGCATTCTGGGTCACAAAGTCACCACTGTACGAAAATCAGACTGATGGCCCCGTTAAAGTGCTGATATTATTTACCAAAATGCCACGAATAAACGACTAATGTAAACCACATAGTCCAAGTGTTTGGCAATGCCTGCATAAGCACATTTTCAGTCAATCACCGAAATCATTCCTGCTCCCTTAAATGTCAGGAGTTCATGCGCACAGTTTCTCAGAATTGCTTCCAGAGGAATCTGCTGAATTACTGATTCAGAAGTTGGCAATAAGAAGTATGTAGAGGGCAATAAAACTTTACCAAACTGTGACTGTCTTGCAATCCGTGAATAATTGCTGTTGTAAATTTTGAACAGCACGAACAATACAAATCCCCATGTGTCATAAAAGCTTTCGGATACAGGCTGTATTACTCCTTGGCTTTGATATCTGCAGTCTGTCAATTCTTCAGGTTTGCATAGACCCGTAGTGAGTAATGGGTACCATGAAAATAACATTGGGAATTTAGAGGATAAAAATAAACCTTTAATGTTATTGCAGAATATTTAATGGTTAGATGACAATTTTCAAAAAAAATTTTAAATATAAATTAATTTATGTGAAATGGGGGAGGGGGGGTGGCTGTGGCAGTTGGAATATTGTGAGTTTCCTTCCAGATTTCCTCTTTAAGAGCAGTTTATTTACCACTTACTCTTGGGTTTACGGTGTTGTGCTTGTTGTAGTTTTCAGTATTTCACAGTCATATTAGATAAACAACTCAAACTCCAGTAAATGGAATTAATTTATTTAACAGTTTTCTAGTCATACAGACCACTCAAAGCGCTTTACACTATAGTATCACATTCAATCACTTGCACTCACTGACGCATACACATTTATACAGCGATACTCAACTTGAGCTTAAGTGCTTTGCCCAGGGGCACATCAGTGTGACAGCGGGAAGCTAGAATTTAACCCGCACCCTTCCAATTGTAAGATGAATCTTCTACCAACTGAACCACAATACATAAGGTACAATACTGTTCTATTTCCCTTTCAAATAATAAGCTTTGTTTAGAGAGCCGATAGCATTTTTGTTTTAAACTGTGGAAGCAACTAAGAGTACTCTATTTTCAGCAACAATGAAAAGCTAACGCATACTTTTTAGTGTGTGCAAAGAAAGTGTTTTTAGGGTATGTAGGTATATTTGTTACATATTGTGGGCTTTTATGCAACAGATCAGCACGAAGTAGCAATTTATTCTGGAGTAAAATGAAAAAGTAGTTGGTTTTCGAAATGCTTTCAACCACCTTTAAACTCCAGCAATAAAATCCAGCACAAAGAGCTGTAGAGATCGCAGTCCAGGTGGCAGAATCAATTAACAGAAAAACTATTAGCCAAGAGCTCCATTAATATATGGCTTTTTATGGACTAGAGGCAGGAAGAGCCACAAGAACTCCTGTTTGCCACAAGCCATGTAGTCAACACATAGAAGATGTTACTCTGGGTAGGTAGAACCCAAAACTGAACAGTTTTGTCCTGCATGCAAAATGTGCAGCAAAAGCTACATTACCCTGAACGCACCATCCCCACAGTGGATGATGGGACAAGCCTAAACGCAAAAGGCTGTTCCCTTTCCAGCAGAACGAACCTAAACATCCAGCTAGAGCTACACTGGAACGGCTAATTTAAAAGTACACTCCTGTCTTCCTTATACTTCACTATTATTCACTACTTGATGTTGATTTATCTAAAAAAAATCTTGATAAAATACATCAAAGTTTGTGATTGTAACATGAAACAAGGGACAGTAAAAAAAATCCTCCTCTTGTTTTCCAACTGAATATAATCACATTCTATAATTGAGTTCACTTCCTAAGAATGTGTACATAAAATACCCATTGTGTAGTGTCACTGTATGCTTTTCATCAGTGTAGAAGCTCAGTCAGCTGAGAACACTATTGCCTTATTTACTTATTTGGTTTGTGCAAGAAGACATACACTGTGCATGTTTTTATGTAACTAGATAGTCCTTGGGAAAATCTTTTGTGAGTCTTAGGAGGGAGTTTAGCTGCAAGCACAGCCACATGTCCACATGTCTTCATAGCGTGAGGTGACAACACATGATGTAAAGGGCTGACATCACTTCAGCTGGAATCTCTGATTTACGGTCTGTCAGACAGTGACATCTACCAACTGCTTTGTAGAAGAAGAAAAAGAAACACAAACCAAGGTCAGTCTTCCAGGAAGGTTGATCTGTGTAAAACTTATGTATTTACTAAATGTTAGAAGGTCACATTGTGTGTAGAATATTGTTTGTGTCAGTAATAGTAATGAAAAAGGAATATTGATTATAAACTTCAGTAATCTGGCAACTGCAGACCAAAAACATATATTAAAGCTCTAGTAAATAAAGCTTTTTGCAACAAGAGCTACACACAGAGAATATAAGCAAATAATGGACTTAGATCCATAGAAAGGCAAACAAGTATTATGTGTTAAATACATAGAAAGTATGTTAAGTATTACATTTGTTTAATTTCTAAATAAAATGCAAATATTTATAAGTGTATTTTTTGTGGAACACATATGCAATTGTGATTTTTTTTTTTTTTTTATAAATCCAGTATGAATAAATTCAAGCATGAATATGTTTAGAAGTGAAACAAAAAATCTTTCTAAAACATGATGTAATTTATTTAGTAGCAACCAATTGACCTATTTGGGGTCAAGTCCCATTCCTATATTTCAGGGAAAAACTACTTTTTATTTATTTTTTTGTTTGTTTATTTTAAATCTTGTCCCCCGAAATCATTAAATTACATTTGTGTGTTTCTGTTGGTATCACATGGAGCCCAGTTGTTGCTGAGTTCTTTCAGCATTTTGTTTTGTTACAGGTTGTCAATCAGTGGCAAGCACTCATACTGAGTGCTGGAGTTAAGCATTGCGTGACCCTCTTCAATAATATCCATCAGTGCAATGACACGCCTGTTGGTTTGTTCAGCATAACTCCAAGGCCATGCTAGCGCCCTGACATGTTATGAGACCGAAAGATATTCAAAAATGTATTCTCTAGCACAAGAGGGCAAAATTGAAGGTTGAGATCAAACAACTCTCCAGCCTTGCAGTGGTATAGCACAGGCTTTAAAAAAACCTGCAGATACAATAAATGTATTACCATTTGTATCTATTGATTTTTCCCCTTTTAATTTTACATTTACATATTTTAGTACATGAAAATAAGAAAATGTGTTACCCGTTTGTGTTTAGCTTCCATCGCTGTTATGCTGGAAAACCCACTGCTTCAAATAGACTGCTCGGAAAATTTAAAGGAACACTTTTTAACTAGAGTATAATATCAAGTCAGTTAAACCGTTTGGTTGGTTCATTAGTAAAGGAGGTTGTTAATCAGTGTGAGCTGTTTTAGTGTTAATGGAAATTAATAACAGGTGCAGAACAGGGGCACCAATAAGACGACCCCAAAAACAGGAATGATATGGTGGAGGCCACAGACATATTTTCCTTCCTCATTTTTTTTGCTCCTTTTCAGTAGTTTTGCATCCGACTTGGATCAGTGTCACTACTGGTAGTATGAGGCGATGCCTGAACCCTATAGAGATTACGCAGTCAGCCCACCTTCACCATGGATCGATGGCAGACTTAGCCATATTTTGGCCCCTGGTAAACTTTTGTGAAGGGACCCTTCTCAAAGTCTGCCTTAATGTACCTGTAGGCCGGTACATTAAGTAGGTATGAAATATTCTGCTGGGCTGCTACCCTGTTCTATGATGTGAAGTAGGTAATCTGTCATAATTATTATTTTACTTCACTCCCTTCCCTGGCTTCTACTCCTAAAGAATCAGAGTCATGAGCTCACAGTAAATAAGAAATGTGTATATTAGTGTGGAGGGAGCTGTCAAAAGTGGTGGTCTCCTCAGGTGATGGGTGAAGAAAAAATGTGTCATCATGGAGGTGTACCTGTTTTCTCACCGTATGTTTTTTTGTGGGTGTCTTGAGCTGACTAAATTAATGCACATCTCTAAACCATAGGGAGAGTTGTTCCACTAAGAACTCCACACAGCCTGTGTATATCTAATTAGACTAGCTTTAACTTTAGACAAAAGGTCACACAAATGAAACAAACCATAACAAATCCCCCTGTCGAGGTGCCCAAAAGGCACCTCATAAAATGACAGTGGAGATTTCACCCCCTGTTCGCGTTTCTAACTTTCTGGTGGAGTTTCCCACTGCAAACAGTTCTCCATGTGGAGAGGATCATCCTCCCTTGGTATACTAGCTATTTTAAATTGTGTATTTACACTATTCTAAACCCATATGTGCATTGAAGACTCCATGATGCAGCCACGTAAATCCGCCCCCGTTGGATTGCCATATCTCTGGTAATCTTCTGGTGTGGTGCAACAAAAATGGAAATATATCTAACATTTCATACTATATCTGTAAAATAATTGAACTAACTAAACTAAGACATCCAAAGCACTGCAGAAATACTGTCTAACATCATGGATATCAGTTATTGTAGATCCTACAGCTATCATCTTTCCATCCAGCAGGTGTCTCCTTCAGGGTCTACAGGCAACCTGAACATGGCACCCACCCCCTGTTCATCCCCTGCATCTCCATAAAACATGGGGTCTAACTCCTGGACAACAGACATTCGGTAAGCAGGTAGCGCCCCCTCTTTTAGTAACCAAAAACCTGCTGCTTTATTAATACACCTGAGGATGAGAACTTTAGCAGAGCACACAACAAACAAAATAGCAAGCACAGCAATAATAATGATCAAAGATGTGTGTCGACTCACCATATGGTTTCCTGCAGGGAATTGACCAAATGCAATATTATTGTTGTTAAAACAAGTCACTTTATTTGACATAATGGATTAAAATCGGAGACTGGCGACCTGTCCAGGGTGTACCCTGCCTCTCGCCCATTGACAGCTGGAGATAGGCACCAGCACCCCTCGTGACCTTGCAAGGGATAGACGTGTTAGAAAATGGATGGATGGATTAAAAACTGGTGGAGTAATATTTTCTGGAGCCACAAGATAAATAACATTCCACACCACAATTTAAGAGATTATCCTAAGGCATGACTTGGATCAAAAAAAATATTTCACTGCTCTCATCTTCAGATTTTGATCCATTGATGGCATATTCAAATACAGTTTATGTCAATGTTACAATAGGGCAAACCTGTGCAGATACTATACAATTACTTTAATGAATAAACTAAACTGCATTTTGGGCTTGTAACAGCTACAAACGTTTAGTAAATAGTGGGTGACAGTGGCGCAAGAGTCGGGAGTTCATCATGTAACTGGCGGATTGCCGGTTCGATTGCCGCTCTGAGTGTCTCAGTTGTTGTGTCCTTGGGCAAGACAATTCACCCGCATTCCCTGCTGGTGGTGGTCAGAGTAAAGCGTTTTGGGGTCATCTTACTTGGTAAAGCACTATACAAATATGAGACATGTACCATTTATCAAATTTCATTGATCTTGTTTAATAGGAACACTGCTCAATTCTGCTATCCATCCATCCATCCATCCATCCATCATCTTCCGCTTATCCGGGGTCGGGTCGCGGGGGTAGCAGCTTCAGTAGGGAGGCCCAGACGTCTCTCTCCCCAGCCACTTGGGCCAGCTCCTCAGGAGGAATCCCAAGGCGTTCCCAGGCCCGCCGAGAAACATTGTCCCTCCAGCGTGTCCTGGGTCTTCCCCTGGGCCTCCTCCCGGTGGGACGTGCCTGGAACACCTCACCAGGGAGGCGTCCAGGAGGCATCCTAACCAGATGCCCGAGCCACCTCAACTGGCTCCTCTCGACGTGGAGGAGCAGCGGCTCTACTCTGAGTCCTCCCCGGACGACTGAGCTCCTCACCCTATCTCTAAGGGAGAGCCCAGACACACTACGGAGAAAACTCATTTCGGCCGCTTGTATCTGAATTATCCGAATGTATCAATTCTGCTACTGATAACCTAATAAAATCATGCACCTAAAATTGTAATCTGAGAAGTAGCAATGTAACCCATGGTAACTCCGGAGGAGCTGCAGCTAAGTTTGTCAACAGGAATATTATCAGCTTTGGACTTTACAGATCTGGCCTTCATGGAAGAGTGGCCGTAAGACATTCAATCATCGTTAAAAGAAAGCCATAAAAAGTGTCTGCAGTTTGCCACATGCTGCCTAATAATCACAAACAAGATGTGGAAGAAGGTGCTTTGATGAGTTGGAACCAAAATGTAACTTTTAAGCCCACACAAAAAACATTTAGTGTCATCAAACTGAACGGCATCCTCGTTGTTAAATAAGGTGGTAGCAGCATCATGTCTTTGGCATAACTTTCTTCAGCACAGACATGGACGCTGGTCAGAGTTAATGGATGAAGGGCAGTCTTAGAAAAAAAACTGCCAAGGCTAGCCCTAGGTTTTTCTGGGGCCTCAAGCTGAATTTGCTTCGGGGCTCCCTCTGTTAAAATATCACCACCACTAACAGCTTTTCAATACAGATGTGGTGGAAACTAGGAGAGGGAGCAAGTTTAAAGGGCCAAAGTAAAGGCCCACAATGGAAACAGGGGTCACAAGGAGACCTGACCCTATCAAAGACTGCCCAACCAGAGCGAGCAGAATCCCAACCCCAAGGCCCACTACCAGAGCGATTGCCCCGGGGGACAAAACCCACCACATACCAGGAGAGGGAGGTCAGGGCACCCAGGAGGTACATACATCTACCAACAACAAACCACCCAGCAAGGCCAGTGTCCACCACAACGGCCCAGTCTACAACCCCAGGACTGAACCATAGATTGCGAATGACCACAACACAAGCCCCATGCCCCAACCAAGGAGTGACCCCCAGGGACCACAGAGGTGTAATAGTTTTAGATTTGTCTTAGTTTTAGTCTTAGTTTGTGTTTCTATCTTAGGTTTGGTCTTTGTGGTATTAGGTTCTGGATTGGCTTAGTTTTGGTTTCTCCTCCACTTATCCTGTCAGCCTGTTCTCTCTGTCAGTCATTTCACTTCCCCTGATTACCTCCACCTGTCCTAGTTAATTAGAGTCACTTGGTTTCACCTGTCCACCTGTCTATTTAAGCTTGCTTCCCCGTCACTTCTTTGCCAGAATGTCTCAATCCTCATGCCTGACCCTTGTCTGCTTCTGTTTTTTGCCCGACTGGATTCTGGACCTTAGCTGCCTGCTGGACCTCGGATTCTGTTTGCACCTGGACTGTCTTGCCTGTTAATCCAACCTTTTCCTATCTGTGAGTTGCTGAGCCTGTTTAATCCCTTTTTGTTTTTTGAGTTGCCAGTATCTCGGACCTGGTGTGGACCTGTGTCTTGGAGTCCCCAGTCTGGACGGTCTCCTAAGCTTTGTCTCTCCCCTGGATTATTTCCCCTGGTCTGCTGCTGCTCCTTGCAGTTTATCCTGCTGGTCTCCCCTTTGGACTCACCTGAAGACTGTTTCTGTTTGTTTCTACCTGACCCTCATTTGTTCCTTATTAAACCTCCTAAACGCACTCCCCTGTGTCTGGTTGAATATCGGGTTCAGTTATCCCTATTCATTACTGTACATTCTGGCCAGTCATGAACCCGTCACCAGCACAAGCTTTTTGTTGAGGAAGGTTAATTTTGTGTGACACTAACATGGAGAATCATTCAAGTTACTCACTGGAGTTTTTTTTAGAAGTTGACGCAGACGTGGTACGGGAGCTCCGTCCGGATTTGTTTCCTGAGCCGCTGCTGTCCCTCTCTGTTGACATGGAGAAGCGAGGGTCACCGCGAATTCAGGTGGAACCGCCTCGCTATGAAGCTCCTACCTCGCTGCGAGGTCCTTCATCTCGCCGTCGGAGGCAAGGACGCCAAGTCTCTGAACAGGTCTCCACTAGTTCTAATCAACAGTCGGTCGAGTTAGTCCAGCGGCCGATTGTTGCTGAGCCTTTGTCCCCAGTTGCCGTCCCCTCTGCCCCTGCTGCCGTTTGTTGTTCAGCATGTGAGAGCTCACGTCTTTCTGGAGCCGATTCATCTATAGCTCCCTCTAGTGGCGCTCCGGACGCCGACTACAAATCCTTGGAGGAGAAAATAAGCCATTATTCGGCAGAACTGGAGGCTAAATTAAAGGAGGTGGAGGGGCAGTATGCCACGGCTCTCAGGGCCTTCTACAGCCGACCCGCTCCTGTTCCCGAGGGTCCGCCGCCGGCTCGTAATGCAGCGACCCAGGAGGGTCTGCCGCCGGCCCGTGACATGGCGACCCAGGAGGGTCCGCCGTCGGCCCGTGACGCGGCGACCCAGGACAGTCCACCGCCGGCCTGTGACGCGGTGACCCAAGAGGGTCCGCCGCCTGTTCACGACGCTTGGACCCAGGGGGGTCCACCGCCTGTTCACGACGCTTGGACCCAGGGGGGCCCTGGTAACCAAGTGCTCCACCAAGACGGTAGAGGGTGGAGGAGTCATCGGGTCCCACAACGTCATGGCCGTTCCTTAGCGCCTCGTAGGGGAGCCAAGCTGCAGAGGCCCCATGAAGACCCTAGAACCTCCAGGATTCCTCAGAAGCGCCCACCTCCTCTCCCTCTACCTGACAGCCAGCTCTTGGAGTGTCTTTACTGGTTATCACTCCCAGAGACTGTCCAGAGACTGGTCATAAGGCTTTTCGTCTCCAAGGGACTGGTTCCATCCTCATCAGCCTGTAGCCCGGGGCCTCCTGAAGCCTGTAGCCCGGGGCCTCCTGTAGCCTGTATCCCGGGGCCTCCTGTAGCCTGTATCCCGGGGCCTCCTGTAGCCTGTATCCCGGCCCTTAGCCCGGCGCCGTTCTTCGTTTTCTCCCTCTCCAGGCGTCAGGTTCCGGGGGTCCCGCTCAGCCGACGGTCTCTGAGGGTCCCGGTCCGCCGAAGGCCTCCGAGGGTTCTGCTCCGCCGACGTCTCCCACCGCGACGCTCGCCTCGGACTCTGGTTCGCCGGGGTCTCCCTCTGGCACGACTGCCGGACATCCTGATCCGCCGGGGTCACCCTCTGGGACGACTGCCGGACATCCTGATCCGCCGGAGTCTCCCTCTGGGACGACCGCCGGACATCCTGATCCGCTGGGGTCGCCCTATGGAACGACCGCCGGACATCCTGACTCACCGGGGCCGTCCTCCGGGACGTCCACCTGACAGTCTGCCTCACCGGGGCCGTCCTCTGGGACGTCCACCAGACTTTTGATCTAATTGGGGCCTGTCCTTGGGGGTTTTTCTTTAGACTGTTTGTGCCCTGTTGGGGTTGTTTTTTGTTTGTGTTTGGACATTTGTTTGATTCTGTATTCCATGTTTACCACATGCTTTGTATTTTTAATTGCAAAAGAAATAATTAAAAAATAAATAACATCTTGAAAATTATGCATTAGTTCCCCTATGCAGTTTGTGATAGATTCTCATAAAGATTTTTAGTAACATGCACAAATAATGTAAGTGTATGTTACTAAACTACTACATTTTTCATGTGGAGCATATGAAAAATGATGTAAGAACGTGCAAGGTAAAAGTTGTACCCTACTCTTTTTTTCTTCAAAGTGAAGTCTGTTGCTCAAGCTGGTTATGGTTTTATCCTGCTATCCCTTGTGATTCTGTAGGATTACAAGTGTGACACTTAATCTCAATGTTGAACATATTTTCATGGGCTGGAGGTGTGTGGCATGTTATTACGATGGATGGAGTCCACAGTTGGCTGTCAGGGGATCAACAGAATAAGGTGAACCCTAAAACTCTTATTGCCATCTACCCCCTCTCGGCATTACTGAATCCAACACCTCGTATCCCTGCTGTCGACCCCCTCCTCCATTCATCACTGTGATGCATTGGCCACTTGCAGAAGGCCTCTGAGCACCTGGTTTCATGGATGGTTTCGTCTACACCACCTGCTCGCCTCCTGCTGCGGCCCTACACCTCGCACCGTTGCTACTAAGGCTGTCTGTCATGCTCATTGATTCAATGTTGAGCTCTGGCGGTGTTATTCAACACAGGTCTCATTTCTCTCGCCTGAGGCTTCTTTTCGCGTGGCTTGTAAAGATGCCAGTCTTATCACCTATCAATCACTAACCTGTTTGCCCAGTTGTGCCCTCCACTGCTGGTGACAACACAGATTCAGAGCAATTCTCTCTCTGATTGTCCAATTACAAACAAGAGAACAAGTGGCGACGTGAGGCGCGATTTTTTTGGCAGTTGCAGCATCAAAGGGCAATTTTTTTTAATTATACCTGTTTAAATGTAGTGCTGTCTTTCGTGTTAAAAAAGGTTTTTGATTGAAGCACCCTTGGATTTTAAACCTGCAGCTTGTGGGTCATGACCTTTCTCTGCTGCAGTGCGGTCATAGGAATCCAGCATATGACTGCTGTCCCCGGCTCGTTGTTCTTTGAAGTTATCAACCGAGAAATATTCCAGCTCATGGCCGAGCCTTCGGCTCTCGAGGCCGGCGATGACACACATGCTGAACAGACAAAGTGCCTGGACCACCCGGGCTTTCGGTATCCTGACCTTGGAGGCTAGCTGTGAAAAATAACAACACAAGGGGAGAAAGAATGCCTTCTATGGGGCACTAGGGGTCACACTGCAGCCCCATCAGGGTGAAGTTCAGCGTATCTCACGAGCCCCTGATGATTTATTTTAAAAACTGTGTTTATCAAAAGTAGGGAAGAAAAATAGATCTTACTCCTAAAATGTATCAAATCTGTTTAGTTGTTTATTGCCTTGGTGTATTTTGTTGTTCAACCTAAGAGGTACAGCATTTGACAAGATGAGTCATTGGCAGCCGTGAACACAAATTCACTTATATCCATTGATTTGAAGCCTGGCCTGAAAGAAATGAAATTATTCTGTCCATTCCAATTCCAAAGAAAAACAAAAAGAGGACTAATGCCCTCTCTCTCTATCAACAGTCTGGCAAAACAATGATAGATTTACAGCAACTTCTTTCGCTTTTCTGCTATTTCAGGTATCTGCTAAACAGATTGTTGCGTTGAGTTCTGTGAAGACAGATGGTGGTGTGCATGCTTCAGGACAGCTAAAGGAATGAAGGATTGTTCAGCTCAGTAGATCAAATTTGCTATAGGCCTGGGCTACATTTTTTTATCGCGCGTAGGCGTATAGGCTGTCTAACATTTTTTTTTGCAGCTTTGTTCCTCTCTCTGGCTATAGTTGAAAGTAGATGAAATACCACAAGTTACTTGAAAATGAGACAGAAATACCATTTTTATCCTGCCAAACTGTAAGAAAAAAACCAGCCCCTTTTATGATATCTTAAAATGGTGATCAATGAGACCTAATTTTTTGAAAAACTGAATTTAAATAATAGAGATATATACCAGGTATAAATACAGAGTTTTAGGCTGGCTCATTTTGGCTTTAATCAGTTTTATTTTGGCTTCTGGGGTTTGTTCTTCTTTAAGTCTTCGCCTGTGCACCACAGTGCAGCCTTTGGCCTTCCAAGTGATCATTATTTTCCGTGATTGACACTTTGGGATGGTGTGCATTTCATTGATGAGAATTTTAGAGCCCTACAGCTTGTGATCCTTCAGCTATCATTGGTACGTCACCCTAAAGCCATTTGAAAGGGGGCACGGTTGCAGATCACTTTCAAATACTCTGTCACTTTCATCACCAGAACCTAACAAAACTAACCAGCCACCCCAGGAGTCCGCAGACGCTGACCTGGACAGGCAAGAAGCTGCAGGTAAAGACACCTCACCTAAATCTTTTACTTTGGAGGTTAGAAATTAAATAACATAACTGTCAGGGATCCAATTTACACTCAACAATCAGAGGTTTTGCCCATACTCAAATCTTATAGAAGTTAAATAATGAAGATAACAGCATGGTTTTGACATCCTTGGCAAACGGTGCTCTTTCAGCCTTAATTTGTGTCAGTCAAGATAGCTTAGGTTGTGTGAGGATGAGGTAAAAACACACAACTAGTGTTAAATGCTCACCTAATTTCCTACCGATCATAAATTCAAAATGCAGCTTCAAGTAGAAAAAGGTATTGGATTTGGATGTGATTTGTATGGCATCGATTCACAACAAAATGTCGTTTTAAGGCACTTTTTTACAAAAAGACTAGAAAAGACTATCACAGAAATATATAGTCAGTCAATCCTGTGATTAATCATATTTGCATATTCAAAGTCAGTTACATTGTTCCGAGTATTAAAGCACTGCACCCCGTATTCAGTTTATTATTCCAGATCTGTGATGTTTAACAGAAGCAAGAGACACATAGCAACCTGCTTTCACTTGCCTATTTTATCATCTTTCGTCTACTTTGGTCATTTCTTTCTTTCGCTCTGTATTTAATTATTCATTCTTGTTGTATCTTCATTCGCTTTAGTCAAAAACACGACTGTGGTCCAGTTACTAATTTTAGCTGATTAGAATTTTGCATTGAGAGCAATAACATTAGAGGGACTTTAAATAACCTTTTAAATATTCCTTTTATGCTTCCCGCCATAAGCAGTCGCTATTATTAATTTATTTATTTATTTCATGAGCAGAGGTAACATCATAGAAGATTGTCATAAGAGCAGTTGCTTTAAAACCTGGTTTTACTATTATTTTACAGCAAAAATGATTACAGAACTTACATTTCAAAATGTGTTCATTAACTTAATTGAGCAATTAGTTCAGCATTTCTAAAAGCTCTCTCTCTCTGCACGTATTCGATCCTTACTTTAACCCTGAGATCTTTCAAATGCCTGCCAATATTTCCATATTCAGTATGTTCTGTCTCATCAGGATAATTCAGGTAGCTTCGTTGTACTGTGTTCAGCCTTTCTGTTATCTGGTGAAAGTATTTCTCTCTCAGGCTCTTTCCCAACCTGCAACTGAAACTGCACTAGACTTGAACAGTTCACGGATTTCTGATATGTTTTGGGACAATAGCTGTGTGTCAATGTGTGTGCCTTCAGAACCAGCTTCCACCTTGAAGCAGGAACCGTATGGTACTTTCAGCTATTTGATGAGTGCGCTGCTGTGACCTCCAGGTTAAAGAGGGCATGCGTGTATCTTGACCCTGCAGACATTTAGATCTTTAAAGAAAAAAAAAATCTGGCAATTAGAGGGAGAAAAAAAAAAGAGGAAGGTGGTAAGGAGGGCTCCTCTGGAAGCAATGGTCAGCTGGTAAAGTGATTGGTGGTGGGCGTGTGCAAAACTTGAAATATGTTGAAGAGAAATGTTTGTTGTCTATTCTCCTCACCGCTGACTGTCCAGTACCTCCCCCCATGGGCTGTGTCATCAGTAGTTTATCTCAGGGCTTGGTGGGAGCTTCAGGAGAAAATGGGAGGTATTGTGGTCCAAATGGTGACTCTATAAAGCTCATCACTGATTTGCAGGCTTCATCAATACTTGGTCAGCACTCCCATCACTACTCATGACCGGCATCCTCATCTCACTCCTGGTTAGTGAACTCTGAGCTTCTGACTCTTTCCTCAGCAGCAGCAGCAGCAGCGGCAGCATCAGTCTGCACAGAAATCTCTGCAGCAACCTTAATAGCTGGTACAATTTGAAAGGTAAATTCCTTTACAGGTTTGACAATGAAAGCGAGAGATCATGCTCATTGTATGCACATACATGTATTGGATTAATCTTTTTGTGTTTTCTTCTTTATATTCTCTAAGACATGAAGATACTTGGCCACGTGACCTTCTTCCTTTTGCTCGGGGGAATCTGGGCTCAGAACAACCGTAACGCTAAAGCGAATGGGAAATCGACAAAGAGGGGCGGTGGGACCCAAGCAGGTGATGCTGGCCAGTCCACCCCGGTGGCTGATATTTCTCAAGGGAGCAGCAGAAGCTCTGGGAGACCAGCTGAACCGAGACCGGAGAGTGCTGCAGGAACTCGTGCAACTGGACAACAGACGGATGAAATGAGGCTGCAGTTCCTCAGGAGCGCCCAGGTGACATGCAATGACGGATCCGCGGCTGGGTGAGATGGTTTGGATTCGAACAGATTTTTAATATCGGTTCATTCATAGGTACTTTATTCTTATCGTGTCCATTTCTGTTTCTGTGCTCCTTCAGGTTCTACCTAAAGGAGTTCAGAGGGAGCCGCAGATGGCTGTTATTTCTGGAAGGTGAGCGTTTACAAACTGGTTAATTTGGTCCCCTAAGGTCAGATGCTTTTGGTAATTTGCCCCCTTTGGAATTTTGACAGGGATCATCTAGCCATGTCATCATATGTTTTTCTCCTCTTTTGGTTGCTTCTTCTTTTTGATCAATCAAGGATGGCAGAAATCAATGAAAACTATAAACTGACTAAACTAACTTTTTTGAGAGCAGCATATTTTCATACTGTGCCATTTTACTTGCAGAGATTTCTAATCAGAAGAGCTAGAAGCTATTTCAAATCTATCACACAAAAATTGACAAATATTTAGATGGAAAAAAATCTGACCCGGTTGAAGTTGTTTTCATGTTCCTCAGGGGCCTGATGGCTAAGCAGGGTGTTTCCCTCTCACATCTGAGGCTCTAATTTTAGTCTCTTTTATTTTTAGGTGGCTGGTGCTGCTACAGCAAAGAGACCTGTGATTCCAGGTACCAAAATATCCCCCGACTAATGAGCTCATCGGGGTGGCCTCAAACTAAAAGAGGTTGGTCATCTATCCATATTTTGACATGCAAGCTGCACATGTTTTGTTGTTTTTTCAGGCAAGAGGTTTGATAAGCGATTGGATATTTTCACAGGGACTGGAATATTGTCATCTCAAGCAGAAGAAAACCCACACTGGCATAATGCAAACCTTGTGTAAGTACTATGATCAATGTCTCATTTTGCTGGCATTTACATAAGTTTAAAGCTTTTTTGAAACTGTTGTGAAGTAGACATCAAAGTGAAATAGACGGGGATTTCAAATATTGAACATGCAAATTACCTAATTGCAGTGGGGTGTGTGTGATAGAGGAAAAGATAAAAAGCAGTACACCAACAATAGCAAATATAAAGAGTTGAGTTTAGTCAGGGACTCGGATACACGCGGAGTAAAAACGCCTTGATCAGGAAACCAAAGTATCTGACACCCTTAATCAAAACAAAGGTAAAAAGTGGAGGAAGACAAAAACAAGAGCTTTTGAAACTGTGACTTTTTAAATGTTGTACACCTTAAAACTCCAGTCTATAATAATGAAGAAAAACTGTTTTTTATTGCTTTACTTCTAAATATGAGCTTTATCATAAATTAAAGGGGACATATCATGCTTTTCATGCAAATTGAAATCATTCAGTTGTGGTCTATTTAAAGTGGAACTGCAATGCTTTGGTCTGAATTCCTCTTTAATTGACCCTCATGTTCCCCCTTTTTACCCCTGTTCTGAGGTGCGTCTGAGAGCCACTCATTTTGGTGCTGTCTCTATAAATCTAAAGGAGGCACTTCACACCCCGCCCCCCTCCACCTCACATACCTTTACATTTTGTGTAGTCTTAGAGAATCCAAGTACACAACAAAATGTATTCAGGGGCTAAATAATTGGATTTTGCATGATATGCCCCCGTTTAAAGCTGTACAAAAATGTTGAGTTACATTTCTTTCTGTTCCCCCTCGTTAAATTTACACCAAGTAACCCATACAAAATTAATCCATAAATTAGTAGGGGTGTAAATCACCATCTATATATAATTTGTCTATATTAATTTGTTTGGATGACAATGCATTATTTGCCGATATCAAAGTCTGCTATGATTTCGGATTGATGAGATTGATACTACGCAATATCATCTGCCAACCTATTATTTACATTGATATCAGCTCACAAAAAAACAACAACAAAAAAACAAATATGATATAAGCATTTCGTTTATAAACTTTTACAGAATTTAAATAAAAAACAGCATTAGTCTACTACTACTACTACTACTACTACTACTACTACTTCTACTTCTACTACTGCTAATAATAATAATAGATTGCCTGATCACTATAGTCTCGTGCCTAATTTTTAAAATAAAGGCATATCTTAAAAATGACGATATGATTGATGTTTTGGATCGATATTGAGGAAAAACATTGATGTGTCCCATTTTTTTCACCACCGTATGGGACAGATAATTAAATGCTTTCCCTGTGGAGGTGTTTGTGTTATGAACTCTCCACAATTTGTTGCTCCAACACACTCAATATCACCAGATTTGAAAAGCCTGATACACTAAGACATTTTTTATCACATTAAAGTTACCACTGATGTTTATTTACAGGACATAGACACTTAAAACCAATGCACCTGCAGCAAAGCTTCTTTGTAATTATTTTGCCACATGACAATATGCCAACTCTTTCAGCATCATATGTGTCCTGTGCAAGTGCTTCCTCTCACTACAAAGATTGATCAAATTTAATATAGTTGCTTTGATATAATTCTTGTGCTTAATTTTTTATATCCTAGATTTGTTACAGTTTGTTCCCTATAACTGGACAAAGAATATTAGAGTGAATTAGAGCTATAAATATAGAGACTAATTCAGGAAGTACTTCTAAGATTGACAGTGTTCCTTATGGTGTAAGATTAAAGCCCTCATTTCACATAATGTGTTGTCTCACATATTGCAGATTCATCCCATACTGTTCCAGTGATGTATGGAGCGGAATGGGCCCTGCCCCAACCCCCCCTCCAAGAACGAGACAAGGAAAAGACAAAGTTAGAGAAAGAAGCATAAATGCAAGTAAGTCTGCAAAGATTTATACTTTTTTTTTTGTTAGAGGACAAACTATTTTTGTTGTTTACAGTGTTTGCCCTTTGTCATTAATACCTGCCGTTCTTCTCAGCTGAGTACTCTTTCATGGGGTCCCTTATTATCCGGGAGGTCATCAAAGATCTCATCCCCAAAGGAATCAAGCAGGCCAAAGTTGTCATGCTAGCTGGCACCAGGTGGGTCTGTTTTATTGCCTGTGTTCTGATGGTGACCGCAGCTTTTGGACACAAGCCCTCTGGACATCCCCCATTCCTAACTTTAAACACGAGAAGTCATATTATGGGGGCATCCTCTTGTCAGTAATAAAGATGTTTATAGCCAGCTGTGATCAGTGACACAATGTTTATTAAAGGACCTGGTCCAGTAATGGTGAACATTCCTCCTTGGTTGGCAGGATGGTTACTGGGACATCACCCCCACGGTCTAAAACGAGATCCGCCATGTAAAGCGGACGCTGCTGAAAGTGGTTTTAAACTCAAGGCCAGATTGTTAAAGAACTTCCCTGATTCTCTTTGCAGTGCTGGTGCAACAGGTGTTTTGCTCAACATCGAGAGAGTTGCCAGCCAGCTGGAGCAGCTGGGTACAGAGGCGCAGGTGCGGGGCCTGGTGGATTCTGGCTGGTTTTTGGAGAGTAAGCAGCAGCGTTCCCCGAACTGCCCCGAGACTGTTTCCTGCACACCTGAAGACGCTATCAAGATCGGACTCAGGTAACTCCTGGAGCACGTCCGGCAGCTGACACGCTTTCATTGACAGATGCAGTCTCTAAAATTAATGTTGCGATTACCCATCTCTTAGTTTGTTTTATTTTTAAGTAGGCCTATGTCCTGTTTCCACAGGTTGTGGAATGGAGTGGTGCCAGATCGGTGTCGGCAGCTCTACAAGAGAGGGGAGGAATGGCAGTGTTTCTTCGGTCACAGACTTTACTCCACTTTGACCTGTAAGTGTTGTCTGTCTGCTGTTCAAAAAATAATCTGTTAATTGACTCAATTGGGCAGTAGGGGAAAATGAAGGACTATATTGTAGCATACTGATTGATAAACTGGAAGAGTGGATAGGATTGTCTGGTGCTGCGGCAAACTGGTTCCGGTGTTATTTGACAGACCAGGACTGCTTTAAACCCAAAGATCACATGTAGGATCCCCCAAATCTCCATCTTAGGGTCACCTTCATTCAATATTGATGTGCTCAACAGAGCTGCCATTAAAGATTACTTAAACATCTCTCTTTTTTTTTTGGTCCCTAAAAAGTCAACAAAGCAGCATTCGACTAGACTTGATGAAGATCACAAAGCATACAAGAAATATAGGTGCTATTATTTGATCAGACCTACATTTTGAGAGCCACATAAAGTCTGTTACCAAATCCTTTTACTACCATCTGAAAAACATTGGCAGAATAAAACGTTTCTCAAGGAAATAGGAACCAGAAGAATGTATCCATGCTTTAATTTTCAGCAGGTTAGATTGTTGTAACGGTTTCTCTGTAAAAGATCAATCAGGCAGCTCCTGCCCAACGCTACCGTCTGAGTCCCAACCAACACCAGGAATATGAATCCTATTGGACCAGTCCTTAAATCAATGCACTGCACTCCCTGTTTGTGAAACTGCACATTTTTGTATGTCCGATTACATCATTTTGAAAAGAAATCCAATGAATCAGACATCATGACCAAACAGTTCCTCAGTCTTTTTGCAAAATATTTTTTCACTCTTAATTGTTACACTTTTCAAATCACAACTTTTAACGCCAACTTGACTAAACATATTTTGAGGTGATGCTACTCTTTCTTGAGTAAAAGTGAAGGTTATCATGCCTGCTTCTGTTTAGACGTTAGGTGGGCAGAATACTTTACAGCTGCTGTTGAAAAATATAAAATCTTTCACATTTTTTTAATTAAAACTACAATGAAAACTGTAGTACAAGAAAAAGACAGAAAAGGATCCATTTCTAAGCAGAAATGGACCCTTTTTGTAAGCTGGACACCTTTGAGACATATTTCACTGAATCTGACAGGTATGAGAGCTGTGAATAGTTGTGACAGTTTTGTATAAATGAAGGGTGTGGAGATATCAAAGTGTTCAGTGGGGGAATTTGTACTAGCGTCGGCATGAGCGCTGGAATTTGGCATCAGCTTGTAACATTTTGTCTTGTGAGTCTGTTTGTCTTTTGAGTCTGGGTTAGAGTTTCAAGCCAAAATGTGGTTCCGCACTCACCTGATTCAGCAGGAACAACAACATGCATTGGTCCAGAACTTTTACTTGTGTTCCTAAATCTGTTTATATGCCGACAGATAGAAGGCTGATAGAGGTCAAGCTTAAGACTGCCTGAGATAGACTAGGGGACATTTACATGTATGACCCTGCCTCGTAGTTTAGTGTGTTTAAACAGTTTTTTGTCAAATAAGTATGCATTTGTTGCAATTACTGGAGTGCTACTTAAAAGGTTGTTGAAGTTTAATGTTTTTGCAAGTTAATCTATTACTATTTGCAAGTCAACCAGCAGATTTCTGTTGTGGCAGATTTATCATTCTCAAGGTTTTTGCAAATATTTCAATTTTCTCAGGTTTCTCTTTAGGAATTATAATTAACAACATTAAAAACAAACAAACAAAAAAGACATTGTTTTTCTAGCCTTCCTTGTACTGAGCGGTCATTAAGTATCTATGTTAGGAGCAGAGGAGACGGGATGTAACTTGTGTGAGAGCTCATTCAGTGTAAAATGGGGAATATATCAGAGCTGAACTCGTGACGTCCTTAGCAGATTATGTTAGCTGTTAGCTCAGTCAGCACTATGAACAGCAACCTTTGGGAGTACTCCTTAGATATTCACCTTGATTTTGAGATTTGCAAAAAGCTTCTGACATTTCCAAACCCAGGGTGCTTTTAATGGCAGACGGGTTGAAAGCTCAAAATAATAAAGAGTGACTTTGCTTTACCCTGTTCGGCTTTCCTTTTATCTTCTGCAGGGCCAGCCCAAGCCTCCATGGGGCCCCAAGTGAAATTTGATGCTGGGGACCTCTGTTTCTGCCAACTAAATGGATTAGCTAACAAATGTTAAACATAGTGATGTTTAACCCCCCCGCCTTCTTTGGAGAGTTTGGATGCTCACTGTGCATATCACTAGTGCAGCATGACTCACAGTGGCCAATAGGGGGCCCCCAAGACAGATAAAAGAAAAAAATATATATATACATATAGATAGATAGATGATATATATCATTGTAAATAAATGCACAATTCTATAATAAAATTGTGTGTTATTGTTACTTTAATAATATAGAAATCATTATACGTGCAAAAAAATAAGCTGCTCTGATCTCCTGAATTTGCGTCTCTCTCTCTCGACCTCTTGCAGCTTGATTGAACCACAGACATGTCTTGACATGTTGTAAAAATATAGTTTTGTTTTAAAGATTATCTTACATCTTTTGCATTTCCTCTTACTTCATTTTAAACATGTCACCAGTGTGGATAACTTTGTGTCTTTATGGAGAAACAACTATCACACCAAAAAGATTTGTGGTTAGTGCCACTTGTTTGGACTCATGTATGGCACAATCACTGAATGGAAAGTTATTTTTTAAAATGATCTGTCAAAGCCATTCTACTTGAAAACTGGTCAGTCTTTGGTCACCATCTAATTGCTCAATGTATCGTGCATATTTCAATATTACAATTCTTGACGACATGCGACAAACGTACTGATTGGAAGTCATGTCCTGGCGCTCCTTTTGAATTCAAATCCAGTAGGTTTCCTCCTTTTTTGAAAGGAAATATATCAGTGCCATAAGTGCATACCTCATTCTTCCTCTGTAGTTTGAATGTACTGATAGATCATCTCTGCGACAGACTGGTGACCTGTCCAGGGTGTACCCCGCCTCTCGCCAACTGAACGCTGGAGATAGGCACCAGCACCCCTCGCGACCCCATGAGGGATAAGCGAGTCAGAAAATAGATGGATGGATGGATGATAGATCATCTCTTAACCCTTTGTTCTTTCCACAGCTCCCCTCTTCATCGTACAGTGGCTGTTTGACGAGGAGCAGCTGAGGGTGGAAAACATCTACATGGGAGGCCAGAGTCTGTCTGAGGAGCAGTGGCAGTACATCCAGAATCTGGGCTTGGAGATCAAAAACTCCCTGAGAGATGTGACGTGGGTTTTGAAACAACACTCTCCCGTTTATAACATTTTCCCAGTTGGTCTTGAAATTAAATAGTTGTTGTGTTTTTTTTGTTTTTTTTTGGTTTAGAGCGGTATTTGCTCCCTCTTGTCTCTCACACACAGTCATCACCAAAAGGTAAGAATTGGTCAATTAAATTAATTTATGCGTATGGTGTTGTAGCTCCATTGCCATTTAAAGTCAGTTGGTCTCTCTATTGTATTTTCATCATCCAGTGTTGAACGGTCGCTTAATTGTTTCCCATTTTCCAAGGTTTTGCACCTTTTGAACACATTAAATCTTTTGTTGCACAAATAAAGATGAACGAGTCACTTTAGTGTGTGTTTAGGGCCAAAGGCGGGATGTCAAATGTCATTGTACAGGGACATGCCAACGTATCTAGAGCCAATACAAAGTAGCGGATGACTGGGAAGACGGAGGAACATGATACATGATTTTACTTTTTTTTTATCAAAAATTCTGAAAAGTTTGCCTTGATTTGTCTTCAGCACCCCTGAGTTACTACTTTGTCCAACTACTTCCCACTGCAATTTCAGCTGGTCTTCTGGGGTACATCTGTACCAGCTTTCCATATTTCAGGACTGAAGGTTTTATGGTTTCTTCTTTGTAAAATAACTCAACCTCAGTCCACATTGGTGGAGAGCGTCTGTCAACAGCAGTTTTGAAGTCTTCCCACAGACCCTGAATGGGATTCAGTCTGAACTTTGACAAGGCCATTCTAACATGTGAATATGCTTGGACATAAACTGTCCAATTGTAACTCTGACTGCATGTTCGAGATGCTGGTCTTGCTAGAAGGTGAACCTCTCCCCGGTTTAACGTCTTTTGCAACCTCTAACTGGTTGATTTTGGACTCTTCATGTCAGAGCACCTTCTTCCACGTTACTGTGGTTTCTGTTTCGCTTACTGTAAAGGGGACTTCTTATAGCTTTTATTCAGAGTATATGGTTTATACTCTGGTGATTCTACCTTAAAGGCCAGATTTGTGGAGTGAACAAATAATAGTTGTCCTCCTACCTGAGCTGTGGACTTCTCCAGAATTTCAATGGCTGCTTCTCTGATTATTGCCGTCCTTAGCCATTTCTGGTGGATTGCCATGTCTTGGTTGATTGGCAGTTATGACATAATCATTCTATTCTCAGATATTCAATGGAATCTTGCTTTATGGCCTGACCAAGCTTTTAATTAGGAACTTTATCCCTGTAGTGCCTACTGTGCTCCTTCATTTTCAAGACACGGTTTGTTGTCTAATGTTCACCTTCACAGAACAGCTGGATTTATACTGAGAGTTAATGTCTATATTTACTAGTTGGGTGATTTTGTCCAGCCAACTTCTTGTTCTGTAGAATATATAGGGGTATCATAGCAAAGGTGGCTGGATACATGGTGCATTCCACACTTCATGTATCCTTTTTCTTCCGCTTTACAATTATGCACAATGTTTTGTTGCTCTATCACATAAAATCTCAATAAGATGCTTTGAACTTTGTGGTTATAACATTACAAAATGTGGATGAAGGTGAACGAGTTCCGGGGCTTTGAACACATTTGCGAGGTACTGTGTACTCTTGGTGCAGTCAAAGCTAGTTAATAACCTTGCAATTGGACCATGACTTTGTTGTGACAGCAGTTCCACTTGTTTTGATTTATTTTCTCAAATTTCTCTCGAGTTTTACCCTATTTCTTTGTTCATCCATTACAACTTCTACATCCTTTCCTGCAGCAACTGGATGAGCTTCCAAGTTAAAGGCACATCTTTGCCACGGGCCCTCCAATGCTGGGACAGAAGTCTGGACGCAACTCGAAACAACAGAACCCCAGCTAAAGGCTGCCCTTTCCACCTGGTGGACACCTGCCAGTGGCCCCAGTGTAACCCCACCTGTCCAGCTTTGGTGGATCAGGCCACCCAGCAGGAGCTTACTTTGCTCCAGATGCTGGTTGCCATGGGCCTTGACCCACAGAGGCTCGGCTTGGATCCCGAGGGAGAAGCAGATTCAATGGCCACCGTGATCAGTAATGGAGGCTAAGTGAAAAAGTCAAGAGAAAGCAAAGATAGACGCAAATTCAATAGAAAAGAAAAATGTTTAAAATTTAATGTAACCACAAAAATCCTTTTAGAAACCTGGTTACAATGTGTTGTCCTGTTCAGCATTCCATAATGCTCCGCATCTGTGACTCAACTGGTTGGTATGTTGCAGCATCTGGGTTTGTGTTGTTTACTGGGCCCTCTACTGGTCACAAGAGGGAAGAGCTTAGCGTTGAAAGTATTTCAGCTATCCAGGTCACTAGAGTTTTGACCTCTTCCAGATGTTTGGAAATAACTTAAAACACACTTTCATCCTGATCACTCTAACGTCCAACATCATAGAATGAGCCTGTTAGTAGAGTTTAAACAAACAAAAGTCCGGCAAAATATCAGAAACATAGATCTTTTATAAATATATAAACCTTCTCCTGTGTTCACGTGCACACAAATAGAAAACAGCAGTAATATTTTGTTACCGTAGTTTCATTTTTAGCAACTGATGCTGTGTTGTATATATATATATATATATATATATATATATATATATATATATATATATATATATATATATATATATATATATATATATATATATACACAGTATATACATGTATATATTTCATTGCATCTAACTACATGTGTTCTATGCATGCAAAAACAAGACTGTTAAGAATTAACAAGTTTTCTTTGAAATGACTGATCCACTATATTTAATCATTTAGTTTGTCCTAATATGTGAGGTTAAAGGGTAATTTTTCTCGTGTCGACGCTGTGGTGATTCACCACTTAGTTGTTAAGACTCGCTTCTGATGTCATGCAAATTACAAGCTATTACCATTTCCGTCATTAATTGTTGTTAAACGTATTCTGTGATGTTCTTCTAGTTTAATTGCATTTATGGACGTATGTTTTATTTCCAAGTCACTATTTTAGTAAAGTCAACTGATGTACATGTTAAAACATAAAATAAAATTTTAAATCCTGGCGGTGTGAACATGTATTCCTTTTTGTTCGCTATCTCTCCATCATTACAGAATCGCAGCATCAGTACAGGAAATGTAAGATTTAAAAAATTGTTGAACCAGAAAATTAAAAATTTCTCTAGTTTTTTTGCATCGGTTCTCTCTGGGTACTCCGGCTTCCTCCCACAGTCCAAAAAAAACATGACTGTTAGGATAATTGGCCTCTCTAAATTGTCCTTAGATGTGAGTGTGTGCGAGAATGGTTGTTTGTCCTGTTTGTCTCTGTGTTGCCCTGCAATAGACTGGCGACCTGTCCAGGGTGAACCCCGCCTCTCGCCCATTGAAGGCTGGAGATAGACACCAGCACCCCTCACGACCCCACAATGGATAGACGTGTTAGAAAATGGATGGATGGATAATAATAATAATAATGTAGATTTTATTTGCAAGGCAATTTACATTTAAGAAAAACCTACAGATACGATTGTAAAACATAAATAGAGCAGCGACATTGTTGTGCAAGGTTAAAAGTCAAAGGTTCTGCTAAAAGGACATGTTTTTAGTCCTTTTTTAGAAGTATCATAGCATGTGGTTCTCTCAGATGGTCAGAGAGGGCATTCCAAGTCCGAGGAGCGGCCGAGGCAGAAGGCACAATCGCCCATGGTGCTCAGCTTAGTTCTGGGAAGTAGGAGGCGGTTTGAGTTTTTTGTGCAGTGGGAATTTGAGAGGAGTGAGTAGTGAGGGGTGAGTAGCTCTTTCAGGTATGGTGGTTTATTTAAACTTAAATAAATGCGTTTAACAATGCATTTAAATATTTTTTTTTTCACAAACTAAATTGTTACCGCCTATACTGTCGTTTCAGGTCTTAATCCTGACGTGATTGTAACCCCAGAGCTTTTATTGGCCCCTTAAAAAGAAAAACAAAATAATAAATTAATTATCCTCGTTAGATCCAGTAATGATGTTTTCCATGCACAATTATTTTTCTTTTCTTTTCGTTATATTTATATTTATGGTCCAGTTAAAAGCGTCATTATCGATGTGTAAGCAATATTTCAGTTAGACATCCTATCCTCTAGAGGGCAGTGCCTTGAAAGGATGAAATCTACCTGGATTAGACAAACGCATCTAATAATTTTTCGGATTGTTAATAATTTGTGAAATATCCTCGAATGTCCCTTTTTCAAACATCTGATTTACATCTTATGTGGGTGGGGAAAATAATAGTGTAGTAATTTCGTGGCGTTTTGGTCATCGTCTTTAAAATGTCCTGGACGTTTGGAAGCTTTTCCCACAATGCACCGCCGTTTCTTTCTACTTCCTCTTTCCGCCATATTGCAGAACCGGTAAGATGTCTTTTTACACACTCAGCTACAATCTTTAAAGAATCTAAGCCATCCGCTCGATAGATTGTCACTAAACCTTCCCGTTTCACCGTGAAAGCACACAGAAGTAGTATGAGAAGAGTATTGGCCACGTTAATAAAGCCATTGTTTGAAATTTATTCTGTTACAATTCCTCCTCTGTTCGGCCCTGGGACTCGGTGTGTTCAAGACGCCCAGATAGCCATTTATGTTCCCACTAGTGTAGGGGGTCCTTCTTTAATGCACGTAAAAACCTTGAGAACGCCTTATAAATGTTTCTTTTTAGCGCGTTTCATTTGCTATTGGCACTTTTAACAAAGTTAATCTGTCGGGAATGTCTACCGCTCAGTGGAGAAGGCTAAGGTAGCTAGCATCTCTGGGTGCTCACGGTGAACCATGCTTTGCTGGGAAGCTCGGGTTAACTTAGACTCCTCGCTGAGAAATATATACATATCCTTTTAAGTGTTTGACCTAGCTGTATCGGAATAATTTGTCTAAAGTTGCTGATAGATGTTAGAAGCCTTTCTCCGGTGTTGGATGAGCTGCTGTTGTGCTTATTCTATTGAGGTCTACAGGTTATTCTGATTAAACAAAATCGTGTTAAATAATGATCATGTCTACAATGTTTGGGAGTTTTTGTCAAAAACGATTCATGTCCAGTGAGGCTTGTGCTTATAATATAAACCTGAGAACAACGTTTCCCCTGTGGACCTTTTGAGATCTTGCTACCTGCAGCTTTTACATGCCTGACGTTTCTTGTTGGTGTGTGCAGGCATCATGGTGCGCATGAACGTTCTGGCAGATGCTCTGAAAAGCATCAACAATGCTGAGAAGCGTGGGAAACGCCAGGTCCTCATCAGGCCCTGCTCCAAGGTTATTGTGCGCTTTCTAACCGTCATGATGAAGCACGGTGAGTCTCAGAAGAACACCCGCATTGCATGTGTGATGGTGGTGTTTGAGGGGGCGCAAATGGTCGGGCCTCTATATGTGGATTGAGTGTCATGCCCGATGTTTTTCTTCCATTTGAAACCTCCAGGTTACATTGGTGAGTTTGAGATCATTGACGACCACAGAGCCGGGAAAATCGTTGTGAATCTCACAGGCAGGCTGAACAAGGTAAAGTTTTTCCTAGTGTGCGGATTGCTTTGTTACTACCACTTACAAATGATGATGGCAATTTGATGGTGTTTTTAATAAAATTGGTAGTCTTTTGTGCTAGAATGAAAAATGATAAACCTGTGTTTTTAAATGTGGTTTGTTTTTGTGTATTAAGCAGAAGTCATTGATTTTTTTTTTTTTTCTTTTCCCTCTGTCGTCTTTTAGTGCGGTGTGATTAGTCCACGTTTTGATCTTCAGCTCAAGGATCTTGAGAAGTGGCAGAACAACCTGCTGCCTTCGCGACAGTTTGGGTGAGAATCACTAAGAAACTCTGTGCTCTTTAGTTTCTCACTGGACTTTAAAGGAAACAAAGCGTGCCTTTAAAATCAGACCTTTTGGTCAAATTAAGTTGTTGGTCACATTTCTGTGTGTTTGTGTTTTTAACATAGACAAACTTGTATGATTCCTGTTCCGTTTTAGTCTGTTTTTAAACAGCTGTGTACGGAATACACTGATTTTTACTGTCTTAGTTAATTATAGCTTGGGCTGTGGGAGTTGGCTGAAAAATGTATCACAATATAAGCCTTTCATATCAGTCGATATCGATAAGTATAGAATAGTGCTTCTACTTATTTGAAACATGGACCAGGGGGGAAAAGCCCAAATTGAAACTGTAACCCTAACCCTGTTTAAGTCTTAACCTTTAAAATATGTCAGCTCTCCTACCAAGCTTGCTTAGTTTGGCTGTTTTATATGTGACACCGAGCTTGATACACTGACCTGCTCCAAGCCGGCGGTCACAAGGACGAGCGACATCACAGTCCCTCTCTGTTCTCACGGACAGGGGTGGGATGGGAGCCTGCTGGAAAAGAAATGGCTCTAGGTGTTCTAGCCAATCACACATTTTACCATCCGTTCCACCGCTTCGTCCCACTGGCAGAAAGTGTGGGAATTGTAGGAATTTGCTACAAGAAATGTAGGCAACAGTACGCTCAACTATGAAGGGTAAAACGCCAAGCTCACAGTACGCCCGGACATGTGGGAGCCTTTAGGCATCCCTCTCTGCCTAAATCCCACAGAATGCCATGTGGTTCTGGATCAGAGTTCAGTGGAGTTATTGCAGATTTTATCGGATGTATTTTCTATTTATATTAATCATCGCCATATACTGATTTATTGCCCAGCCCGATTGTAGTCTTTATTGGTTATATTACAGCTAATCTGATTTTCCTGTTGCATCTTTTAGAAATCTAGTTTCTTTGTATCAAACTGGACACTTCAGCATATATAAAATATATTTTATTTGTTACATCTCAGTTACCATGAATTTCAGCATTATTTTCAGCCTGTTGGTTGGAGTCTAAATAGGTTTCTAAACTAACTTTTTCCTGTAGGTGCATTTATACGTCTACATTTTTTTTCTCTTAGGTGCACCAGCACAAAAGTTAGGTGTGCCTAAATAACATTTACCGCCACAGTTTAACAGATTAATTTTGGGTTTTTTTTTTTTAATCACTGTTCATAAAAACGATATTAAGTTGGAAATTATTAACTAACTGGACAACATAACGTTGTTTAATTTAAACAGTTCTATAACAATTTGGTGAAAAGGTATTGGTTCTTAGCTGAACTGAAATGTAAACTCTATTAAAAAAAAACAGGATTAAGAAATTATTAAAAATAATCTGCGTCTCTGGCTGAATGTTCACTTCGCTGCAGGGGAAACATTCTGTGAGGGACCCAGTGTAAAGGGTCATTCTATACTTGAATAAATGTTGTTTCAAAGCAAACATGCTGGAGCATATAAAATATATATTTTTACAGTGTAAACAAATGTCTGGTATATGCAAATGCAGTTCTGATACTTTTGCTGAATAGATAGATAAACTTTATTCCGGACTCATGGTCCAATAAATGCATAAATAAAATAAATAAACAAATAGATAAGGATAAAAACACAAGTGCCATTATCAATTAAATAGGAGCTTTAAGAAGACAGGAATACCAGTGTCTCCACAGCTTAGACTGGTATCGGATTGTACTACGCATGGTGTCAGTCAGTGACGATAATATCATTGCCAGATGCATTTAACCTACAGATAAACTTATACATTAACCTTCGTAAAAAAAACAGCATGTAGGGTATTGACTCTTGCTGTGACAAACATGAATATTGTCTTTAGTGGTCAGCTCTAGCAGCAGAGTAGGCTGCTACGGATTCCTACTTTTTATCAATCAGCTTCAGTCTCCCTCCACATTGACCCGTTATTAGCTTTTAATGCTAATTAACAAAGGAGGGAGACCAACTGGGTTGACTCATTGCTTCACTATATACTAGCTGACCGAGCGGTCAGCATTTTCCTGCATACTGAAGCGGAACGGGGCGTTGTGGTTCGGAACAACACACCATGGAAGCTGATTTAGACAGATGAGCTCAGACCGACAGATAACCGTTATTGGCCGTTTTGGCTGATATTTTACAGTAATATTAGCTTATATTGTCTGGGAGGTTTACTACTTTGATGTTCAGATACAGGAGGTTAACAGGTGCCTCCATAAGTCGCTCTGTGACATTAGTGTCGTAACGCCAGCACAGCTAACTTGTGGTACGATCAACGTACCTCCGACCAACGCTTTGTGTTTGCCTTTTCAGCTAAAGAGGGCCGTGTTTCTTCTCTGGATGTAGTTGCCATGTTAGCAGAGTTGAGGAAAGATGCTCTCAGTTGAAGATTTTGTAGGTTGTGGACAAAAGCTCAGGTGGTGCTCAGGTCAATATTTAACAATCCTGTTTGAAAAGGCTTCATTTAATGACACAGGCTACTTTATAAGTTGATCATGTGACTGAAAGCAGAAATGATATCTAGTTGCATTTGGATCATTGATTGGTTTATAGAAAGTGCTGTTAATGCAGGGTATCTTTATTTATTCATACCCTGCTTTTTCATGTGCTACCAACTGGCTGTGGGTGCTAGAAATAGACCGAAGGGATACGGGTCGCCCTGCGCAGCAGCAACACAGATCCTCATTCCTTTGAAACGTCTCAACTATTCAGTGAAATGTTGCTTTAAGAGCATCTGGCTTCAGTTTAAGCTCAGAAAATCTCCAGCAGCAGCGACCAACTGGACATAATGAGCAACAGGGCAGAAAATGTAAAATCAATGCGATGTAAAATCTGGAACTTTAGTTTGCTGAGTAAAATGAGTATCTGATGGAGCAAAGAGACTTTTTCACACTGCTGCTAACAAAGTTGGAATCCTTTCCTGCTAAATCCCAATTGGCTTAACAGAGAAAATACGTTTTGACCAATAATTCTGACTTTCAGCATCTTGAAATTTAAAAAAGACTTGTCTTTGCTTACATCACCGTGCGCATCAGGACGACTCGTTCTAAGGGAGCAAAAGTTATGCAAAGGAAATTTGGCATTATGTTTTATAATTTTGGTAACTGTACATTTAGTTGTTTTTAAAAATTGAAGACCTGAGTTTTACAACTGAAAGTCGGCGTTAAATTAAAACGTTTGATCCAGTCTCACTGATTTGTTTGGTGTAAGGGGGTCTTGATGTCATTGCTCAACATTTAGCAGCCAAAAGATGCATAAACTGTCCCTCTGAAGCAAATCGAGACAAAACCTGAGGTTCCCGTTTAGTCGGGCCGGCTCATTGGATTCTCTATGGTTCTTCATGGTTCGTGTTTTTTACAGCTAAAAGGCACTTTTCCATCAGGTGTCTTCCACTTTTTCACCTTTCTAGACGGTCCAGCAACACCTTAGTGTGCAACTGCTGAGGCACTTTTTTTTTTTTTTTACACAAGTCTATTACTTCACAAAGTCTGAAAAAAATGAAATTGTTAGAAATGATCGTTTATGATTAACCCACATTTATTGAACTGTTTTCCTGTCTTTGCTAACTTCCCCGCTGGTTCGTCAGTCCATCAGCTTCTACAGATGCATCGTGTCTGGAGGCTGCAGTCCATCCAGCCGGGCCTAATGTAGCATAAATATGCAGGGGGCAAATACAAGGCAGTTAAAGTAGCTTCCCAAATATTGTTTCCAAGCATTTCTCATCTCGCATCGATATTCTGATGCCTGTTGCAGTTGGATATATTTTAGACTTGTTTGGATTAACACACACCTTAGGAAACCTTTGCTGTTTAGTGGTTTATACTGTTTATAATGGGGGCTGTCTGGACAATCTCTCTGTTGGGATCAAGAGTTTTTATTAACTTTTGTTTTTATCTGAATCCTGGAGTTTTACAATCTTTACCTAGAAAACAACTGAACAGCTGATTGAATAGAGCTTCAATAATTTGATGGGGGAAGTTTTGCTAGTTCATGAATCTGTTGAGTTACAAAGTGTTTAGAGTTAAGATCAACATTTATTATTTTTTATGGTGGAGGGGGTGTTTCTTGAAAGTTTAATTGTACATTTATTTGTAGGGCTGAAACAATTGGATTAATCGATTATTGAAATAAAAGTCAGCTAATTTAGTACTTGAATTGTTAACTGGAGTCTAATGACTCTAATGCAGGGGTGGCCAACTCCGGTCCTCGAGAGCCGGTGTCCTGCAACCTTTAGATGTGTCCCTGGTCTGACACGCCTGAGTCAAATAATCAGTTAATTAGCAGGACTCTGAAGAACCTGACTGCATACTGAGGAGCTAATTGTGCTATTTGATTCAGGTGTGTGGGGCCAGGGAAACCTCTAAAAGTTACAGGACACCGGCTCTCGAGGACCGGAGTTGGCCACCCCTGCTCTAATATGTCATCTGATTAAAGAACAACCAACTCAGAGCAGTAATTAGGCCAAAACTCTACAAAATATATTACCTGACTCCGCCAGATGGATTTGCTCCGCATATCCATCTGGAAACCTTCCGTTGAAGTAATTTTGGGAAGGGGCGAAAATACTGGTTAGCTGATTGGCCTATGTTGGTGATAGACGGGCCAAATAAACCAATCAGATCAACGAAGCATATGACGTACTCGTCAACAGAGCGACGACGAAAACACAACCACAAGCCAGGCTACTCTTGTTGCTGCAGGTAAAGGCTCGTTAGCTCAGCAAAGAAATACTCTGTCATTCCGATAAAACTTGCTCGATAGCCACGCTAACGCTAGTTTCATCGGCTGAAGCCGCCATGTTCTTTAGACTGAACTGTAGCGCTTCTGGTTGCGTCACACCTCAACCCGCCTCAAAGCCAACGCTGATTGGACGTTTGTTTGGTGAACGGCTCCAAATTTTCTTTAACGGAGAGTAGCCAGACTGATCTGCGAGTGAAACCTTGAAAGCTCGCGAGATCAGGATGGTCTCACGAGGCTACAAAATATATACATTTTACATTTAAGATGACAACCCTTAGTCTTAAAAAGCCCTTTAGTTGTTTCATTAATTTGTTAATTAAAAAAAATAGTAAAAAGATTAAGCAATTAGCACAATGATAGGTGTGGTCCTAGTTAAATTGCCAGACATGGATAGGTTAGAGATTAGACTGACTAGATAGGTGTAGATCTCAATTATTAAATTACCATGTCAAAGTAAGTTTTGTTTATACTTCTACTATTTAAAACAATTGAACTTTATTGATCTCACAATGGAGAAATTCACTTCTGCATTTAACCCATCCCCTTGGGTAGCAGAGGGCTGCCACTGTGCGGTGCCTGGGGAGAAATCTGGGGTTAAGGGTCTTGCTCAGGGACCCAGAGTGCAGGCTGTGGGGATCGAACCGGGTACTTGCAACAATCTCAGAGCGCGCTGCTCTAACCACTAGGCCAGAGTCTAGTTGTTAGACCTAGTGGTATACGGTAAACATTTGTTTTTGGTTCAAGACTCTTGTTTATTGAGGTATGTTAATTTATGAAGATTATTTATTTTTACTATACTCTTAAAAAAACAATCAATTACTAAAATAATCAATAGCTGCAGCCCTAATCATTTGTGTGTCATGGTTTTGGTTCATAGAGGGGATTTTTTTCAGCAGGGACCCGTTTGGCAGCTTTAACTATTATCAGGGTTCATAAGTAGTCTTAAGCAAACTAGGGAAATTAGCTTTTTCAAGTGTGATGTGTATGGAGACATGTTGGCATTTCAGTTTGTATATTAACCCTAGAGGACTTTGAATTTAGGTTGAACTTGATCTGACCTTCATAAAGTGGGTCTGGTTAAAAATCTAAAGTTAGATTCTGAAAGAAAACAACTTTACAGATCAAAATGCCAAAGTTCACAAACTCTTTCTGAGAATCTGAATTTAATGTAGAATAGACCGGTCCTTATTTCTGAAGTATTTAGAAATGGCGTAGAATTAGAATTTTCTAATAAATTTGTAAAAACCCTGTATTATCTACTTAGTTTCATAGGGGGAGAAAGCATTTCTTGATTCACAGTCATGTGTTAACAGATTTTCTGCTTTTTATCATGGGTTGCATTTAATTTCTCCTATTGTGATGTTTTTTTTTTCTCTCTCCACATTACATAAATTATGTTCTTAAACGTGAATATGACAATTATTTTCTAGCAAACCTGGGAAGACAGTATGTTAAATAGATTTATGACCTTGTTTTCAAGGGTAAATACGTTGTGTAATGGAAGTGTTTCTGAACTCTGGCCTTCTCCTCCTCAGATACATTGTGCTGACCACCTCAGCTGGCATCATGGACCACGAAGAGGCCAGACGGAAACACACAGGAGGCAAAATCCTTGGATTCTTTTTCTAAAATGTAAAGAACTGCAAATAAAAAAGCCAGGAGAAAGCTGTTGGTTTCGTTGTCTCATTTCAACTATTAGAAAGTCCAGACGTAAACCAACGGTGTTTCAGAAATAAATGAATTGGGATCTTTTGGCTGGGAAGGTTTTAGTCTCTCTTTTAAAAAAAAACGGATTAAGAAAGTAATGTGGAAGATTTAGATAAAAGCCGGTGCAGTTTTAGTGGACAGTGGCCAAAGCAATAAGAAATCTCTCCCAAAACAGTGTCTGGATGTTGTGACTGGGCTGAACAGCCCCAGAGGGTGCCATCAATAAACACTACAACCGCGCGTAGACCGAACATCGGCTTTGAAACTTCTCTTCCCCCCCAGCGGCTATTAAAAGCTGTTGCCTCTTCCCTACTCTGTTAATCGCTTGTAAAGAGATTTTTTTTCTTCTCCTGCGCTGCTATCGTCTCACCGCTGTGACCTTTTCTGCAGTCCTCCGAGTATTTTGTCTTCTCCCCAGCCTCCTGTAGTCTGGTTCCCGGCCCTGCATTAGGCTGGGAGGGGGAGCAGCAACAGGCCGCTAATGTAACAGTTCTGTCCAAGCGCTCCGCCGCTAAAAGCTCACAAACGGATGGCCTCCCTCGGTGGTTTGCAGCACTTAAGAGCTACCTTGTAAAGGAAGGAGAAAAAAAAACAAACGTGTGCTTCTCCTGTTTGGTAAAGATTTGGGGTAATAAGCTCAGAGTGACTTAAAGCTCTGCTATCAGAGCACAGAGGGATGAAAGGCTTGTTCATGTTCTGGTGCAGCGTGGGCTTTGAGCAGTTTGATTTTGTTTGGTCCGGGAAAAGATAAAATTATGTTTCACTGCAGCTTCCCATCTAAAGTAAATAAATCAATGGATGCTGGTCTAATTTTAAAGTTTTGATTAAAAGTTCTTATACTTTAAAAATAAAAGCCTCTTGTGAGAAGTGCTGGTTGCTGGATAAAAACTGCTCCCCGGTGAGAACTTAAGCTGAAGGGTTCCACTTAATCTTTAAAGTTTGAGCTTTACTGACATTAGTGTACCCTTTTTACCCTGCCATCAAATAAAAATGAAATGATCTAAAGTACTGTTACTCTTTGAAGATAATTAACATGAAACCAAACGCCAGATGAAAGAATCAGCAAAATGTAGGGAAGTCCAAAGCTGTTCTGGTACCATCAGTATTAGTTGGAGCATTTTAAGTTTTTCTTTTTTTTTTTTCTTTCTTTTTTGTTGTTGCCAACAATTAAATGAAATGTGCATATGAATTAGATTGCA
The DNA here is from genome assembly GCA_037039145.1 of Fundulus diaphanus. Taxonomy (NCBI): domain Eukaryota; kingdom Metazoa; phylum Chordata; class Actinopteri; order Cyprinodontiformes; family Fundulidae; genus Fundulus; species Fundulus diaphanus. Next base: position 26,656,028 of record CM073123.1, on the reverse strand, counting down.
AACAGCATTATTAATCTCAGCCTCCAAGCTTTGGCCGACATTCAGTTGAAATCGGTACAGTAGTCAGATTCACATCATGTAGTTGAATTCAGACCAAATTATGCAATAGTCAAATTAATCCTAGTCCAGTTAATAGAAAGGAGCCCTCATCCTGAGGTAGCATGTGGCAACAGTGCAACAAACTGCTCAGCACAGAGTCGGGAGTGCTTTCTGTGGGACAAAAACAGAATTCAGTCAATTAAAGTATAAGCTCTGTCTGGCTTCATCTACGAACAGCTAAACAGATGCTCAGGGTCACGCATGATTTCTGTGAAACAGTACGGTTAATAGAAGTAACCAACAATGACTCACGGAAAGAACAAGCTAAACACAAAGGCCCGGAGGCCGGCGCGCTTTCTGTAGGCGCTGATACTGGAAGCACAAACTTGTCACTGCCCTTTGCCAGTTAAAGAGACACCAGGGGTCCTTCCTAACAAAATACTGGTCCGCAGTAACTGATGGGGGCTTTTTTCAAAGAAAGAGAAAGAAACTGGGTTAGATGCGAAAGGAAAAACAAAGGGGACATCTTGTCAAAGGTTCAGTAGATAAATCTTAGGTATCCATTAAATGGAATGAAAAAAATACTAAAATCTAATGGCAGCTCGAATGGAGAGTAGTAGGAGAAAACAGCATCAAGTTGTGAATCATTTAGATTAGACTACATATAGTTTACAATGCTTGGAACAGCAAACTGAATCTGAACTATTGAGAACTTTCTAGGTTGACGGTGTAATAAAGACGGGCTGTGATGATCAACCTGTCTGAGTTCAGTCACCAGAGGAAACTGCTCCTCTGGTGACTGAAAGCGTTTGGTTTCGGGAGATGTTAAGATGCATGAGATCAGGTGTTGGAACAATATAATGTGTAGACTGGAGTGTTGGTTTTTACAGTGGTTTAAATTATTTCAAACAAAACTCCAAGTGAGTCCAGATGCCAGAGAAGCTGTGAAATGACTCCTTACCAATAAATAGATAAGATAGGCTTTATTGATCTCAAATTGGAGAAATGCACATGTCACAACGGCTCAGTAATCATAATCAGATCATAATCAAAACGGGAAGCCGATTCCCACATTGTGTTGTTCCATAATTTGTGAAACCTACAGATAAGACCCAACCACTGTTCAACACATTCAACATTAGTGTTTTGCAATTAAACGCCCAGAAGGTTTTCAAAACTGCAGAATCCAGAAAAGTGAGTCTGAAAAAGCGTGGATCCCTGGAATACCGAAGGAGCTCCGGTACTCTGGATTTCTGCTGCAGAGAGCGAGCGTTTGAAGACAATATGTCACTGTGCATCTGGAAACGGGGGTCCACAGCCCAGCAGCCTCCAGCACGTCTTCATCTGTCTTCGCCATATGTCAGCTTAGACGCCCCTGAAGGTTTCAGAGCTCTGCTGCTGCTGAGGAGGAGATGTGGCGCTCGCCGGATAAATAGAATACATTAATACCGAAATAACAAGACGGCGGGTTTAATGGAAAAAGCCAAGGGAGTGAAATCGCAGCTCGGTTGCGTACTCATCATTCTTTATTATTCATTTAAAAACACAACAGGTTTACGCCATCTTTAATGAGCATATCTTGGTCCTTCAGATGCAAAAGTTGTTTTCTGCCAATATTTTTTTTGTCTTTGCTAATAGGTGATTTCTTTTTTTGTCGTCTCATTTTTCTGGCTGACACTTCTTCTGGGGCCCAATAGTGGGCCTGTGTGTGCAGAGCAAGGCTGCAGGAACTGGTAGCATTGGGCCAGAAAGACATCTAGAACCATTTAAAACCAAACATACAGTGAGCTGAATGGAGCTTTTTCTTTCACTCAAATGGACAGAGTTGAGCCCAGAGTGATCTACATCCCTGATTGGTTTAGGTTTAAAGTGATCTTTTAATTTTGTCACTATGTGTCTTCTGACTGGAAGCAACATTAACGTCTTAGAGCGACCCAGCCAGTCCTGTGAATCTGTGGAGGGAGTTAAAGGTGAGGGCGGTGTCCAGCAACTTTTAGGTGCGCTTATGCACCAACACACCCGACTCAAATGTTAGCTCATGTGTAGAGCTTGACTGCATGCTAAGCAAGGCAGTTTAGCCATTTGATTCAGGGACGTAGGGCAAGGGACACATCCAAAAGCTGCAGGACGCTGGAGCCCAAGGATTTGAGTTTGAGACCACTGGATTAGGGCGATGGGCAAAAAGGCTCTTCCAGCCTCAAAGATTTTTTGGGGCTCTTCACCAAAAAATAAAGGATCAAAATATTAGTGGAGACACGCAAAACGCTGCCCAGAAATTATTAGAAGGGTATGGCTGTAAATAATTGCATTCATCCAAAAATAAATCTACACGGGATGTAAATTTATTGAGATGATCATCCAATCGGTGCTTTTCCAACCTTGGTCCTCAGCGCACACTGAGCTGCATGTTTGAGATGTTTCCCTGCTTGGAGACTCCTGATTCACAGCATTTGCATTCAGTGAGAGCCTGTTAATCAGGCATCAATTGAAACGAGGTGAGCTGAAGCTGGGAAACGTCTGAAACATGTAGGCCACGGTGCCGGGAAGATCGGGGTTGAAAAAGGACCCCGGGCCTTCTTGTCGTATTACGTACAGGAAAGAACAGGAAATCATGTTTGTTAGCTGCATCTTTAAACGTTTAACATTTTTTTGACCTTCTGATTCTAAATGCAAAGTGGGCGAGTGCTAATTCATGGGAGAGTTGTGAAACTTATTTAATTTTCCCTGAGTCCAAATGACAATGTCCTAATCAAAAAATTGTTTGGTATATGTTTTATTCTTTTAGTTATTTAATTAAATGTTGATTATATCGTACCAATTCACAACACATGTCATCTCAAAGCACTTTACTTTATTTAAAGAACATTGACACAATAGAAACATTTTTCGAAGAGCTGCTGCATTAATACTATTATTGAAACACAAACGCACCATAAAGAATTCAAAGCAAATTGGCAATGTGTTTCATTTCCGAGCAGTCATTCTGCCGACAGATTATTTCTTTCCTTTGAGTAATAATCCTCTGTCTCTAGTGTTCTCCATAAATCGACAATGCAGAGAAATGATGTTCTCTCTTAGCGTTCTCGCTCACTGCGATGCTGAAATTCTTGGCCAGAAGAAAGCCCTTCGCAGCGGATGCTGAGGCCTAAATGAAAACATCATCACGTCCATTTCCAGAGGAAACTACAAGAGACTGGCTGTCGGAGTGCAGAAACATATAAGTCCCTTGTTTTTGCATCAGTTCTTAGAGATCCCAGAGCAGCTCTTTGGGTAATGGATGGTGTCAGGATGTCCAATAACGATCAGCTTCCTGGGAGCTCTCAGTTCCTCCGCTGAACACTTGAGGGCAGTAGAAACACGCCTTCAGATCCCCCTGCTGCTTTCTGACCAGGCTGGTTGGCAAGCAACTGAAGTAATTAAGATCATTTAAGGATAAGCAAATTAATACTGAATCTGCAATAAAAGTAGGAATCGGTGATTTGGTCAGACGAATGGTTTTCTGCTGTCGTATATCACTTGGCTCGACAGAGTGAAACCAGAAAAACAAAAAAGATTATTAGAAAACTGAAATAGGATGTAAATTAAGGCGTTATCTGCACAGTTTATTTATATATTTAATCCTTTTTTTTTTAAATCAAGATTAAAAGGGTGGAAGATCCTTTCATGTTAAATTAGATAATCAATTGATCTGAAGGAATGATGTTTCAATTTCAGCTGTTTTTTTTAATGGAAAGTAATTTAAACTTGCAATCTATATTACAAAAAAAAAAAAAAAATCTTTCTAATAAAAAAAAAGAAGTTGAGCCAGAATCTAACACCAAAAACAGACAATACCCTTTCCATCTGAGCAAACAGCAACACAAAAAGGGATTTTCTGTTTGTAATATGGGACGCTCTCAAGCGACGGTGCCTCTGCAGCAACACAGAGACGTCTTGTTTATGCTTCCTTGCATGAGATCATGTTGTGTATTCTGCTTCTTCTCCCTGCCGAGTGATTTACTTCACCACCCATATTCCGACAGACGCCGTATCTGAAAGGGCCCGAGAAAACCCGGGGAGTAAACGCTGACCAGCTGAGAGGGAGATAGGAAAATGTACAATTTGTGGGGATAGAGTGGACCGTTTCACACTTTAGTGCGAATTCATGCATTCTAAGGTAAAATAGAGGAGCTGGGCGTTGTCTTCCGCTCCTTTTTCCTGATACACTTATCTTATGTTTTTCACTCTCTCTCCCTATCTCTGCCTGTGCACCTTATTTACTGTAGTTCACACTGCTGGGGCGAGTGTGTGTGTGTGTGTGTGTGTGTGTTTGTTGTGGTGTATTCATAATGTGGAGGAGTCTGGTGTGCATATGATGAATGAGATAGTTAGGAAGCAGAGAATTTATGGCTATGAATGTGGCCATCCATTCTGCCCTGCAGTCCCTCGCTTTCCTCAAGGGCATCACGCTTCTGCGGGTCGCACGCTGGGATCCCACCGACGGCGTGCAGAAACACCTGGGTTGACCAGGTAGAGACCAAGCAGCAGCCATCCTCTCACCCCCACTGCATGCTAAGCCATGGTTAATTAGCAGGCAATGAGCACAAGCTGCTAATGTACATATAATAGCGGGGAGGCCAAGAGGTGCAAGCGAGAGCCCGGCTTTCTTAATTAGTCCTCTGGTTTGTCCGCTATAAATCACTGGGAGAATTACAGCACAGGCCTCTAATGTGGGCGATGTTCAGTTTGCTCCGTAGTAAATATGAAAGATTCTTCGTTGGCTCTAAATAACTGCCAGCGAGCGTGTAATGTGACTTTGCACTTCCATTACAGGCATTAACACAATCCCTTTGTGTCTAAAGATGGCTTAGCAGTAACTTTACACCTTTGGCTCATTGATTATGCAGGGTGAATTTGCATATCCATCATTTCTCTTGCTTCACTGCTTGTTTGCGCCTCAGCTTCACTTTCCGGCTACGAATATAAAAAAGGCAAGTCCTATCCATCCTGATAAATCTTAAATGGAGGCGATGTTGCACAGATCAAGCAAAGTGGCAAAAAATTTTTAAAAAAGTTTACAAAAAAAAGTGGATACATAGTTAAAATGTTGTTGAAAATAATATAATTCCGGTAAATTAGACAATTATGGCTTACAGCTAATAAAAAATCCAAACTCCTGTTTCTTAAATAACAATAGAATTTTACAAAATGACCTATTAAAATAAAAACTTTAGTAGGGAAATGTTGTTATCAGCTCCAGATTCATGGGGATAACTGCTGACTTGTCCAGCAGACAGTAGTGACACCTTCCACCGGGAAGCCGAGCCACAAAAGGACATTGCTGAAGAAGTTGGCTGTGTCCAGACAGTTATTAGAAAGTTGAGTGGATGGAAAAAATGTTAGAAACAGATGCACAGGCAACAGGAATGACCCCTCCCATAAAAGGGTTATGAAGTAAACCCCATTTAGGTTGGGGAGGATTCACGAGTCCTCGGCTGTGACTGAGTACACTTTTTAGCAGGTCAACATTTCTATATTAAAAATCCTTTAAATGGTGTTAATTAGTAATGAAGACCAAATTATAATCCAATGAAATGAACCTTTTGATACTGGTTTCACCAGAACTGCTTTGACAACAGCATTTGACCATGATCATTTCTTCATCCTGCTTTCCTGTCCATTATCTTCAGGATAGTCCTCTTAGAGTAGCCATCAGCTTTAGCCTCCTCAACATACTTATCCTGATTTATTCTAAATAAAGATTAGAAAAGTTATTTTCAGGTAAGATGTTAGTTGCTTATTAGCTTCTCACAGAATCCCAACTCTAAATACAGAACTATCCTTTTCATATCAGGACCCCAATGTAAACTCTCTCTAACACAATCAATTTTGTTTGCTGTCTTTCAGAAACATGTTTAGAAAAGAAAACTCACATTATTAGAATCAAGGTTAAAACCTAACATTTTACTGCAGGTGATGTTTAAATAATAATATAAAAATGAATCATAGTTGTGGTCCCTCTCTCACCACCAGGTTAGAGAAAATCATTGTTGACAGCCATGCTAGCCGCTCTGGCACACTTTTGCTCTCAGCTAAATGCTAATGTGTGCGTTGCAGTAACATTTAGGAAGCTCATGATTTAAAGGTGAGGTTGTACTTGCTTTCACGTATTATAGAGCATAGAAACACAGATAATGAAAAGAAAGCCTAGACGGAGAATGAAATTCCAACCTGTACTGCGTTGCTTCATTTTTATTACATAATGTAATGTTAGAAATTACTATTTATGGTAATTAATTAAATTGTTCTAAATGTACGCAGCTTTTTCCTATTTTTTTCTTTATATTGTTTTCTTTGCAGCTCCTGCTGCAGGCTGCCATCTGCCATCGCTGGAAACCCTTTATTATTCACAGGTGGTGAATCATCTTTTTAAAGGTTGCATAGTCTTTGCATCTCAAGAATAAAAGTATTTTTCTCCCCTACGTCCTCAGCATATGAGAGTTTAGTTTGCAAAGAAAATACCTATTGAGATAAAAAAAAAAGACTTATGCGAGCCAGAGACTATTACTCAACATGCTAATGGTCTCAAAATTCCCACATACAATCTGGAAGAATCAGGCCCATTAGGGAATAAACAACTTTATCTTTGCATGACTATAAAATAAATGGAAACCTCATTTTCTTTGCACCATGTTGCCTAATCTTTAACGTGCAACAAAGGGCAGCAAATGTGCTCGCTTTTCTTTTGAAATACAGCTATTATTGTGAAATATGCTGTTTGTCAGTGAGCCGTAGTTACCTGTTCAAGGACACTTTGTTGTCTGGCCGCTGATGGATACATTGCAACTGAACTTTATGCTAAATGATCCTGTGTCCAACCACTTGGTGCTCAGCTGCGGGGCATTTTGTGGGTATTTTTCCAGCTTGCATGCTTTTGCAATTAAGCTTGCGAGCATTAGTGAAACAGCATCCCTTCTTTTTTTACATTAATGCTCATTTGTGGGCAAAAGAAACAAATAAATGTTGCAACACAGAAAAGTCAGGAAACCTCTAGCTGTATTTTAAAAATTGTGCTCACGGACTGTACTGTATTCAATATATAGAGGACTAAGAGTCTGTTGTGGTAGTCTGGAGATTTTCTATTTTGAGCATCGCTTGAGTGCAGAAGTATTTGCATATTTCCAGCCACATGCTGCAAAAAATGAAAAAAAAATACAAGAAAAATAAATCAGGCTGCATTGCTAAATATCACGGTCAGCAGGATTTTGTTGCTTTTGACTAAGAATATGGTGCAATTATAGAAATCTGCCTGCATAAGTTACCCAGTCATCCTCATTTACATTACATTTACAAGCATGGGCTGTACTTGTGATTTCAGAAACATCCCAACATACTTGGAAAACTAAATCTTGAGTTGGAAAGACACAAATTTTCTCACCAACCTGAAAAATACAATATAGCTGCCACATGTGTAAAACATAGTAAAAGCAGAAGAAACATTACCAGTTTTCCCCTCAATTAATCTGTTTCATACATAACAATCATAACATTGTACAATATGATTTACTTAAAGTGTTACTTCAGGGTCTCGGTGCACACAATGCTGAAAAATTGGTTTGCTGGCCTGGTCGCCGAGCAAAGAAATCCACTAAATTACTATATTTTACCTTTTAGATGAGCAAGCTCAGACCTCAGTTCCAAATGAAACAAACAGTACACAGTAGGTTGTAAAAAAATATTGAGTGAGGAGTAATTGAAGAAATAGAGGAGGCGGAGGAGTATGAATATACCCTGGTGTTCACCTGGATAACAGACAACAGTAGCTATGTTTACAAGTGCAAAATTCCTTGATCGGATTGAAGTCTGTTTGGCTTGAAAAATAAAATAAAGTCTGAATATATTATTTTAATGGGCAAAAAAATCTATTAATCTGATCATGATGTATGTTTCCAGACTTCATTTCGAATACAAGCACTTTGACATTCGCAGAGTCCTCAAATTTCCCCAAAAAAGCCCAGAAGAAGAAGTTCTACTTCTGTCTGTGCCCAAAAATCTGTATTTTTTTTTTAAAAAACTTTATTGAATAGTCACATACAAACAAACAAAAAATGTACAATTACATATACAAACAATCGCAGAAGTATGTTCTAAGAACGCTTGAGACGTTACTGAACTTGCTAATAAAGCTGCAGGCTTAGCAACACATGCATTTGCAGGCACACATGATAAGAGACACGTATCAGGGCGGTTTGCCGAATTACATGATTGGAACAAGTTTTTAGACGAATGCTGTTCAGATTAACAATCAGCATAAACAACCCGTCTCATTTGGAAAGCAATGATATTCCGATTGAGCTTAATACGATCACAATATTCTGATTGGTGTAGTTACATGTCATATTTTATTCCGACCGGCCTTTTATTCAGATTAATTATGTCCATATAAACATAGCTAGTGCAGCCATCTGCAAAAGGAGACAAAGCAGACTTTAAAATTTCCCTTATACAGTCCCGGTCAGGTCAAATGTGGGGTGGAGTGTATCGTGTGCAAAGCTGGCATATGCTTTTCTTTCTATGACAAGGGTGCCATAGATCTTGTTACATAGATATAAAAAGGGTATGTGAGTTGACTGGGTTTGTTGTTACACCGAGAAAAAGGGATAGGCTCCACCACAAGTGGACCAGATATTTTGAGAAGACCAAAAGCATAACATGTTATTCAGAATCAATTAAGATTGCACAGTTTCTCGTTGCACTTCCTGCAACCAATGCAAATCAATCAATCAATCAATCAATCAATCAATCAATCAATCAATCAATCAATCAATCAATCAATCAATCAATCAATCAATCAATCAGCTTTATTTCTAAAGCACAGTTTAAAAACCACATGGGTGACCAAAGTACTGTACATTAAAACTATAAAAAGGTTAAAAAACAAGTTCAAAATATACACACACAACATCAAAAGATAAAAACCAGGTTCACGGCAAGAGTATTTTAAAATGCCATACACGACAAGATCACAGTTGAAAAGTTTTTCTCACTGTAGCAGAGCCAGTGGACTAAGGACAGGAATCAGATTTCTGTTGAGTCACTGAAGGGGATTTAGCTTGTGCAATATAATTCCAGAGACACGTCTTGCAAATACTTTTAGGGTTATTTGATCAGCAACCAAAAACTGACAAGTGGAATAGAAATAACCTTTGTTATTCGTCGGTAGTTGCGCTGTGATGGACTGACGACATGGCAAGGGTGTACCCCGCCTCTCACCCAATGACTGCTGGAGATAAGCGCCAGGTCCCCTGCGACACCTGCAATGGTCACAAACGCAAATGGAAGCATGCAGATACACACAAAAAAAAGAATATATATATATATATATATATATATATATATATATATATATATATATATATATATATATATAAAGAATAGGAGACCAATGTAAGGGCAAATTACAAGATAAGATAAATAAATACTGTACAATTATTAGTTGTTAGAAATTCAAGAAGAAGTATGCAACAGAGCAGGCGGATCTTAGGACATTTGCAAAACGTGGATGAATATTTATGCTTAAAAAACACCAACAGACTATTTACAAAATGCAAAACATTGCAAAGTAAGATCACCATAAGGAATATGGATCTATTGTCAAGGATATGTTGTCAAAATAAGGATATGTTGTCAAGAGGATGAAGAATAAAATGAGGATTAAGAAGAAATCTAAAGACTGGAGAATACACATTTGTGTTTGTCTTTTTGAGACTGCTACTTTCTATTCTCACTATTACACATCAAAAAAATATATCACTTGTTTTATCAGAATATAATTTCAGATTGTTGATTATTTATCTGTCCAGACTCAAAAAGTGAGCTGTTATTGTTTACAGGATTTACAAGATTTGAAAGTCATATTTGCACTTGTTGAATCACGAAAGCATATCTGAAGTTTATTTAACCATTCTGTCTAGCGACACAAAGGGAAGCAATACTTGAAGTATGTTTAAAATTGCAAACCTTATTTAAGTGAACAGAGCGTCATTAAAGTGTTGCACGACTGGGTCAAGTGCCACAATTTGGTGACCCTAATCTAGTCTATTTTTGACTCATATACAACTTGTGGAAAGTACTTTTTCTGTGTCATGAGGCACATTTCTAGCATATTATATGTTGGAAGAGAGATTCCAGGCACACTTTGAGAGTCACCAGAACATCCCTGGCCCATTATGCAGTGCACTGCATCGCAAATGAATTTCAAACAGAGCTTTTGTCCTTGGGTAAAATACCTTGTCCGGTTACGGGTACTTTTGATGATGCTGAACCACCCAAGTGAAGGTTTGTGTCTTTATGTTTGCTCATATATAAAGAGTATGTTTAACACAGAGGGAGCTCAAACAGCTGCAAGAACCCGAGGGACCTCCAAGCTCCAGAAGCGCATCAGACCCAGCTGGCCGCCTCCAGGGGAGGTCAGAATGTGTTGACAGCGTCTTGGGGCTCAGGGGAGAGCTTCTTTTCATCTCCAGCCTATATGTGGATGTCTCTGGCATGGTGCAACATATCGCACCAGCTTTCTCTGTAATTAACACTTTTCAAGGGTTGTTGAAGGGCAGGTGTGCCTAACGGAAGGCAACGCGTCTTAGGTGGAGAAAAAAAAGAACGACGGTTCATTTGCGAATCGCTGCAGATACGAAGCAGATGTTATTGCTTACACCTTTATCTTTTCCCAACTGTTAGCTTTTTTTTTTTTTTTTTTTTTACTTTGCACATTTTTTTTTTTTTTGCAAAAGACAAAACATCATTGTCTCCCTCCAGTTAATTGTCCTAACGCTGAAGCATCTGGGTAATGCCAGACATCATTACCTCAGCCTTCTCAGAATAGCTCTCGTGAAGAGATTTATCCCTCATCAGCACAACCTCCTCTCATCACTTTTAGCTGTGAAAAGCTACCTCCAGGTGCAAAGGTCACGTGCAGCTGTGATCCCAGCAGCTATCCGATGATCTGGGTGCTTTCCTTCTCGCTCTGCAGCCTCCATATTGATTTGATTAGTTGCTAATTAAAACTTGGCAGGCTGGGCAGGGCACAAAGGAGATTGCTCAATTAGCTGGGTGTCAGAGACTCTAATTCACTCTCTTTCACCCTCTCCTTCTGTCTGTCTATCCCCTTTTCTCCTCCTGCTCTATCACAGATCCCCATTCTGTTTGATGGGTATAAAAGAAGGATGAAAACAGAAGGAGGATAATTCTCTTAGGAGATAGACTAAGCACTCTTGTGGAGCTAAAAACACCCAGCCCCATAATCCTTTAGCAAATCTTTGTTTAAAGATCGGGTTTATAAATTGTGGGGAAAGCGGGCTTTTTATTTTTTTTTGCACGTTGCCTCCAGCATGCCTTGATGCCTTCTACCTTCCCTTTCCTGGCAAGTTGCTCACAAGCACTAACAGTTTTAGTGAGGCGCCTCTAGGAGAAGGATGCAAAAGGAGACCGTGTCCCTGTTTCACTCGGGGCTCCAGATTTTCAAAGCTCTGGAGATGGAAACAGTGTTGAAAAGGGCCGTTTCTTGCATTCATTTTACGGAAACACTTTGAGATAAATGTATAAACTCAGATCTCGCAAACAGCGTCTGTGAAGAAAGAGTTCTTGTAGAATAATAAGCTGCAGCTCAAGGTCCTTTTGGGGTTGAATGTATGCCATTCGTAAATCAGTCTTTTAAGCAAAGTGGCTGACAGTCTGCTCAGTCAGATCCTTGTCTGCCTCGTTCTGCAAACCACACAGAGATAGAAGGTAAATCCTCTAAAGCTGTTTTTATCCCTTCAAGGCAGCAAATCTTGGGCCAGTTTTTTTTCACACATTTGTTCCTATAATGTTCCTATTTTAACAACAGAAGAAAAAAAACACATCAACCTGGGCTAAAGTTGGGATACAAAATAATAGCAGATCAGCATCAGTACCCAATCACTGTTCTTGATAGAAATGACATCATGGAAAGTAAATACTACATGTGGGGGGGGGGGGGGGGCAGCAGAATAATAGGAAAGACAATAGTGATGATATCCGTGCTGCTGACTCCATTATGGGCCTATTTAAGATTATAGCAGGGTGGAGTTCAATCAGCGATGGGATTCATGCTGTGAAGAAATGGGTTTCAAATAAGTGGCCCTAGCTCATTTCAGGACCGAGAAAGTGAGGCATTTATCAGAAGAACAGTACTTTGATTAGAAAGCTGATTGAAAAGGAGAAAAAAATATCTATGAAAAAGGGCAGAAAATGATTGGTCGCTCAGCTAAACTGATCTCAGACATTTTAAATCGGAGACAATAACCAGAACGACATGGGAGAAAAAAAGCGTTTAAATTGATAGAAGAGAGGCCAAAACGGCAAAGAGTTGGCCAATGTCCTGCTCCAGGGTGCTCAAATATAATCTATGCTTACCTGCGAGTTCGTAAGAATTAAGAAACCAACGTGATGATAGCTACTTGCAAGAAGCCTTCGCAAAATCTTATTGGTGCAAATAAAACGTCCCGAAGAGGTTATAATTTGTCTGTGAACTTACTGATTGGACTAGAGAGAAATTGAACAACATTCCATAGCTTGATGAAAGCAAGATTGGTCTTTTAGGGTCTAAGGCCCACAGACGGCTTCTTAGATGGCCCACAAACCCTGATTTCAAGGCAGAATAGAGTGTGAAGAGTGTTGTAGGCGTCATGTTTCACAGACTATTGTGTTGGGCCTATTTATCTCTTACTAGGGATTGTGGATCAGCTTTACTGCATGAAAATGCTTGAAGAGGTCAGATTGCCTCATGTTGACGATGAAATGCCTTCAAACAGTTTTCCTTTCCCTTCACTTTTCATAGATTGATAACAAGTGTTATCTTTTTTTTCTTTATGTTTTGATTGGGAATGGAATGTGCACCATTCACATACATTTGTATGTGTAGGAATAAAAGCTATTATAATTACCTCTCCTTTTTCAAACTCACCGCTATTAAGATGGAAATAGCTGTAGATGTTGATATTTTCATTAATTAGAAACCGATGCTGTGGCTTCTGTGTTGCTCCTCCAAGCAGTATTTTATTAAAAAGACAGAAATCACAACGTTACCTGCTCTGCTCAAGGTGAAAATGTGGTTGAAAAGCACGCAAAAAGAATTTGTCCTCGTGAAGACGTCTATTGAAAGTTAGCAGGGTACATTAACTGTTTTTTTTTTTTTTTAATCACAATGGTTAATACATTTTACCGCTGATAAATTTGCACATATTTATTTTAAAACGGTTAGAGAGCTTAGGGCAGTGAATAAAACTGTTCTTAATTCTACATGAATTTTATGAGCAGACCCCCAGTGTTATGTTTATTTTCCTCTTCACTTATTGAGCTTTTGTAGTAACAAATAAAGAAAACCTTCCAAACTCTCATCCTTACACATTAATATATAACGGTTCTCCTGAATGTCCCCACTGTTCAGCAGGGCAGCCATCTTGCTCCTACTCCTGGCAATCGGGAGAGAGGCTGCATTCATTAGTCAACTTTATGCACTTACATAATATTTACAAGCAGCAGTTTATAAAACTCAAGAGACACTGAGCTTCCAGTCAGGGTTGGACTGTAGGAGGGCAAGCTCTCCTCTAAGCTTACCAGCTTTTAACGGCATTTTCCAGCTTACCAGCAAGCTGTTGATGATGTCAGTGGCAATCATTAAAATGCTGGCGTTGATTACCTTTGAATAAACCTGAATTGAAAATAATTCTATGCGTTTAATGTTGCAGTCCATTGTCTGAAGCCTTAATGAACGGTCAGAAGAAAATGTATAAACGATAAAAACAACCGGCTCAGTCGTTCATGTTGATTAACTCTTAAACATTACATTGATGTTATTTAGAATTACTTTGACATGATTTGCAATGAAATGGATTTTGAAAGTTCACATAAATAAATGGCAGTGCTTCACTTGATTCGAAAAAAATTAACTGAATAATAAATAAATAAAATTTTGCTTGAGGGCTTTTTTATTCCTTTTTTTTAAGATTTTTCTAAAGAGTTTTAATCGCAATAGTTTATGCAAAGCTGTTTTGCCCTCTTTCGTGCTGTAATAACCTATAAATGACTTTACATTATGTTAATAATGAACAACAGTTTGTTGGGATTCATGAATGGACCTCTGACTGCATTATCACAAGCTATTATGAGACCACTCTTATTTCTTGTTTTTTAATAATTTGTCTGCTGCTTTGCCTTCTTTGTTTCTGTTCTTTTGGGCCTGATACTCACTGTTTTTTTAATGTAAATTTTTTGCACTAATGGCTAAAGCTAATTCTGAAAATGTTTTCTAATTTATTTGAGGTTGAGAGACTTCTTGTCATCCCCCCATCCTAACTTTTTAGCTAAGAACTAATAAAGTTGCTTTGTTTCAAGTAAAATATCAATATCTGTTGGGATCATTAGTAATCTTTAGAGTAGAAGTGTTACCAAATGTTTAATAACGATTTGTTATTGTTTGGTTTATCTGTATATCACAGATTGTCATTCAGCATGACATTTTAATCAATTTGTTCTCCTGGTCATTTTTTCATAATAACAAACGTTTGAATAGTTTTAAATGTATTTCTGTTTATCTCTGATGCCCTGTAAAACCGTCGCTTCTGTTTGATAGTTATTTAGCAATAATAATGATAGCAACAATTATAAAACAAGATGGGTTAAACAACTGCACCTTCCAACATTTCAAACTATACATAGTCTACTTTTTATTTTAGATATAGCTGCTGGGTCCAATTATTGAACAGTTTTATTGGAGATGCAGTCCAGTTCTTTGCATCAAATGTCATGTAAGAGCATATTGTCTATAAATGCATTTACATTTTATAGATCAGTTCATTTTGTAACTTAAATAATTGTGTCATTGTGCAACTTTTTAAATTTTGTTTTCTGTTTTGGTTTTAATCTACTTTTTTCTGCAGGGCTGTGCATCAGAAACCCTTGACAGAAATGGCGAAAATGTCATAGAACGAGAAGCTGGAGGGAAAAAGTGATGGACAGCAGCAGATTGAGTGCACTGGTGACAAACTATATTAATTAGATAAGGAACAAACAAGGAGCTCAAGAAAACCAAACGTCCGGGAGCACAGAGAAAAAACAAACTGAGGACACAACGCTGTTAAATCAAGAGAAGATGTGAGAGTGATACAAAGAAACCCCATATGGAAAAGATATATAAATCATATAAAGTTTGTATCTATTTTAGTTGAAACTTGTAAGTAATACATCAGACAGTGAAACCAGATATAATAATCTTAGTAAACTGGTACAAAATGAAACGTATATGATTTGAGTACTTATCAGTTTCACATATAATATCCTTAGAAGAATAATGTAATATCTAAATTATATGACTGGCCAATAATCAATGAAACCAAGCTACTGCAAGAAACATAGAAACTGCTTCTTGTGTCACAAATGTAAGACATACATAAGCTACAACCAAACCTGCGATAACATTACAAGAAAATGCATGAATATTCAAAAAGCAGGTGACATTTGACTGTTAAATTATTGCCAACTTTAGTATTTCAAGTATTTCATAAAATACTATTCATTCTAGTCTTGTGAGAGAAATACATAAAATGCACATTATCTTTTAGACTAAATATCAATACTTGGTTGTCTTTTCACATAGCCTGAGTATAGTGATGCTATTACCACTAAACAACTTTTCTTTTGTAATTTTCACCAAAAAACATAAATGCTGTGGACAGGAAATTGTAAATGTTTATCACTGCTGTGCAATTTCATTTGTTACATTAATAAATGTTTATAACGTTTCTTTATCAGCTCAGAAACCCAAAATGAGCTTCCTGTTTCAATCATTTACAGAAATGCATGTTCAGTAGCCAACATACAGTTGAGCTGGACGGTGGACATTGTACGAACATAAATGGTCTAACTATCTGAGTTGCTTTAATAGGTTTGTGAAAGCCTGAGGGAAAGTGGATGGTTGACATATAGTTCAGTTCACTTCTGATTAGAGAACCTCTGGCCAACGTCTGCACCGTGCTGTTAGCATATTTATTAAAATATGAAAAAGATGTACAGAACAGGTATGCAAATCACATGTAACATATAATTTACTTTCTCCTACAAGTGCGTTGGAAGTCCCATCTGCAGGGACATAATAGTAATCTGTCCTGTTTTGGTTGTTTTTGTTTTATTACTTTAAAAACATTCCAGTACAAATTTTTTGCTGTGGAACAATAATTCTGAAAAGAAACAGGTAACATAAACTCTCCAAACGTGTTAGGACTTTTATATGAACAGTTTTATAATCACATTAATACAAATGTGATTCTATGTGTTGGATACTTTGCATAAGATGTGTACATAAATACAACAATATTATAGTGTGAATCAGAACACTTGCTCTCCAAAGCCATCGTGGCTGTTCATCAAGTTGTGTTAAAAATAAAATCTCAAAAAAGGTCATTATGGGGGAGTGACTGAAAACTAAAGGCCATGTGAAAGTGCAGAGATTAAGAGAGACAGTCTGCTTGAGTATGAGAGCCACTACACAAATCTCATGTCTCACACAAAAGGAGAAACCCAAGGTCCACACAGATTGAAGGTGTGTGTGTGTGTGTGTGTGTGTGTCCATCAGGTGTCAGAGAGGGATGGGAACATGGGCAGGTCCTGGTAATGAAGGACTGATAAGTCCCTATTTCCTGGGCCTGGGTTAATTGTGCCTTGAGATAAAGGGTAATAAATTGTCACAGGGTAATGGCAGGAGCCCGGGCTGGGCCCTGTTCCACATTCATCATGACTGTCTGGGTGTGTGAGCCTGGGGAGCACCAGGCAGCACTAAAACACGGTTAGGAGGAAGAACAAGAAAAAGAGGAAATCTTAGCAGGCTAGAGGAATGTGGGGAGTTTATCTAATTTACAAGAGCAGCAATGATCTATTAGGACAGCGAGGAAAAAGGTGCAAGAGCTCAGGATTTTTTTTTTTTACAGTCTATGTTTTAGATTTTAAGCTGCTGTCACATTTATGTTGCCATGTCTTAGAACGTGTTTTACCTGGGCTTAAATATCAAGAAATTGAAGCGCATCACGATGTTGATGATTCTTATAAGGCACCTAATGCCACATATTGAGCCTATATTTGGATGAAAGGTTTCAGAATTTACTGAGTGACTCTGGTCGGGACGTCACTCTCCTCTTTTGTTTTTACAAACATAATGATAACTTGACCCTCTGGAGTTGAAATTGTAATGCTAATGCTTTTATCCCAGCAGCGACTCGTCAATAGCGGGCGATCGGACACGGCCCCCCCATTAAAGAATGAAAAACAGGATAGACACAGAAAAAAAGCCCCCTCACAAAATGTGTCTAACTTGTGATTTTTTCACTGTCCCCATTCCATTTTGGGTTTAATGTGATGATATATTTTTTGTGTAAGTCCAAATTCGTATTTTTTCATTTTTGTGTGTGTGTGTGTCTGTGTGTGTATGTACGATTTCAAACCTTTGGCTTACCTGTGACTTCCAGCTGGTCTCTAATTGGTTACTTAAAGATTCTCCTTTGGCCACAGCTCTCTGCACCCATGGCCAGTCAGCACCTTTTGTGTCATTCTTCATCCAATCAGATTAATTAATCGTGTCTGTCAATCAAAGTCACACCCCTGGCAGCCTAGATCCGTGGGGGTGAAAGTCACTAACGCGTGACACAATCAAAGGAGTCAGACTAAGACGGCAGCAGCGGGATTTAAAAATCTGTCATCTCCTTAAAAAATAACTTCAGCGTTGCTGTGGGAACAAAAAAAAGAATTTTGGACTTCAGAGTTCAGCAGAAGGCAAATGACGTTGGATGGCATTTATTGTTGGAAGCAATGACTCAAATTAATAGCTAAATTAAAAACAAAAAAGGTGGGAGTCAGTTCCAGCATTGGACATGCCAAGGTAAGTAACGTTCCATCAATGCAGACAAAAAAAGCACCTGAGGAGCATAGGATAATATCAGGTAATGTTACTGTTGAGCAATTGCTTTAAAATGTATGCAGCACTTTTCCAACCTTCTTCCGTATGTTCTAAAAATCTGTAGCAGCCTGGCTAAGCTGGATCAGACGCCTAAAAAACTGTAGCACTGGAGCATTGCTTACTTAAAACAGGACGTCATTGTATGACATTTAAAGGCAGATATTCAATAATTTGATGGGGCCGGTAGCATTCATGGCAAAAACTGTAACAAAAATGACATCGTCATCGGGACTGAGAATGTCGAGCTTTGCTTTCTCAAGATGGAAGCGGGGAACATGACAGGAAGTCCCCCAGCCTGCACTTCAATGAACTGCAGTGGTTTTACCCACATCATTAGTTACGCTGGGTTTATGGAAGAACTCCGAATGTTTGTTCTTCTCGTAAAAGGAGAATGCCACAGGGCTCTTGACAGAAAGCTGTGATCCTTGGAGGAGGCGTTCATAGGAAAGCATCAATGATAAAATAAATAAAATATTTGTTCATAGAACATTAGTTGTACCTTTCACATATTTTCAGCCGCTGTCTCTTAATGGGTAGAAGAAGCAGAGGCTCTTGTCGCTCATTCTGAATGCCTTATCCATCTACCTTTGAAGTTCAGACAACTGTGCTACTGAAGGAAACAAATGAGTGAAAAAGACTGAGATGGTTGGGACACCTGAGACTGAAGCGTGCTGAGCATGTAGGCAGCCACCGCCGGCTGAACAAAGGCTCTGTAGCTCGCTCTGGACTCACAGGAGAACGTTATCTAGAGACGGGCAGGTTTTGATGTCTCTACTCCCTTTGAGATGTAATGGATGATTAAAGGTAAAATCAAAAGTATAACATATTATGTAGACCAGGAGTCACCAACCTTTTTGAAACTAAGAACTACTTCATTGGTACTGTGTCGTATGAAAGGCTACCAGTACTGACCTTTGAACTACAAGAGTCCAAGCTTACCTTAACTTTACATAATATAAATATGTTTATAATGCTTGTGGGTGTTAAGTGTTCACCAGACTGACAGCCTGTGTGGAAGAAACCGTCTTTGTAGCGGCTGGTTTTTGTGAAAAGCGCTGTGTAGTGGCGACCTGAGGGGAAAATGTCTAAACAGCTTGTTTGCAGGGTGAGTGGGGTCTGCGGAGGTGTTAGCTGCCCTTTTTCTGACCCTAGACCTCTACAAGTCCTGGATGGAGGGAAGGTCACCTCTGATGACCCTCTCTGGAGACCAAATGGTTTGTTGTAGTCTGGACCTTGCTCGGTTAGTGGATAAGCCAAAGCACACAGTGAAGAATTAACAAAGGACGGACTGTTGGAGGAGCAAAAGGGAATGCAACATCTCGTTTACTTGTAATCTGAACATTTTTATCTTCTCCCTGAAAACATTGTTTCTCACTGAATCAGTTTAAGAAAAGCAAATTCTTCCCAGCCCATGTCTTTTGTGATAGTAATTTCCTGTCAGAAAAATAAGAAGATACAGATATATATATCACGAGATGAAATGCCCTCCTGATTCCTCGGTGATGATCCTTTCTGGCATTGACTACAGTGATTGCTAAAGGTCTTACCGCTTTAACGTTTTTCCATGTTGTCATGTTGTTTGCAGTTACTTTACTGTGACATGGAGAAAAATTATTTTTTTTATTTTAAAAACAATTGCAAAAAGCATGCCTTGAATGTGTATCTGACTCAGTTTAGTCTGATATCTTTAAATAAAAAAAACAGCAACCAAGTGGCTTAATGCATCAGCTAAGTTAATAGAGTCTACCTGTATGTAATTTAATTTCAGCATAAACTCAGCTTTTCCCTGAAGGCCTCCGACCTTTGTTAGAGAACATGAGTGAACAAACAGCCGTATGAGGACCAGGGAACACAAAGGTCAGGGATAAAGTCCTGACAGAGTAGGAAAGAAACAAAGGTAGGGGTAAAAACGAGCATCGAAGGATAACATTTAATTTGGCCCTTTACAATCCTGTTTCAAAGGTGAACCACAGAGTGAGCCGTCCTTGTAGAGAGTGTCACTCGACTAAAAGCGATATGCATGTGTTTAAGCCAATATCTTGTCATAAAAGAGCGAATGCTTAAGGACTTCTGTATCTAAAGGTAGATGCTGGCCATTCTTCCTGATAGCTGCCATCAGAAAGGACATGCTTTGGCGAAGCGCAGTGATACACCACAGATCGCTGAACTTCAGCAGCCGGTAGTTTTTTTTGTTTTTTTTTAGAAGCTGTGATGCTTGGAAATGAGAACATTAATAAAACAGACTGTGGAGCATTGCACCATGAAGTGGCAGACCGCGACCAGATGCCATCAGGGAGTTTTAATTACTGAAACTCGATACAGATTTGTTTTCTTTTTTTACCGCATAATTTTGCCGGCAATGTGTTTTGCCTTTAATGGAAACCAGAGGTTGTTTGAAGAAGAAACCTAAAATAACATGTTTTCACACTCCTCCTTTACTGCGGCGCGTTTCCCATTTTAAGTAACACCACAAAGTGTCGTTCAGGTTATATTAAAGTTAGAGCCTGTCAAGTGTCTGCGGAGAGACAGTAAAACTCTCCACTGCTGTTACATGATAAATATATTCTGAGCAAACATTCACAGACGCTGTCAGCGAGATGTTCTATAGTTCATCTAGCAAAAAAACAATTCGCAGTACATGTTTCACTGGGACTCGGTGTGCCACCTTGGCAGCATGACAGATCACTTCTTCACACTGAGAGATTATGGTGTTTGGAGGTGGCGCAGGGGCTGAGGAATGATGCTTCCCACACATTATACAGCAGAGCTGCTCCTACGGAGGAGCCTGATGTTCCCACCATGCAATCATGACACTCAGTGCGGCGTGACATATGATGTGTGTACAAACAGTAAGCACATGGGATGGGACGGGCGCTCCTTTTGACTGTTTTATGTGGGTCGCACGTGGCACACCGGGGCGCAGCACGGTGGAGAGGACGTTCTTCATGCAGCCCATATAGGAAGTCAAGCGCCGCCCTTGAGAGGCGGCTTCATGTCTCAAAGGAAATCACCATGCAGAGTTATGTGATGCACATCTGTGACTTTCACCCAAGAACACAGGTAGGACTATTGCATTTCTTTTTTGTCTGTCTCTCTACCTACATTTGGTCAATAATAATTTGTCTAAACAGATTCACCACCGATCATTTAATGAAGACTGAAGGAAAAGTGAAGCAGCGTTTCACTTACAGTTAAAACTAGATATTTAAAATGTAAAAGTACAAAAGTGATTTTGATCAGGACTCTTTGATGGCCACCCCTGAACATTGACCACGTTGTCTCAGAGCTATTTTTAACTCTTGTCAATTATGACGATGTAATAATATTATTATTAATTAGACCAATCAAACAGCAAATTTCTAACACAGAAATGTGGCCTTAAAGAACACTATGTTAAACACCGGTTTAAATGTTATGTTCAAAGGGCACGTTTAATCTGACAAAGGAGTCTCATTGGAAAATATGTTCTAATTCATTGAATATGGCTGTATATCTGTGGATCAGTTGGTTACACTGTTGCCTTGCAGCTAGAAGGTCCTGGGTTCATATTCTGACTGGGGGTCTTTCTGCATGGATTTTGCAGGTTTAGCAGGTCCTCCGCCTTCCTCCCACAGTCCAAAAACATGACCGTTAGGTTTACTGCTTATTCTAAATTGCCCTTAGGTTGTATACGTGGTTGTTCGTCCTGTGTGTCTCTATGCTGCCTTGTGATTGACTGACGATCTGTCTGGAGTGAACCCCGCCTCTCTCCCTATGCCCCCTGCATAAATAAACGGGTATAGACAATGGATGAATCTTAGTTTAATCAAGTTCAGGATTAATAAAGCAGCTTTAGATTTACACCTTGAGAGAATCAAAAGAAAACAGTGAACCACTTTTTACGTTAACTGTGAATTATATGTCAGCAGTAGGGTTGTTACTATAGATTAATGTAAAGGGTGACAACCAGCTTTTAAAATAATCCTGGGGTTACCTGTCCTAAGGTTATAAAGAGATATTTGAAAAACAATTTGATACCAAGAATCCCCAATTCTGAGGAACAGAAAAAAAATAAATGAAAATGAGCAGAACGCAGGACGCCATTGCCTGACTTGTCCTTCTACTTTGCTTTTAAAGAATTAAAAGCCAAATAATTTGCATTCAGATGTTTACTCTGAATTAATTTTGCTGTTGTTTAATTCTCAGGGACACCGACCAGCCTTTTGGAAGATGGCAAGCAGTTATGCTGGTAGTCACGTCTCTGAAGATCTGCCACCTCTATATCAAACAGAACAGCAAAACAAGCAAATTACAGAAGAAGAGAAAGAAGACTGGAACAACAATGGGTAAACAAAGAACACTGGGGCCCTGGTTTGGGCCCTTACAAGCCTGCTTTCAACTTATCCTTTCAGGATTACTAAAACCTGCTCAAATGCCAGAAACACACAGAACAACGTTTTGTTCCTGAGAGCAGACAAAGCCCAGCAGCTTATTCCTCGGTGCCACAGACCTCCATTGTTTTTCCTCTGAACCATTAAGTCTCCCAGCCTTTCCCATTTAAATCTGTTGTGTAACCTTTGATAAAAAAAAACTGTATGAGGTTTTTGCCTTAGGGATTCACTGGAGGGGGAAACATATTTGGGCTGAACACTGCATTCAGGCCAAATAGGATTGAAGGATTTTTTTTCAACAGTGCGTAATCTGTACTCTTACCATACTGTTGGAAAATACACAAATACAAGTAAAAATGTCTAAAATGTGTATGGT
Source organism: Fundulus diaphanus (assembly GCA_037039145.1). Taxonomy (NCBI): domain Eukaryota; kingdom Metazoa; phylum Chordata; class Actinopteri; order Cyprinodontiformes; family Fundulidae; genus Fundulus; species Fundulus diaphanus. Next base: position 26,633,242 of record CM073123.1, on the reverse strand, counting down.
ATCAAGTACCTTACCCATGGTATCAGTATCTTGTGAAAAATAACATCTAATCCCCACAGTATGATACTGCCACCACGGCTTTTTATGGTGGTCAGGATGTGTTCAGGATGATGTGAAGTATGATTTTCCACCACACATTGAGTTTTGTCTGTACAGTTATGACCAAAATTATTCATACCCCTGTCAGATTTACATATAAAGTGAACCTTTAATTTCATTACCATACTTCCTCTGACTAGAGTATTATCCATTGGTTATTGACCCATTGAATATTAAAAGAGTTCAAGTTATATTTTGGCATGTCATTTTTAATGAAATATAAATAAACACATCTAAATCAGTTTAGTATGAAATAACTCTTTTTTTATGTTTTGTTCTCTTCTAAAAGATGGCTGTCTCATTTCCAGTTAGAAAAATCATTATTGGTTGAATTAAACTGATTTTAAATATAAACCTTTCTGAGGGTGTGGATAATTTTGACTCAGTCAAAGAGTTGAGTTTTGGTTTTATATAACTGGAGCTTCTTGCCCACATTTACAACGTCGCCTGTGCTGTAAAAACTGGGACAAACAGCTCCCCCAGAGTTACCCCTTGGCTGCTTCTCTCACTAACTAACTAGGAACTTAAAACTTACCTTCTTAGAAAGGCATACTCTGCCTAGTTGTTGTTTTTATGTTTCATTTTTATGTTGTTGTTTTTATCTGCTTGCTATTCTAGCACTTTGAGATTTGAGGTCAAATGTAAAGTGCATTACAAATACAATATTATTATTATTATTATTATTATTATTATTATTATTATTACTAATGCTTGAATGGTTCTCTGTGAGACGTTCATATCTTGGGATATTATCTTTTAGTCTGACCCTACTTTAATATTTTCCCCTAAGTTGTTCCTTGGTATTTGTGAAGCTGTTTGTTCACTAATGTTCTCTAAAAATCCCCTGAGGGCTTCACAGAACAGCTGGATTTATGCAGAGATTAAACAATTGACAGTGTGGGGGTGCAATAATGAAAAATACATTTTAATACTTTTTATACATTTTAGTAAAAATACACAAAACACATTTCTTAGATTTTGGCTGCTCAAGCACACGGTAGTGGCAGCATCATGGTGCGGGAGGCTTTTGAGTTTGAAAACCATGCGTAATTTTCCTTCCAGCTTAAAATATTGTGCTACTTTTTGGTAGTCTAGCACATAAAATCCAACAAAATAGGAAGGTTATGGTTTAATGCTGTCAGAGTAGGAAAATAGTTAAAACGGTACGAAAACCGTGCAAGGCACTGGAAAAAAGGAGGAAATTGATGATTGTAAAATAATTCATAAGAAGGATGTGTGAGTTTAACAACAGGGATGCTATGACAATGGGTGTCAAGGGTAAAAGGAGAAGATGAAAATTAACAACAAAGCAAGAAAGAAGACAGAGAGCCAGCGAACACGCAGATTAATTTGTTCTCAACCCCTCCATACCTGGGCGCACACGCTGTCGCTCCGCTCAACCAGACAGTGCTCACCGCTATAAATCTCGGACTGACATTTTGGGCGGTGAGTGGCGCGCAAACATGGCCGGCTAAATGTCAGCGCGGGGAGCAGACAAGCCTGACTTAGAAAGAGTGAGAGTGGAGGCAGTAATGTCACCACACTTAAACTCACCCGCCATCAGTCTTCATGACATTTAAGAGATATATCCCTCGTTGCATCTGGTTGCGGCGCGGGATGGGAAAAAAGTTTGCAGACAAAGCTGCTAGGACCTGATGAGTCAGGGGTTTTTAAGTCTTGATGAGACCACACACGAACGGGAAATGATAGCTCTGCCCCTTTTTGTTTAAGATCTTTTTCATGATTTAGTAGTGAGCAGCTTTAAAACTCACCTAAGAACCAAAGGGAAATCCCTTACTTTATTTACCAGTTCGTTTTACAACTGTTTTTCACTGTCCTTGCCAATTTCAGGTGAGGAACACATCTCTCCTCTGAACGTTCAGTCACCTCATAAACCAACATGGAGGGCGGTGTGACCTCTCAGGCCATGCCAATCGCGTTCCCTTCTTCTATTTGAGACTCACAGGCATCCAAATATAAAAAATTAAACTTAACTTGATATTCCATCATTCATCATCCTCTCCTCTGATGTGGTTCTTTAATCTCCCTCACTGCTGCATGGGGGCTGTATTGATTTCGAAATGAATAATTGAGAAAGATGGTTTAACTGCTCTTTTCAAACGTCCACAGCCTTCCCTTTGATTCACTTAGCTCTTCTCCTTCTCGTTTTTCTTTGCTCGGCCCATGACCTTCGCTTATTGTGCCATCAAGCCTCCTCTGTATTCCTCTCTTACTCTGCCTCTCTCTGTTCAGGCTGCTGATGTGGATCCCGTTCTCTGACGGGAAGGTTCAGGAGAGAATGGATTCCCCGCTTGGCCAGCGCCCGACCTCTGCGTCTTGTCCGTCAGGGAAGACATGCCGTTGTTTTAGTGTTCTTTTGGGAGGCGTGTTCACTCCGCTCACAGACACTTTTCCTGTTTCTCGGTCTTATCTTTATGCCTCCTTCTCGGTCTCCATCTGCTCGCCTCTTCTTAACTACTTTGAGCTCTACATTTTTCCTCAAATGCACAGCTGGTGAGAATTTTAAAATTGACTTCCAGGCTTTTTGATCAATGACTGTGTTGGACTGAGTATAATTAATCCTGATATGTAAATAAGAAAACATTTGTCTTGGTTTTGCCTCTTGGGCTGCACAGAGGTGCAGTGGTTAGCATTGTTGCAGCAAGACGGTCCAGCCTTTTGGAAGATCCTTACTGCATGGGGTCCCACAATCCAAAGATGTACATGTGCGGCTGAGTTGCTGTCATTCCCAATCGCTTCCACTTTGTTATAATGCCACTGACAGTTCACTGTGGAATGTTTAGGCGCGACATATCATGACTGGACTTGTTGCACAGATGGCTTCTCGTCACAGAACCACGCTGGATTTCACTGAGCTCCTGAGAGCGCCCCATTCTTTCATAAATGTTTGTAGAAACAGTCTGCGTACCTAGGTGCTTGATTTGATGCAAGCGGAAGTGATTGGATTTCTATTATTTTTATGGGGGAGCCAATACTTTTAGCAATATAGTGTATGTAGTACCTCCTGAGGGAACTCAGTCTAACCCTAGGGTCTGCTTATAGTTGAATGTGTCTGAAAATCCTCCAAAGATACCAGCTGTAGTACTGATAGCTAAACGGAGACGCCGGAGAGTGAGAACCACAGGCCAGGGGGGGGGCAATCCAGTTTGCTGAGAGACCCTAACCTCGAAGAAAGGCATTATTCTTCACTTAGGTTGTTCTGAGCTGAGAAGCTAGTGTCAGAACAGTGTAGCGTAGGAACAAAATGGCAGAGAGCACGTCCAGCGGATCGAAACGTTCTCTTGCTAACGGCATGATAAAGTTAGGAGTTACTCACCTCTTCACTAGACATGTTCCTCTCAAAGTGGGGGGGGGGGGGGGGGGGGGGGTCAGTGTAGCTTGTCAAACTGCTTGTTTTGGTCTACAGACAGTGCCCTTCCATCCTGACAGTAGTCAATACATTAGGTATTCAGAAAAAGGAGGTTAAAAAAGTAGATCTCTGTGAGAGCTGCAGGCCTGTAAAAGCTCTGACCAATCTCTGTCTAAATTCAATCCAATCCCGGTCTAAATGGCAGGGATTGGTCAAAGTTTTGGTCTTGCTCCCGCCCCCTCTGTCCCTCAAGTTCTTGCCTTATCAATTGGTTGTCCCACATGCCAATCATTCTGACGCACTCACGTAACGCCAGTTTGTGTCCCCGTTCCTTGTTTGTTTCCGCTTGCTGGCTGCACATACGCACTTCTAGTGTTTATATATCCGGTTAGTTTAGCGGTTAGCTTCGGGATTAGCCATTCGTTGTAGCCCCACTGCTTTGAACATGGCTGAGAGTCACAAAAAGCAAACCACGCACAAGTTTATGAGAAGAAGAGGAAGGCCTCAGTAGAAAGAAATAAGACCAGAGTGCATTTGTGAGATTGTTTTCACGCAATCCCCCTGAGGAGCCGAAGAGCAGGTAAGACAGTCTTGTGCAGTTATTCAAACAGGGACATGGGGAAAGTTCCCGAAAAATCACAGACTCTAGCTATAATCAACTACGGTTCTTGTCCAGTACCTTGGATTGCTGCTAAAGTCCAAAATATACATATTAGGTTATCTGGTCTGTTTACATTGCCCTTGTGAGTATATACTGTACATGCATGGTGGTTTTTCCTGGTTATCTCTGTGTTGCCCTGTGATGGACTAGTAACCTGTCTAGGGTATAACCAGTCTCTGAAGCATAAAGACTGACACAACGGTTCCACAGCTCCCCCTGATTACTCTCAAGATTTGCTCGTCTCTTCTCCACCCCTGTATCAGAAAACATACTCACCCATTCTCATTGTTCTCTGGTGGATGCTCCTGTTTGCCTACCAATTCCATTCCTATTCATAGCCCATGTATATCAAAGTATATATCAAAGTTACTATCTGCTCTATGTGACTTACATGGCTCACCCCTGGTGTCAGAAGAGAAAAGTCGTGTGGCTCTCAACAAACTGTTCATTGGTGATGGGCGTCTAATTCTTCTGTGAAGATTGACACAATCTCAACAAAGAACCACATCAAAAGGAGCAAATGCACTCTGTAATGCAACGCAACAAGAGTGACATCTTTTGTAATGGCAGCTAAACTCCTAAAAGCCTTCACAGTGTTTAACTTTGACAGTCTCCAGCTATAACACACCCAAAGCAACATTTCACATAAGGGAACCCTGTTGCATCACAGGCAGGTAGCAAGCATTATAAATATGAAAGAAAAAAAAATCACACTTACCTTTGATGTTTATTTTGAGAAAAGAACATATGCACAACAATCTTCCATCAGGGAAAACTTTTCAAGACCCCGTCAATGTCCAGCAGTCCAAGAACTGATTAACTTTCAACTCCCAGTATTGTGTGTTTGAAGCTCTCTGTCTTTTTGTGTTTAGTTTAAATGTCTTGGTCAGCTTCACTGGTAAAATAGAACTAAATTAAAATAGATGTCTGGTGATGCAATCATGACAAAGTGAGTAGAATTCACTCATTTGTTTTTTTTAATAGTGACAATTCAAAACAAATGTCATCTCAAGGCACTTTACGAAGTTAGTTCAATTGAATCATACAGACAGGCTGATTGAAAAGTATGGAACTATGGAAACCCAACAGAACGCGTCAAGGTTTTGACTTGGAGCATTCACTTGAAGTATTAAACTTCAAGAAGACTGCATCCAATGACCAATGGGCTGCAACATTTCACTGAGGGCACCTAGATTACACACTGTCATTTTCAAAATATTCTCTTAACGGACAGAAAACAGCTATAGTGAGTAAGGGTTACAACCTGAAATGGTGCCAAAATAGTTAGAAGGGAACTTATACAGTTAAAGCAACTTATCAGAGTGGGTTTTAAAATATTAAGCTGAAGTGACAAAAGACTGAAGAACCTAGTACTTCTCAGTACGGTTATTAACCAGACTAAATGACCCATAAAAAGAGCAAGATTAGAGACAGTTCAAAAGGTGTTTAAATTCTTTGGTGGGAATAGTGGTTTAGTTGATTTCTGAATGTTGTCCGTGGCTGCTTTTCTTTCCAATTTTTTAGGGTTGTAAAAAGATGTTCAGGAACTCAATATTACAGCAGAGTCCAAGGTGTCGTTGGGCAGCAAGGATCTGTAGATGGACAAAGATGTGGTTAGTGTCAGGTTTTGTTTTGGCAGACCAAAGTGCAAGCAAGCATCCGGGAGCCACATGTTGAGTGGATGGGTGACTTATTGATAAAATGAATAATAAAACTTACCAACTCCAGGAAACAAAGGGACCAGGCACACGACTAAATAGAGACCAGATTAGAGGTTGCATAAGGGAGGACCTGACAAAGAGTGAAGGTGAGCAAATAGGGAAGAGACAAATGGGAAAGACAGGTGCAGCAATTAACACAGGTAAGAATGTGAGGGTAATTACACCGAGGCGGAGAAAGAGGGCAATTATATGGCTGGGACAGGAGGAAAACACAACCTAACAGGAAACCATGTGGATCGAACAGCAAATAAGAAAATAAATTAACTAACTGAACTGAGGACAGGCAGGAATTCAACGATCTCACAAACAAAAATAACCTAGTAAAATCATAATGATCAGAAAACTAATAAATGCACATCAGCTGCCCACTGCTGCACCACACTTGGAACTGATTCTGCAAATAAAGAGAGGAATAAGAGGCACTAAGTAGAAAATGTGCATAAACGTTAGTGGACAACATAAAATTGTAGGTGTTTGTAAATACCATTTTTACATTTTAAGGAAAAAGGGTGAAGCTTGCAAACCTGGGATTTCCATCCCAACAGTGAAGCACGGGGGTGGCAGCATTATGTTGCAGTGGTCCTTGGGTGCAGGAGTGACTTGTGCACTTCACAGAATAGATTGCATCACCAGGAAAGTACGTCATATTATAATTTTATTTTAATTCAAGTTTTTTTTTTTTTTTACAAATGTGTCAAAAAAGACAAGAACAAATATAAAAACTTTTCAGCAAGTCTTTTTTGCTACATGTTTGAAAAAGGAGAGGGAAGAAGTTTAAGCAATATGAAATAATTGAACCAAGATCTTAAATATCAACTGGGACATCAAGTTGAAAAGCACAAACAGCTTTAAATCGGAGGCAGATGCCTCCGATTTAAAGCTGTTTGTGGTTCCCATTACCCACATAAATGAGAATTTTCAGAGGCAAAAAGGTGAAAAGGTTTGCGTGAGAAGGCGGCCTATAAAGCTGACTCCACACCAGTTCTGTAAGGAGGAATGGGCTAAATGTCCACCAAACCACTTGTGGAGAAATTCAAAAACCCATTAGACCTAGGTCATACAGTTTAAAAGGAAGTATTAAGGATGCAAAATTTATATAGGTAATTTCTTAATTTGAAGCAAATAAAGAAATTATCTAAAAACGTTCTCTTGTTATTTAACCAACAAGAAATATTTTAGTTAATCCTAACTGACCTGAAACACGTTTTGACTGGTTTAATGTCAGTCAGTGAGGAAAAAAATATATTATGTGTCCCAGTTTATATAAATATTTTCAGCTTTATATATAGTAATTTATTGGCCAGATCTCTGTTGAAATTTGCAATAAGGTATTTTTCCTGGATAAATAATAATAATAAAACAAACAAACTTTTCTACTCAGTTTTCTTTTTTTTTTTTACTACTCTCATTATTAGTTTATGGACCTGAGCTAATGGAGCACCAAAGCGCCAGCTGGTCTGGGTTCATTGCTGGAGCAGTGAGCGGTGATTACTGATTCCTCAGTCAGAGAATGACAATGCACCACTAAGACGCCTACTTATTCACCTCATTTATAGTGCCAGGAGAGCTTCCCTGGTCACACTGACTCGGGGAAAGTGCAGCAGAGCCTTCCCTTTCCAGGGCAGAGTCTTCGAAACTGGAGCAGAACAGATCCTGACAGACTCGAAGGGGGACCTGATCAGGAGACCCGCGGCTCATCACTTAAGGGCCGCGCTGTCTTCCCGTGTTCACAGCTTTCAGTGAGGCAGCAGCACTGATAATTATTTTATTGCTGTGTGGTCCTCATGTGAGCCAAGAGAAGGTGGCTCTGCAGGTTTGAAGAAGAGTTTGTTGAACTACTGATGGGTTGATATAAGGCCAGAACAACTTATTTGTTCCCATTATCTGAATGAGAAAACAGCGGAGCCTCACCTCTGGCAACATTGTCGATTTTAGTTTTACGTTTATCCTACTGGTTAGAAAAATAATCCGTCATAAACAGAAGTTAAAGCAAAACACTGGTCAACTCAACTCAGAGACAGATTAAAACGACCAAGGAAAAACAGAAAAAGATCAAACCCAAACTTGCAGTATGTGGCAGAAGGAGCAAAGCTTCGATATCATGGGCCATACATACTACATAATCCTTTTACCAGATGTTCCTGTCAAATAATTAATTGTAAACTCTGCTAAAATAAACTTTTTACAAAAATGGGTTTTCTACAGAGCAATAAACTACCCCAAAACATCAGATAATTAAACAGCACACTTTCTTTTAAAAGAGCACTGAAATCTTTGTTTTGAAGCTAGGTTTATGTGTGTAATTTAGTATGTGAAGTTTGACCAATGTTGTGCATATTATGTCAATGTTAATATTGTTTTATGTTCTGCGTTGATACTTTTTGTATTTTATTAATCGGACCCCAGGAAGATTAGTAACCACTTTAGTGGAAACTAATGGGGATCCTAATAACTAGATAAACAAATAAACTACACTGATACATGCTTTTTTTTCAGGGTTTTGGTTTCGTTCTTTAAATGCATGCTGTTTTTTAGTTTTTTATTTTAGTGAGCCACCTGATGTACCGCAGACCCTCTGATTCTTCTCCATGCATAGATTTATGAACCCTGCATGTGAGCTCCCTTTATTCTCAGCAGGGCTTCCTCGCCTGCGGTCGTGTTTGTGTGCGGGAGCAAAAGCTTTTCCCCCCGCTACCTGCCTGATGTTCCTGCACGCGCCGTCTAACAGCAGGCGCACGAGTACAAACCTGACCGAGGCCTTCTCCACTCCTGCAGCTGCAGCCGTTGTTGTCATTCGTCCGACGGCTGATGTTTTCAGACACTTCCTCATGTCACACCACCAACCCGCCTTTCACCTCTTCACATCGGCTCTCCCAACGTCTGGCACCCAGAGAGCTGCCGAATCTCCTCGTGCTTTCTCTCTCGCCGCTGGTGGGCCGTTATTAAATTATGCAGCAGCGACTCTAGCTCACCAACACGTACCCCCTTCTCTTTGCCTGGTGGGAAATTTATTGGCTTGACAGTTTAACTCATGGCTGCGTCATCTGAAGCCGCATCCGATTGGATTTGACGGCTAAGCATCTTTTATTTTCCGTCATGTTTTGGTAGATGTGCGGCAAAAAGTCTCTCCCCCCCAGAGCAGCAGAGGCATGTGGGGGATAAAAGATGATGTCGCTTCTCTGTCCACTGGAAAGGAGATCACAGAGATAAGTGTCATTACCAGACAGCTTGTGATCAAAGTCAAACTCTTTCTATTTCATTTAAATCTTCAAATGGCTGCTGATAACGTTTACTGATGGTAGCTTCTCTAACTCACTGCTTAAGATCGATTCTCATCTCGGTTTGAGTGTCTAGTCTCAGTGCTTGTGTGTGTGTGTGTGTGTGTTTTTTTTTTAAAGTCACAAGAACGAAAAAAAAAAAAGAGTAAAAGACGTTATCAGCATGGCTGATTGCTGCAGTGGAGATCTTCTCATAAAGACCCTAACATGAGTGCCAGAGGAAGGCAGAGAGGCAGTGGAGCTTACTGCATGGTATGTTTCGCTGATAAGGGCACACATTTCTTTGCATGAACTGTCTCATTGTTGTCAAACTCCATTAATTTCAGGCTCTCAGATGAATTGACGGTGTCCTGAATTGATAGAGTCTGCGTGACACTGTGAGGCCGCTGAATGGCTTAAGGAAAACCTTTCTTGGAAGTAAACATTTACCACCTGAAGATTCACACTCTAGGAAAGGAAGTCATTATTTATTATGTCTGGTTGGTAAAGGAAAAATATATTTCGAACTGAAACTTTTTTGCTGTTTTTTTGTTTCGTCCGTGAATCTGAAAAATGACCACACCTTTGTTAAAATGTCAGGCTTTGAGAAACATGAAAAAAAGACCTAAAGAGTGTTTAAAAAGCTTTTCTGTCATTAATGTGACATAGCTTTTTGTTATTAGTTTATTTGATTATTTTGAACATGATTGGAAAATGAGAGAGTAAAAGAAAGAAAGCAAATATAATAGCAGCATGATTAAGCAAAAGAGATTTACATTATTCAGACAGGAACTGCTAAATGTTAGATATGTATAGTTATGTAAAACCACTAGAGAAAACTTTGTCCTACTTAGATCTAAGTGACTAAGTCCTTTGGAGACAAATATGAAGGCGTGTGTGAGTCCACTGAGAGATTTATAAAGATTTTTGAAAACATTCCTCTGTAAAGTTTTAATTTTTTAAGTCAGTTTATGCAGGATCACATCAGCTAATTAAGCCAAAGTGAAAGCTACTTGATGCAAAAAGAAAAATTAAAGCTCTGTAGGTAACAGTGCAGATGCTCGTATAAGCGTGTCTGTCAGTAATAGTATTTACATGGAAAACCTGCAGAGGAAGCGTCCAAAAGCAACATCATTGCCGAAATCTCTAACATGCATAGAGGCAAGTCGCTCATCTTTCACGAAACCTTGGTGCTGCTCAATATGAGACAAAACGTTTTGATCAAAAATCAATGCGCTCTCAACGCAGCAAACCAAATGCTTTTCTAATTAGAGGAACCTCATTACGGGAGTGAAGCTTGGTGGTGGAAAGGTTTTGGTTCGTTGTTGCTCAGAGATTGGATTAAGGATTGCCACTTTAATTCCTGCATTTTAAAGTGAACAGGAACTGTATAGAAGGGAAAGACAAAGAAGAGGTGTATCTATCGCCAAGACATAAGAAGAAAAATCGACCCAGCCGTGACACAACACCATGAAAACTGAGGGGTTTGAGAAAGGTAAACTGTTTGAGTGACAGAGAAATGTCTGGCGATGGGGTTCAAATTAGTTTTAATGCATAAATTGCCTCAAATGCCTTGTAAATGGATAAAGTTTGCACACAAAAACCGAACAGAAACTCAGGCTCATATTAGAAAAGAACAAAACACAATGTTATTTCTGCTATACTAACTATAGCAGACTATACTAAAGTGTATATATATATATATATATATATATATATATATATAAAGAAACTACTGTATGAAAAACGTATTATCTCTCTTGGTAAATGTGTAAAAAGCCCTCTTGTAGTAGTATAATCTAACCTCGACAAATTTAGAAAAACCCTGCCTTTAATTTTAGTGTATTTATTCAGTAGGGGGAAAATATCCCAAATTCTGAATTTACTGATTTGACCAAAACCTGTCTTAGAGTGCCCCCCGCCTCTCGCCCTGTGACCACTGGAGATAGGTACCAGCAACCCAGGTAGGATAAGCAGGTGGATGGATGGATGGATGATGTGATCAAAATCATTGGTGACATAATTATTAGTACCCGAAACAAGCCCTTCGAAATATATGCAATGGAGCTATTTTTACTTAAGCTCATTAGAGTATCCAGGAATTTTTAATCGTTTTAATTTAAGTCTTTCTTTAACTTGTTCTGAGCAAGTCCCTAATCAATCATTCAATCAACCTTTATATATAGAGCACTTTACATAGAGTCAGGTGTAACATAAAGTGCTTAATGGAAATTAAAAACAGAAAGACAGATATTTAACCGCTGATTACACACACAATGAAATTATCGAATCAAGTAAACAGCTACATAAAACATATAATAACTGTTAATAAAACAATGAAGAATTAAAAGTGAGAGATATCAATCAATTATTGAGGAAGAGGAACAGTGGAAACAGTAACATGTAAATGCCAAGTGGTTGTTTGGGAGTGATGCCTGGATAAAAAGCCTTTCCTGTCCAGCTATCCATTGTTTAAAAAATCTCAGCTACCAGGATTTTAACTGGAGCTCCGGACAGATGAGACAAACATTGAGTTTTTTGGCCACAAACACTTCAGGTGGGTTTGGCATGCAACAAATCTTGAAAGAATGGGAATGCACCCCAGGCCCACTGTTAAATCTGGTGGAGGATCTGTGATGCCGTCGGCCTTTTTGTCTCCCAAAAGTCCTGGCTACCATGTTTTAGCTCACGGCATCATGAACTCTTTGAAATACTAGGGTATTTTAAGAGAAAAATCCACCAATAAGCTAAAGATTGGTTGTTACTTGGTTCTCTAACAGGATAGTGGTCCAAAACATATTTCCAAAACAGCACAGGAAGGATTCAACTGAGGAAAATCCAACGTCTACAACAGACGTATTCTAGGGAGGGATGGTCACATATCCATCTTTGTATGCTCTGCCCGTCTGAAGTTTTAGAGGAGATGACTGAGCTCTGGCCTACTGGCCAAACAGGGTTGCCCAGGTAATTGACAGCAGGGGTGGTGATTATTTTGCCCCTTGGAATTTAGTTGAAAAGATGATATTTGATTATTTTCCCACTCAATGAATATATTCACTCAAATTAGAGAGGTTGGATTTATTTAAATTCACTTTTTGAGAGGTTATGCTGTTGCAACAATAGGTAATTCAATCTAAGGTTTAAAAATAGTCTGGCCAGTGATACCAGAATATTAATTTGTGCCTGTGTTTACTAAGCATTTACTAAAAGTAGATCATCATTGTAACTTATCTTTTTTTATATATGTGTCCCTAAATGCTATGATTTAAAACATCCACTGATCCTGGATTTGCTCTATTTTCTTCAAGAGGAGTTTTTTTTTTCTTTAATCAGCCCCAGGATTTGCTGGAGAGATTAAATCTCTTGCTAAGGAATGCTTTTGTGTCCAACCTAGAAGAGGTTGAGGACAAGCCTTGACCTTACACTCAGGCTGGATAAGCTTCAGAAAATAAATGGAGGGAAGGTTTGGCTTCTTCCACTCTGAGATGAAGAATATCACTATAAGTAGTCATTCTTTGAAGTGTTTTCTTTAGGCTCGTTCTTTTTTCTTCCTTTTTTGACGAGGCAGTATTAACAAAACTCAACAACTGCATTTGTACTTCTGGTGTTTAAATCTTGAGAAACATCAGTCTCTGCTTAATAGCTCCAGGCTTCGATGTGCTTTAAGATAGGATAGAACAGAACGCTGCAACGATCATGGAGAAGGATCACTGAGCTGCTATTGTATTTATATGCAGAGTGGCAGCAATGCCCAGATGGCCACTTATCACTTTCTTGGACCGACACTTGACTTGGCTGTGAGCTTTATGGTTGAATGGTTGCAAGCTTTACTATGAATGCATTCATTGTTTCTCAGCATCAAGCAGGACACGAGGGCAGCACAGCCAAGGCAGAGGAGAGCACTGATTGATGCTGTTGTTTCAGAAATGCGGGTTTAAATGAAACAACCACCTGAGCAGTTTGAACTTATTGCCCAATAAACTAATGTTTTACTTTTTTGATGTTGTCTTTTGTGTAGAAAATGTAGATCGCCTCCAAAACTGGTTTCTTTGTCTTCAGCCCCGAAAAGTATTTTATAGTTATCATTAAAAAAAACCCCAAACAATTTACATTCATTTCGCAATGATGACGACGGCTTTGCAGAAAGATAAGCTTGACTGCGGCGCAGTTTTGCTAGATGTGATATGAAATGTGAAATTCTGATACGTAGTATCTCAGAGCTGCAGGCTGCACAGATGGAAGATGAGGGATGAGAGGGAAAACGCGAGGATCTTTCAATTTGAGCGCTCGTGGGTAACTTAAACATGTAGCATTTCATATGAGGAAAATAAGATGGAGTGATGAGCACACGGTGAATATCAGGTTGAAAATTTCTTCTGCTGCCGACAGAAAGAGGAGAACTCCGTGGGAGTAAAGATGAAAGCGGAGGACAAAATCTGAAAGCTGCATAAAACACATTTACCACCACAGATGTCTGATCCATCTCTAATTTAATAGATTGCTTTGTGAGCTTCTTCATAGCTACAAGAGTATGTATAAAGTTTCATGTTGATTTATGGAAATGTTTTTCGGCTAATGCGCTGAATATATGCTCATTATTCTATTGGCTTTCATTGTTAAAGGGCACATTTGGTAAAATTAGAGAGAGATAATGTGAACCTGCTATGGTAGTGTAAAGGACATACCCTTAATGTGCTCACTGGCATTAAAGTCATTTGTAGGATTGGTCTCATCTGATTAGAGCACCTTTTTTCACATTTGTGTCCTCTGAATGGGTTGTTAAAAACTGCTAACAGGAGTTCTTATGGATTTCTTTTTCAATAATGGACTTCTCTTTGCCATTCTTCCATAAAGGCTGAAAAATATACCATCTTCTTTCCATTTACAAGTAATGGATTGAACAGCACTCTGAGATAGTTCAGAGCTTGGGAGATTGTTCTATAACCGAACTCTGCTTTAAACCTACTGACCTGTCTGCTGTCTTCCTTGGTCTTCATGAAGCTGTTTGATGATTCATGCTCTATAACAAACATCTGAGGCCTTCCCAGAACAGATGGTTTTATACTCAGATTAAATTGTACAATAGTGGACTCTGAATTTACCTAAGTAGATGATTTCTGAAGGATGCCGGTTTCACTGGATTTGTTTAAAGAGTAAAAATGGCTGAAGACAAGTCCGACACATTTTTCAGATTTCCATTTGTATTTTATTTGTGTTGGTCTGTCACATCTGGTTGGTCTGACAAATCCTTTCAAAATTCAATAAAAAAAAGTTGGAAGCTGTAATGTCACTAGATACATAAATGTTTAATGGGTATTCTGGATTATACCATAGGTTACATTTATATATTTGCACAGCTCAGCTCATTAAAATATCTTTATTTTTAAAAACACACTTAAGAGACGTCTGTTTGACATTTGGTTTGAGTATAGTCCCAAACAGAAAGCTAAACATTTTTGAAGTCTAATTTTTTATAGCCCTTTCATTGTTTACTGTATTTGGGATGTGGTTTTTACGTAACCTCTGAACCCATATGCAGAATCATCAACAGGACACAGACAGAAAACGTAAAGTGAGTTTATTTTAAAAAGCAGGACTTCTGTTTAAAGGTATACTATGCAACCGGGGTTGATTTTCCAGCGAGGCTCCCCCCAGAGGGCGAAAGTAAAAGTGCACTGTCGTAAATATGCTCAGCTGAACTGGTTTCTCCGTCAAGCCAGGCGCGGTTGTTTTGTGTGCTGTCGCTCACCTGACATATTGCCGTCTGTTCGCACAGTGGGCGACAAGCCAGAAATACAGCAGTACAATGACACCATCTGGTGACGCTTTCACTCACCTGCCACTCCAGCCTCCTCACTCACTCTTCTGCAGTCGTTTCTGGACTTGCCTCAGTAGTAATAATTGGTTGAGTCATACAACTCAGGCCGACCGCAGACCGCCACCATCAGCTTGTGTTCCATGTTAAATGAAAGCAGCTTCGTCTCCACTGCAGTCCTTCACACCACGTCACAGCCACACCCAGTTCCTCATTGGTTGTCGTGACAAGACACAAAAGTTCAGATTTTTCAACTCCAACGACTGTCGCTTGGCATCAGGTTTTGCATTGCTGTGGCTTTACTTTAATTGCAAAAACAGTGCCTTTTGTGTCGCTAGAAATGCACATGTTGCCTCGCTTAGCGTTGCATCGCTCCTGTGTTGCACCGGTAGGGTTATCATGTAAATCTGTCGCTCAGTACACCACATTTGCGTTCATGTGAACGCACCTTTAGGATTTAGCTGGTGAAATCCTTGAGGTTTTGGAGACAGGAGAACAGGGTTCTGGAGAGCAGGCAGGTTCCAGGAGAGAGACATCACAGAAAGTGTGTGGCTGAGGAGATCCAGGGCGACGGAACAACCTGGAAGCACAGAGAGCACAAGTATAAAGGTAACACATTATCTTCCTTTAAGAAGAAAGAACAAAGGTCTTGACTCTACCACATAGGTTGAGCTTCAGGTGAAGAGTGGTAGTCCTGCAGCTCCTTATTTTCCCAGAAGTAGATGAGGGCGATTGCTGAAAGGTGTGCTTGCCTGCTACCAGACCAGGAGGGATGCTCTGTACAGGAAAACGGCTCAAATGCACAACGCAAACTAAGAACCCAGGATCATGACAAGGTGTCGATTATTTTAATCTGTATTTTGGATTTTGGGATAAATTATAAGATAAGATAATTCATTCCTTTATTGTCCTGCAATGGGGAAATTTGGATGGCAAAGACACAGACAGTTCCACGCAATTATTAGCAATGAGAAAAGAAGAAAAGAAAAAACAAACTAGCCTAATTTAATAATTAGCTCTAAAGAAACGGCGGGAATAGAAGACAAAAACCAGAATAGAAGAAATAAATCTTCAAGTTTAGCTCTTCATAAAAGTGAACTGGGTGTTCAAAGTGTCGTAAAATTATGCGACGACCCAAAAGTAATTCACAAATATGAATAATGATCAAATATTTGAAACTGCTCATCTGAAACATCTTCCTTTTGAAAATTCACACACTATAACCCTAATAAAGAACAAGACAAGTGATGCTGTCAGCAAATATTGTCCACAAACCCCAAGAGAGGAGTCAAGTGTTCGCCTGTGTTTCATCATTCACTCTGTGGTTTGGTGCCTCATATCCGTGCCTGTCTGTTGAGGTCTCAGTTCTAAAGATTTTCCTAAACCGGCCTCAGGATTAGGTTTCATATAATCTCTAATCACAGTCTTTTGACATTTCACATGAATTCTTGCAGAAACTTCTATTAGTTTCTTGTTTTTTTCTTACAAACTACCTACAACTGTTTGTAATAACTTGAAATTGCTGTAGCACCTATTTAAATGACGCTGGCACTGATTATGCTTAAACCTGGAAAAGGCTTGCAAAGGAAGAAAAAACATTTCTATTTTTTTTTTTTTTTTTGGCAGTCACATTGATGAAGGTGAGAATGAACTCATCATCAGAAACTATTCTGGGAACTAAAATACCAGCTGGAAATCAAGAGAAGCCAAACCTGGAGCTCACAAGTGTATCCTCAACGTGAGACAGAGCTGTAGCTGATTGCAAGAATAAACAAAAGGGCCTGATTTTTTAACTATGAGCGGGTGATTAAAAAAAACTGCAGCTTTTGTGACTGTTCAGTTGCAAAAACATTACACATTTTTCATGTAAATGAAAATATTTCACAGGCAAAGACTATAAGACGAATCATGCATTTGCAAACCTATAGTCTCCATGCTTGGCAATGAAAAGAACTGCTTGAAATACCAACACATCAAACTCCAGGGAAATACATCTTTGTAAGGTCAATTCATTCATTAGTTTCTTAATTAGTCTGTTTATTTGCTGGCAGTAATTAAAATACATCATAAAACAGTTTTCTCCAACCTCAGAGAGTCAAAGCGTTTCTTTGTTGTTCAATTAATAAATGCACCTCCATTGTTGTCAAAAAGTGAGAAATATCAAAGTTCCTCAAGATAATGGTTCAGTTGTGTGTTATCAGCTGCTGGTTTTTAAGGGTTTATAATAATAAATTAAAAGTTTAATTTTTAGAGTGACTGAATAGTGTCATTTTCTGAATTTGGCTGCTAAAGGAACTTTTTTTCTTTGATGAAAAAAAGAAAAAGAAAACTCGTATAATTGTGATTGACATGCATGCCTATTTGGAAAGTCCATATATTGATGTGCATAAATATAGAGCAGCAGAAGCTTGGACTAATCAAGCTGCTTCTCCCAGTAGGCTAAATCTCGCTGGGAGGAAAGTAGATGGAATCTGTAGTCTTGCTTTGATTAACGCCTCAAAAACAGAAATGCTTTATGTTTGAGAGAATCTGGGGAAATCACACTCGGGGTGAGAAAAGTCTATAATTGTGCACAGCATGGGAAACTGTAAACAATAAAAAAAAAATAATAATAAATGAGTTTTAGTGTAGAATAAGTTTCTTTAGCCAAAGTGGAAGTGGGTCAGCGGTCACCGTAAGGGCTGTCTGAATAGTGCAGTTTGTAAAGAAAGAGGTAGGAAAAGGAGCCTGTATGCTTCCTATTATAGCTCCTTTAGCATAGGAACCTCACAAAGTCCCTTACCGTTGCTAAGGAATCCCATAATCCTTTGTGTGACACGACGTACACAGCCCACCTCACGGAAATGAACAAAAATGTCCGGAGAGAAGAGAGCGGGCACTGGTGAGTAGCACCATTTAACCCTTCACATATTACGTCACTTGTTAGTCATCCATGTGGATGAGAGGCCTTTGGCCATCTTTGCCTTTGTTGTCTTCAGCAAATAACATCCGAAAGATGGTGTAACAGTGTAACAGCAAAGTTTGAAATCAAAGGAAGCAATGAAATCACCAGCTGTGATGAGATGAAATAAAATGTATGTATACAAATAGGTTACCTTGAATTACCTTGAAATACCTTGACATTTAAACTGATAATTTATGTTGTGCAGGTCGTTTATTTTATACATAATGTGTATACACCATTAGCTGTTAAGAAAACCTATTTCTAAAATGAAAACAATTCAGTCTGTACAAGTTTATACGCCTTTGTATGTCTTGGTTTGTGTAAGGGAGAGCTTAAGCCATTCGCTACATTTGTCTATTTGCGTGTTTTGTAGTTGTTGTTAAGAAGGCTGTAGGCCCAGATTTGTCTAGAATCATCCATGTACGTTTCTGTTGTGTACTGACGTGTGACATTAAAGGCTGTCCGAATTCGGCACAGCAGTCCGAAGCTCCTTTCCTACCCACAATAGAGCTCTTACTGTCGACCTCATGAAAAGCCAAGGAACAGGAGCGAGGAGCTTTAATTAGAACATTTCAGATGCAGCCTTCGTCTATTTACCGCAGTTGCTTCTATCGGCTGGATTAGTCAGGTCCTGAGAGAGTGATTCGGGCTGTATTCCCTGGGCGTGCATGTGGGTGTGACGCTCTGCGCGCTCTACTTCACCTGGCTACTTTGTTGAGTCTCCGGCGCCATTGA
Source organism: Fundulus diaphanus (assembly GCA_037039145.1). Classification (NCBI taxonomy): domain Eukaryota; kingdom Metazoa; phylum Chordata; class Actinopteri; order Cyprinodontiformes; family Fundulidae; genus Fundulus; species Fundulus diaphanus. Next base: position 26,614,640 of record CM073123.1, on the reverse strand, counting down.
CGCGTCAGCAAGAGAACACGGGCTAACTTCAATATTTATTTAACTTTCTTACCTCAGAAGACATTACTCCTCTAAACAAAAGACCTGTGCAGTCGCAGCGCCAGATGCTTCTTCTCTTCTCCCATGCACGCGCGCAACACTGGTGTCATTTCAACTTGTTGTCAGAGGGAGCAGACGTCTGCAAAAACTCTGGAATTTGCGCTGTGCTCCTTTAAGCAAAGAGAAGATTAGAGTCAGAATGCAAAGAAGTATTGAGCTTTTCAAAAGCATTAATTGGCCTTATCATTTTTCACATTTTGTCACATTCAAACTTCAAATCTTGCTTTATTATATAAGGAGTTAATGTAGAAAGAACAAAAAAAGCAACAGAAAGTAGTGCAGGATTGCGAAGTTGAAGGAAAGTGATCCATCCATCCATTATCTAAACCCACCCATCCGTGCAGGGTTGCAAGGGGGGCTGGTACCTACGTACCTATCTCCATCAGCCACTGGACAAAATGTGGGGTACAGCGTGGCCAGGTCGCCAGTCCATGACACCGCAACAGAGAGACACAGAGCACAAACAACCATGCAAGCACAGGCTGGTCCCAAATGGGAAATCCAGAGTAACCAATTAACCTAAAGGTCAAGTTTTTGTACTGTGTTAGGACGCCAAAAGTACCCGGAGAAAATCCATGCATGCAGAAAGAGAAGATTGCATCTTCTCTTTCTGCATGCAATTGTTTTTTGTCCCTTTTATCTTGATAACCTTTAATAAAATGCAGTTCAACCAGTTGCCTTCAAAAGTAACCTACTTGCAAAATTAGATGTTTAAGTAGAAACTTTCTAGAAACACACATGATAACACTTTTTCCTTGTTGTCTGAGAAATTATTTTAGGTTTGTAAAATCCATGACCATTGAGAGAGAAAACCAAATATTATGATGTCAGGGCTTTGTAAAATTCTGATTCTTATTAAATTCACAACATGGATTTATTTTAAAACAACAGCTAGAACACACTGCTTCTTTGTGTGACATCATGGAAAAAAATCAAAAGAAATCAGGCAAAAAATATTGGAAAAAAACGATGCCCGGCGACATCATCTTCGTCTGTTCAATTATATGTAAATATAGACACCAGGGAGTCCCCCCCCCAGCAAAAGCCCTCGTCAAGATAAGGAGCTTCTTTATCGAAAGCATTTGAATCCTGTTCCAACATGAGCTGAAAAGGGCACTGACCGAGAAAGCGGCCATTACTCCAAAAGCAACATGAAAAGCCAGAATATAGTTTGTAAATGCACTTGCGCATTAAGACCCTTGGTTTTTGGAAACATGTCCTGTGGTTCCATGAAACAAAAACTGAAATTGTTTGGCTATAAATGCTATTTTTACAATTGGAGAGAAAAGAAGGAAGCCTGACACCACCATCCCCACCGTTAGGTACAGGTGTTGTATCATCATGTTGTTTTGCTGAAAGAAGGACTGCTGCACCTCACAAAATAGACTTGCTAGATGCAATTTGTGGCCCCTGTAATTCACGCTCAATCACTACATTAAAAGACGGAGGCGGTAGAATAATGCTGTGCGTTTTTGTTTTCTTCAGTATTGACTGACAAGCTGGTAAATGCAGGGCAGCCCTTTAACAGAACTGGTTAGACGATGCAAACGAAATTAGTCCTTTTCACAAAAAAACTTAAATTTTCTCCGTGAGTTTTGTGAATGGACTGATGAGGCAAGGGCCGTAAAAGTCCATCCGACTCTGTTACACCCTGGTGACCAACAAGTGAGTCAGTCACAGCCCCGTATCCACTGACCTCCATAGGGGGGAGCCAGCAAATGATGTTGTGAAAAGGTATAGTACGTGAGACCAGCGGGATTCACCGCCCTAAGCAAGACCCAAGTCTGATGAGAAGAGTGAGAAACTGAGATATAGAATTTATAGTCGAGGAATTGGCAACATCATTGCTACACTGAGGCCTTCTGACATTTTTGTTTATAAATATATATAAAACGTTATGGGGGATTTATGATTCAGATTTTTTATGTGTCGTGTTGATGTAGATGCTGCATGACAACTCCCAATGTCCTGAGCTGCCGGCTATATTCTTGGTACTCTCGCAGCGGTGCGGGATATCGTCCAACCAGCTTGTGATTTATGAATGGTTGGAGGGAGTGCTTGTGTTCATGATAACAGAAATCCAATGAAAGAGATTTGGAAATGTCATGGGACAAAAAGTGAAAAAGTATTAGTATGAATCTTTCTGCAATTCACAAGGTTTTCTTCCGTCTCCCAGTTTACTTCTTACTCAGCTGCTCCACATATCCCCCAATAGACCCTCCTGTATTCTATGTCATTACCCACACCTCCCTCAGAGTATCGGCTCACTGGTTCTCTTGGTTCTTCGGTTGCTTCCTCCTTTGATTTCATGTTCCCCATTGTCCTGCCCGTTCCTCAGATGTGGTTTAACGCCCTGTTTCCTTCATACCGATATTTTAAGGTTCTGTTTATTTTTCTTATTAAAGTTTCATCGCTTCACCGCTTTGCCTCTTGTTCTGCCCGCATTTGGCCCCTTCCTAAAACCGAATCATGACAGCTGACTGAGCTGGATGACAGTTTTATGAAACCCAACCACAGGGTTATGAGAACCCGCCAGATGTCAGATGTAGTTATAATAAGATTAGTGTGGCTAAAGAATGTGTCTGAGGTGTTGTTCTCAAAAATGCCACAAGCAAAGCAGCATCAGAATCAAAATTAAGGGCGGGAGAAACACTGGGTTCACTCCGTGGCCTTCGGGAGCGATTTGAAATCATGTGCATTGGACAGATGGAAATACTTTTAGACACAAATTATATTGTTTTTTGATTGGACCTCATGTCTTTACTGAACAACTAATTTTGCTCTGTATTATATATATATATATATATATATATATATATATATATATATATATATATATATATATATATATATATATATATATATATATATATCTTGGAGCTATTTTTGAACATTAACCTGAATAAAGCAGCCACTCACCACAAGTCTCCCTTCCCTAACCGTTGAAAGGACTTTCTTATCTTTTTTTTGGTTATTTTGGCTTTCCTTATATTAATTGGGCTTTTTTCAAATTAACAGTTTGCAACACTAAACACCTTATTGTTGTTAATTATTGTAATGTTGGTAAAATCAACATTTTGTAAATTAAAAATGTACTTAAAAATAGTTTATGTTCTGGACTGCTGGACCAATTCATATTTCTATAAATAAAGCTATATATTTGTGATATTAACAATCTCTCTCTCTCTTTCTCTCTCAATATATCTAAATATAAATGTATTTTATCGTCCCCATCGAAAGGTCTCGGTGTCAGCGATAACATAACATTCCATATCCAGCCTTCGCTCACTGGAAAAAGTTAAACGTTTAGATTTTTTTCAACCAGATGACTACCACTTACAAGTCAAGATGAAAATCTGCTAATTCAAGTAAACATTTTTTTAGACAGAACTGGAAATACTGTCAGCCGACAGTTCAAAAAGGCAATTTTTGACAACTCAATTCAGGCTAATTGACTAATGTTATAAAAACTAAAAAAAAATATATTTTCACTTTAGATTTTTGGAGTTAGAAACACTAAATTATCCCTTAGATGGATTTCACCCTGATATTAAAGAACTGGGTCAGGATTTCTGTGTGTTTGGATAGTTCGGTCAGAATTTCTGCATTTCAGAAGGAGGCAGTGCAGTGAAAACATCGTACTGATAAGAAGCTACGGATAATATTTCATTGGAGTAATTCATACTCTTTAAAGTGCAAAGAAATGTGCTGGAAGAGGGGATTGGCGACATTGAGCTGTGTTGCAAACCTTTCTGTTTTTACTCATCTGACAGAGAATCCCCTTTCACATATTTTTTTACAGACATATTGAATCTTCATTCCACAAATAGTTGAACAACCAACACTTATAGTTAGCCTTGGTATGTAGGTTATGCTCAACACTCAGCAGTGGGCTAAAACTACAGTTTCATTAAACTTTAGTAGTTTTGAACAAGCACAATGCATCTGAAAGCAAGCCACTAGTTGCTTCTTATGAACCTTTATCCTGCAATACAGGCGTCTATTTGGGAATGAAAGCAGTGGACCAAACAGCCACTGTGGGGCTTAGGATGGGAAATCCATATTCTTTAGTGTATATAAAATCCAGAACAGTACCAGCCCTAATAAACACTCTCCGACTAGATTACCCCAGCCTGTAGTGAAGGAGGAACGTTTGCACCGTATAATCTGGATTAACTGCAGTGACTCGATGTGTGAAATGCCCTCTGAAGCCGCTGTTGTCACTGGATTACATGACCTGTAAAATAAAGAAACTGGCCAAGCACCTGAGCGGTTGGATCTTAGTGTGTAGGGTTAGATGTATGACTAAAACAATAAAAGTGACTCTGAACCTGTTGTGTACATGAAGAGTAGAAACTCTGGAGATTCATTTTAATGTGATGCACATTTTAATTAATAGAACAAAGCAAACACACATTTAAAACACTTTACAAGTTATTGTAATATGAAGCATGTTGCTCTCACATTTATGTGATTCTGTCTGATACAGAATCACATAAATTGTGAAGAAACGTCAATTTTCTTTGGGTTGCTTTTAAAAAAATAAAAAGACAGGCTTTCAAATTTTCTATGTATTGTAATTGATATGTTAGACCAAAAAAAATACATTTTCCTCATGTTTTCTGCATTTTTATATAGGGTGTGTAAAATATATCCATTTGTATATTGTAAATTGGATGTTCAGAAATATACTGACTTTGTCGAAGAGGCAGAGTTCTCAGAAATATTTGTTTCAAAAATTATACATTTGGAGTAATAGGGTAACGGAGATGCTATTATGGCTAATAGGACCTTTGTCACTTTTATCTGTTCTGTTCACTGTACTTTATTTGATTGGCAAGTTTTAGGTTTGCTTTATTTTATAGCACAGCAATTCATACACCAGTTTACACACCTTCAAATTTATGTCAAATTTTTTCATTTGTTTTTTTTTTACTTTTATATCCTTTCCTTTATAACAGCCAGCTAGACAACAAAGATGCTTTACTATAAAATTTAAAAAAGCATTCAAAACCAGATAAAAGAATAAATAAAAGTTAGAAATCTGGAATAAAATGCCACAGTGCTACAGCATTTTTAAAGCCTTCTTGAATAAAAATGTCTTAAGTTTGGATTTATAGAGGTCCAGTCCAGTGATTGGTGAGTGGAGATCCAGAAGGAGCTGAAAAGGCCCGGTCACCCCACCGTTCATTAGTTCTCGGAAACACTCAAGAAGAACTGAGGAGATAACCTTACGGGTCTACTATACATGCAGAAAAAAACCTAATTGTTGATTTTTCTGTTGTGAAAATAGTTAAGATAATCAGATAACTGGTTTTATATTTATTTTCAAATCTTTTCAGTGTATGGAGCCTCCATATCAGTGAAGCATTTTGAATTACCATGTGGATAAAATAGCCCAATACAAACAAACTTGGCTTGGCTGAGCTATTGATAAATCCGGCACACAACTGCTTTTGTTTTTCCCATTTAAACTTCACTTCTTACTATTTTTAACAGTGGGATGGAATGTATGCTCTAAAACAAAATCTCAATAGGTTTTTAATTGTTTTCAGACTTCTGATCAACTTTGTATCTCTGCGGTCTAGGGTTAAATGAGGGGAAAAAAATACCATGCAGTAACTTTTCTTTATTACTTGAAACACATTGCCTTCAGTTAGTGAGCATCATGTTGGTGCTGGTGAGAAAGTTACCAAATGTGTACAGTTAAATGCCTTAAAACATAGATAATGAGTTAAAAGACACTATAATATTTTCATATTTGTGCATCACTGCAGGGTCAGAAAGTAATACAGCCACACGACCAGTATTTTAATTAATAGAAAAAAAAATATATTACGTGTGTATCTTTTTTGTCACCTCAAAGTACTTTGAATAAAGGTTGAATGTTTATCATTTGCCATAAAAAAGAAAAAATAAGCAAAAAACAAATGGCATAGGTGGTTTAACAAGAAGAATAATTCAAACTTGGGAGACTTTTAGGAACAATAAAGCTACAGGCTTTATTGTTAAATTCATCTTTTTATCCAGCCATCCATCCAGATTGCTAGTCATTAGTGGTTCCGTGGCGTATGCCACAATTTAGCACAAATCCGCGTGAGATGTTGTTTTACAGAATTTTATTTCCAAAAAGCAGTCAGAGAAAAGTAAAACAAGCCAGTTTGATAAAACAAATTCCCAAAAGGGAAGAACAAAATAAAAGCTGATAACAACAAGAGAAGGCCTGATGATATATACAACAGCAGACATCATTTTGGTGTCAGAGTACCGATGGATTGCTTGACAGACTCATGGCTTTCTTCACATGAGGTCGAAAAATAGAAAACAACAAAGATTTGCTTTAATGGACAGAGAAGGTTCTAAAAATCAGCTAAGGCACACGGAGCCTCTCTGAATAAAACAATGGGGGGGATCATGAGTCAGAGAAATTTGTGCAACAGATGCTCAACGATACATTCCAGCAAGAACAACAACAATCTGGTTTCTCTGGGACACGGATAGGAAAAGGTTGCTATCACAACAGTCCAAAATACTGAAACAGGTCATGTCTTTTCATTGATAAAACACTGAGTTCACTCTTTTTGTCCAGATACTGACACTAAAAAAAGCAAACAAACAAACAAAAAAAACCTCGTCACACTTCAGTGTCAATTTACCCCATCCGTATTTACATGAATGGTATCTGTTTTAGACAATATTTCAATACAAAATACCTATGTACATTACATCTTCATCCGTTAATCGTTTTCTTACAAAATATGACTTTCACATTTAGTTACATTTAATTAATTTAACCCAAACCCGTTGTTGAGCTTACACCATAAGTACTGAGTGATGTAACTGTTCAGAGCACGGTGGTACCATAAGTGATAGGATGAGGAGGTTTAACACCAGAAACAGAGTCGATTTGAAAGGGACAGAGAGACAGCAGTTTGCGATCCTCCCATCTGACAGAGAGGCAAGGTGAACTTGACATTAATGAACAGTAATGTCTTTTCATTAGCTTTGCAAAACCACTCATTTAGCTCATGTGATGACTAAACAATGCTGACAATCACAGATTGAAAACCTAATTGGCTTCAGATCAAACTGATTTCAAGGTAAAGCAAATATATGACCGAACTCCTTGTTCAGGATCAGTTGCCGTCCCTGGTGGGATTAAGTCGACGTAAATGTCCAGAGATTGTCTCGATGGGAGAAAACGTACTTCAAACGTGAACAGAGCTGACAAGGTGCCATAGAACAAGTCTGATAAATTATTCATTTTTTTTTTGCACTCAAGATACAATATCATATTCACTTGAAATCATAAATTTCTTTTTGTCACAGCATGAAAACTACAACCACTCACTGTCATTCGGATACAACACCAAAAAGCACAGTTTCTCCTTTGGTCCACACATTGTCCAGAGTGCTTGTTTGTGACGATAGTTTCTGTTCACCTTCTCTGTTTGATGATTTTCTGCTTTAGATGCAGTTCCTCGCAAAAACTCATGATTTTTTTTCCCAGTTTGTCACATTACTACCAAGAAACCGTAACATATTTTATTGGTATTTCAATGGCTAGACCAACACAAAGTGGTGCGAAACTGTGAAGTGGAAGCAAAGCTGACCCCTCTGGAACAGTGGCAAGAAGAAAGGTTGTTCATTGAGTCCTATTTGTGTTTCACCTAAAGTCGAGTAGAGGACATAGCAAACATGTGGAGGAAGGTGCTCTGGTGGCATGAGACCAAAATTAAACCTTTGACCAACATGCGAGACATAACATAATGACACATGGGGGTGGCAGCATCATGCTTAGAGAATGCCTTTCTTCACTATAGATAAAGAAACTGGTAAGATTTGATCTGAAAGTCCAGCAGGACATCGACTCCAAATATAGAGCTAGAGCTATAATGGAAGGGTTTAGATCAAAGCATATCCATGTGATAGAATGACCCAGTTCAGACCTAAACTAAGAACGAAAACTGCTGTTTACAGACGCACCACATCCAATATTAGTCAATTTGAGCTATGTTGAATGAAGAATGAACAAAATGAACAATCTCTAAATGTGGAAAACTGGTGGAAACACATCCCAAAAGACTTCTATGTCTAAATGACGCAAAAGTATTGACATTGGGGGTTTTCCAATTTCCAAAACCAAGAATCCTGTTCCTTTCACTTCCGAATCGTGCACTGCAATGTGTTGGTCTAGCGAATATAACCGCAAAGTTTGTGTTTGTAACCTAACAAAATGGGGAAATGTTCAGGCAACCATTTAGGTCAAGGATCAGCATGGATTTTCTCTTGTGATGCACACTGCCAACAGCCATGTAAGAAACTGGGACAAGAAGGTCTTGTTCAGACAGGACAACACAGACTAACACACGGGTGCGGGCCATAAAAACGTACAATATTAAATTTGGGGTGATGGCCTTTGTAAATAAAGGCGGCTTTCCTTACAAAAAAATACTCATCATGCTGCCAAGGCAGCGTCGCAGTTATTTAGTCACTGACTAAAAATATCAGTATTAATATAAACTTCGAAATAAATAACAATACTCCTCCCCCCTCACTCACACAATTTTGAAGATCCTTGAATAATTATGTACAACATTAAGTGTTGTGAAATCACTGGAACAAACTCAACAAGAACGACACGTTTAAGGTTAGCTTAAGGTAATTTTGTTTCGGGTTTGAGGCAGATTGAATTAAGTAAAGAAGAAACAAGAAATATTGATTCTTCTCTTGTCTGCTGCCTGTCATAACATCTGGCTGTTATAAAAAAAAAAAAGAGTCTAATCTATGGAAATATTAAGTCTCAAAAGAAAGTAAGATAACCACAAATGTCTACAAGCAGTTTCGGTGAAATAAAATATTCCCCAATTAACTATCTATACTAAAAAGGCATTTTTATCTCGACAAAAGCAGCCACATTGGCTCCGAAACCTAATCAGGCACTCAGCTGCTGAAATGTGTGATTTTACAGCACCCCACATATTTATAGGCACCCCCGGTAAAACGTTACTGAAAAGCATTCAAATTAGTTTTTCTTTTTTTGCACTAGCATGATTTCACACAGATGCTTAGGAAATAACTTAAAATTTTGAATATATTTATCTGTACAGGACATAAATCCCAATAAAATGCATTAAACTTAAGTCCTTTTCATTCCCTACCTCCACAAATTGGCGCTCCATTTGCCAAAGCAGCGCTGCAAAAACGCAGACACTCAGCCTTTCCCCGCAGAGGCTCACCGGACCTACCATGGTTGGAACAGTGAGCTGCTGCTGCTGCTGGAAGTTTACAACTTTGAAAATTTAGCAAGTCCAACTGGTCTGGCTTCTGACTGAGGTATGACCATTATCAGTCTGGGACTGCTCCCATCGAGTCCATTCGGGGAAAGGAGGGACATTCAGCAGAACGTTCCCAGTTGATTGGGTGAAGCGACACCTAGTGCCCGCCTACCAGAGGTTGGTTTTAGCCAATCACGGTATCAAATGAAAATGTAAGCAGCAGGCTTATATTTTCCATGAGAAACTGTCATGAGACACTGCAACAAGGTAAGCTAGTCAAGGCACTTCTCGCTGTTCTTATTTCAAAGATGAAATCGTGGATTCTGACCAAACAGCCGTGATAGAAGCGGCTATGCGTGCGTCCTCCTGCCCTGCCGTGTTTATTTTGGTTCGGCTCTGGGCTCAGCAGCTCTTGCTTTTGTCACAGCTATATGTCCCGCCTTAAACAATAAACACTGCAATGTGATTGGACGACCCGTATTGGGTCGGTTCTCGTACAATTGAGGCGGGAGCAGGACAGGATGGATTCCCGCGTGTTTTTGAACGCACAAATACCGCGAGAATTCATCTTGCAGGAAGGGTTAGAAAGAACCCTTCGCTTTCCAAGACAGAATTAACAATTGGTATCCAATGTTGTTATCTAGCTGAACTTTTACTATGATGACTATCCTACAATAAGAGTGATAAAAACATTTAAAACTGTCGGAACTATGACAAAAAAGAGGCTGAACAAAGACCAAAGTTTATATTTGCGACATGTAGGGTGAACAGGGTGGTCAAAGAGTAAATAAACATCTCCAAAATGTACTGTTAGCAAATTTATTCTTTTAGAGGGCTGCAGTAAGAGTTGCACTTATTTTAAGGCTTTTTACACATCTTTACCAGGGGTGCCTGTAGCTATAAAGGTAGGTGCAGTCATAAACACCAAATTAGTTACCTAATAAATTATATTTGAGCTGTCACAAATTTTCATGTGATCTATTTAAGGGGTGCTCACTACCCAGCTTTTGTTATATTGTCCATGTTGATGAAGTTTTAGGAGCCAGTGCTCAGCTACTTCCTGGTTAATGTCTTCCAACTAAGGCCGTGTCGCACCAGTGTCGACAGTCCAGGCTTGCATGGCCATACTGCCCTAAAGCTGGGCATTGCAATTCATTCAACTGCACAGTAAAAAGCTCCAAAATTGCAACGTTTTATCACAGTAAAACTCAGCCATGGAAAAAAACGTAATAATAAATACACTGAGAAAGGGAAATAGCAAAGCCAGCAAAATCCCCAAGAGGAATAAACTCTGTGGGAGGCTCAGAGAAATGCTTCCCCTTGCATTTAAGACAGCCTTACCCACAGCATGCTGAAGGAGTCCACCTTTTTTCATTTGCTTCTTCTCAGAGGGACAGAGGAAGAGCCTTCTCCTCTTCCTCTCCTGTGATAAGCCTCTCAAATAAATAGGAGTAAACAGTGTCACGGCCTCCTGTCCAGCTGGAGGCCTCGCTGCTACCTTATGCGGCCGTCGACGCGCGGTGCTCCCAGCTGAGATTTGGGATCCGGGCTCATGGAGCTCCAAGGACTCTTGGCACAGGGCTGCATGACGGGGCAGGCCGTGAGGCCGACGGCGCAGATGTCAGCGGCCTCCCACAGCTCTCCGACGAGGCCGTCCACCCAGCCCTCGAGCTCCGGGCCGGTGAGGGCCGCGTTCCTCTTGGCTTGCTCTACGTAAGCCAGGCTGACAGGGATGTTGAGCACCGGGTTGAGGCCGTGGAAGCTCTGCTCCATGTAGCTGTTCTTTGTCGGCCCGTTGTGGAGCCTCAGGGTGTCCTCTGGAGGCAGAGAGGAAAGGACAAAAAGACAGGAATAAGTATTCCATTTATGCTGTTCGCCCGTGTAACAAATACAAATGAGCAGCAACGCAACTTCTGTGAGTTCCTTATAGCAGAATTACATAAAGCTAGAGTTGATATAGAGTTATAGCACTGACTTGTAGCAAAATGGCTGGAGCTTTTGATGTAAGCTAAGGTTTAGTGCTTGGACTTGAACACGGTAATTCCAATGAATTGAATACGAAAAATAACATTTAAAAAAAAAATTGCAGATGCAATTTTCATCTGCATACCTTCTGAAATAGAGTTTAAAAGAGTAAATATAAGATGACCGAGTGGAAGTAAATGCCAGTGCAGAATGATCTACGAGCTACGCTGAGCTTCCCCTCCCTCGTGTGTTTGGCTGGAGCCGAGGAGCGCCATTTAATGACGATGTTCAATGATTAAGCAACTTAGAATACATTTGTGTATTCTAAGTGGAACCTAGGGTGAGCTCTCTCAGGTTTTTAATGACTATTGGAGCTCCAAACTTCAAAACCTCAAGCCAGAGAACATTTGTGATGGAATGAGACATCCTGATGAGGATGTATGAGCTTTCTACGGCCATGTTTTAACGCTGTGATGCATTCAAATCAAATTATACACTAGATAATCTTTATTGAAATACCTTCAAGATAATTAAACCACCTCTTAATCTTCAAATGTCTCAAAGGTCTTATTCAACAGTTCATAACTAATATTCCCGGTTATTTCAAAGGGAGGTTACTATTGTCGGCTTTAATAAATCTTACTATCCTGTTCTAAAATGTAATTTGCTTTTTAATCGGTTCAGCACAAAATAGTCTTAATCTATACAACCTTGGAGGAAAAATGAAGAATTTGGGATGGGTCAATGCACAGTATAAGCAAACAGTACTGTTGTAAACAGTTCTTACTGTATATGCTAGTAAGGATGCCCAGCTGAGTGTTGGCTGTCTCCTCTGAACGGTTTACATTCCTCTATGTTGAAAACAATATATCTTCTTCAACATCATGATGTAAAATATTTGGTGAGGCAGACTAATTGGGCTTACTTAAGTATGATTTTTCTAATAATAAAAAGAAGCAGCAGTGGAATTAGTCCAACAAGTAAAACAATAATCGCGCCACTGGATATTTAAAAACAAGTGCAGAAATGTTCAGAAAACAATTACATTTTATTTACAACATTTTAAAACGAGGCCAGCTTAGAACTGAGTGGTGTTTTGATCAGAGATTATCATTTAATACCATTAGTATACGAGACTTGCAAGATGTCAGGGATGTAATTTATAAAGTATCAAATGGTATCAAATGGTATCTTGGTAAGATTTGATAATAAAACCTGAGTCATTTTAAAGGTATTTCAAAACAGAGCATCTAGTGTACGAAGTGTACTTGAATGTAGCCTGAAGTTATCATTCATTCCCGTTACAACAGTGTTTAGAAGGCCAGACAGCAGGCCAACACTGAGGACAAAACACATCTTGACTGTGGGAAACTGGTGTCGCATAAGTCTGAAATCAAACCGGTGTGTGGTGCCAGGGCAGACATTATACCCCCTACGTAACCGGTATAATCAGGCAAATCTGAATCATCAAATATTAAAATCATATTCTGTTCTGTAGTCCATTTTTCCATTTTGTATCTTTTATTGTGGTCTACAATAAAAATCTGAAATAAATGTTTGTTTTTTATGCCAAAATAAAGCAACAACTCATTAAACAGTCATGTGGTAATTTTTTGATATTTGCTTGTAAATTGAAAATTGAAAGTGAATAAGCGGTAAAAGAGTGTGAATTTTCAGGGCCCAGTTTAGTCGTGAGATCTGGGCTTTAAGCACAAACAGGTTCCTAATTTGCTTGGGTTTAAATCTGCAATTCAATTTTCCATATGTTCTTTTGATGTGGTGTATCACATTGTTGCAATGCCACATTTGTATAAACAGGCAGATCCAAGACATGCCCTCATTCCCGTTTCCCGTGACGGGGAAGCCCTGGAAAGGAGGCTATGAAATCACAAACACAGCCTCCCTTTAAAGGCACCCACTCCACCCTGAACTCCAGTGAAGCTTTAAATTCCACACTGGTCTCCTAACTGGGATGCCAGCCATCCCTTTTAAGCACGACTGTGGAGGAAGAAGAAAAAAGGAAAAAAAAAAAAAAACTCGCCTCACACCCAGATGTTTGCAGACATCAGCGTTTTTCACACACTTGCGACAGAATGATGCAGTCAAAGCCGAGGTGCAGTCAGCACATCGGACGTCTCGCTTTGTGGTACCGCTGTGTGGTATAAACCCATGTACCTTTGAAGAGTGGTTCTGCATCTGTATAAAAATGTGTGGGTGTGTTTGTGTGTGGGTGTGTGTGTACTGTTGCCACGTCATAAAGTTTTACCAGCACTGCATGTAGGAGGGGAACATGGTTCCAGACACAGAAGTAAATTATAAGCAGGAAGACGAAAAGCTAAAACCAAAGCACCCACTCAATGCACATGGTTATTTCATATTACGATGTAGAAAAATATAAATATATATATATATATATATATATATATATATATATATATATATATATATATATATAAGTAGTACAGTACATCCTTCATTCATTGCAAACATATATACTATATTACTGCTGTAATCAAAGAGGGAGGGTTAAAGACAGAAATCACAATGGCAATGGAGTTTTATTATTAACCACCTAATACTGTGAAGATGGCTACGTATATTTCTAAACCTTTTCTGGTATCATATGAGCATTTGTGATACCGGGTGAAATAAAAAAAAAGACAGCTTTTAAACACAGCTCTGAAAAAACAAACATGAACTTAGCCTTTTGTTGGTAATAAATGGTGTTGGATTTTAGGTTGCTTGCTTTCAAATATTTAACACCTTTATAATAATAAATACATATATATAATATTTATTAGAGTAGTAGTCTGTAAATCAGTTTAACTGTTCTTTTTTATTTCTAAATGAGTTTGAATTCATATTCAATTATTCAATCAAATATTCAAGTATGACCCATACATTTGACAAAAACACAAGCTAGGATGATTTAAAACTTTCTTCAAAAAAATAAAGAAATTCAGATTTTTTTCTTATATATTTATATTTATATATTAATATATAAAATATTTTTACATCACTGAGATTTCTCAAATCCATACTTTTCCAGACTTTATAAGAATCTGTAGGAACCTGACTTGTAAATAGAAATAGAAATTCTATTGCGATACTGATGTTAATGTGTTAATTACAATTAACCCATATTCTTCTGACCTTTTGCTTTCTTTACCATTAAACCAGAGGGTTACTATCTCAGCCACTAAAAACAAGCATCATGCATTTGTATCAGCGGCAGTCAGAGTCCATCCAACTGGCCAAATACTTTATGTTATCAATATAAAGAGAGTATGTGCTGAGACAGAAGAAGGTTGTGAGTTTTTCAGGCTTCAGTTAAAATATATTAAATGTATTTGGTAAGCCCTGCTATCGGTGTAGAGATAAAATGGTAAAGGGTAAGAAGGGAGGACAATGGTGTGGAAGGATACTACCTGTGTATTTCAAGTGTTGTGCCTGTTATGTGCAATTTAGAGGTGTGAGCGCTTCTCCAAAGCTGGGACTGTTGCGCTAACTTATCTCTGCTAGCAAGGAGCCTAAACATGCTGTTTTTTTCTTTTTCTTTTGCCGTGGATTGTTTAGTTGAGCTGCTTGATGGAATACTTTAGGTTGCAGGCAGAGGAGCGGCGGGACCCAGATCACACCACCCAGAGTGCCACAATAACTTACTTGGACCACTGTCAGCTGTTGTGAGCATGACCATTTACTTGTGACTAATATGCGACTCATTCTGACACAAACACAGCCCCTGTGAGACTCACATTTAAGGCAACAGATGTCACTTTATTTGTTGTCTCCCTGCATCATTAAAGCAGCTCAGGCAGATTATTAAACCAAGAAAGATGTGATTACGCTGCAGTCGGCATCTCGGCTCTTGTGTGACTTTCTGGGGAAATGGTTGGCTTATGGATTCAAACACCGCAGTCTTTTTTCTTGCCCATGCTGACTGATTGATTTAATTGTGTCATTGTTTTTAGAGGGCTAAGTGCGCCGTTGTTTAACACTCTGTTTAGTATGTATGAGCTGCTCGCTGGGTTATTAGGGGTGACTTGATGACAAATAACCAGGGTCTACAGAGGCCCAAAGCTTGATTAGAAAGGGCATCACCGCAGATACAAGACTGTGTGTGTGTGGACCAAACATCACTTCATGGTCAATGTAGCATTCGTGCTGCTCGATGTAGCATCTGACACAATGTCAGTGTCAGCGAGACCCGATAAACACAAAACAACTTCTGTGAGTTCCTTATAGCAGAATTATATAAAGCTAGAGTTGAGTTAGAGTTATAGCACTTACTTGTAGCAAAATGGCTGGAGCTTTGGATGTAAGAAAATAATAAAGTTAATGTATTTCTATTTTGAACACAAGTCAGTACACACAATAAAAGAACATGTTACTTTCAGCCTCTGACAACTGATTGATATTCAGATTAAAGGAAAGATATGTTTAAGTATCGCAAAACCTGTTTCATTAAAACTGTTAGTTTTTAAGTAAGGTTCTGTGAGGAAGTTATGAACAGTCAGTATCTTATTGAAACAGATAACTAACTAGCACCAGTTTGCCAACTTCCTGTTAAAGCAGGATGCTGGCTTCATCAAAGATCAAAGACCATAGTACTTTTGAAGCTTCTGTTACTGGGACAAGCTCAAAAGCTTCTGTTTCACATAGAAAAGTCACTACTCCACTGCAGACTACCAGGCTGTTCGTATTCATTAAAAATCGATTTATATGTAACCATCTAAATCAAAGGGGACAGTTGTGCAAATGTTAATAAAGCTGTGTTTGGGTGAAGCTCTGAATCATGGGAGATTGGAGTCTTAAACGGGTCAAAATCAACAGTTGATCTTTGCTCCACTTTTACAGGAAAGTGGCTCGAGTTCAATAAGGGACCAAATCTAATCTATATTTATTAAACTGAGGATTTCAGAGAGAGCTGTGAATGCGGTTAAGATACTGACTGCTATAGGTTATTGGCTTCGAATTACACAAAAGTTTTAAAATCATCATGTTTAAACCGTTACCGTCATACCGACCCTCTACAGGAGATGGCAGAGAAATTGCTTGAGTTTCTTCTGGTAGTTTGGAACATCAAGATACCCTATCCCATTTCTCTCAGCTGCCTGTTGCTGCACTGCTGCACTGGCTGAGCACTACACTTTTCCCTTGCTTAAAAGAAAGATAAATTCAGATGTTTAGAAATATCTCAAGTTGCAAAAAACTAAAACACCGGCACTCATGGTGAACAAACTAAAGAACTTAAACTTAAGATGGAGCCATGCTATTTTAAGGCTACAGATACAAGCTTTTAAATAAGGTCGCACCAAATGAGGTAAACGTGTGAAAACTGGATATTGTTGAAAATTGTGATGTTGATATTGTTTGCAATTATTCATCTCCTTCTAAAAATAATGTCAAGCATGGACATATAGACCACTGACAGTAACTCCAAGTAGCAAACTATATTACTGGCACATGTTGATATTGAGATATCAATTCAGATTCAGTATATTCTGCAGGCCCACGTTTACCAAAGTAGATAGTTAATGAATGAATGAGCTTCTACCTGCTTGCTATAGTGCCGTGTTACTTTATAAAAGCAGAATGACAAAAACATTCTGAGCGATAAGCATTTAAAAACTATTACTAAAGTTTGTGTGTTTACTCCGTATTTTCTCTAACGTCTATATATCAAAATCGAAATAACAATAGATTAATTTTATAACAACCTTAATTTTGTGTTATCTTCAAAGTGAAATAAATGAAAAATGCTGGTTACATCAGAGTATATTAAAATGTTTCTGACCTTGTCTTATCGGCTGGTGCTTGTTATAGGCCAGGGGAACGATAAGGAAACGTATCTGGGCCACAGGGCTCCAATTATGTAGGATTCGGACGTTCCAGACCCCAGGTCGCAGCGGCTGGTTGAGCGGCGGACGATAGTGGGTGAACTCTGCACTGGCGTCGATCAAGATGTCGTAGGTGGCTGCGATAACATTGGTGGGGTCGATCCAGACCACGGTGACTGTGACGTTTGGCCCTTTGTTCCACTTCTGCATGCCTACCGTTTCATCCATGGGACCCATCAGGCCGCCGATGTTCCTGAACATACGTTCTTTAGCGTCCCACTCTGTGCCAATCTGAGAGAAACAAAAGGAAAAATGATAGACTGTTTTTTTAAATATGTTTGGACATTTCGGTGATCAACACCAATTTGATCAATACTGATTAGGTCTAGTTATATATTTAAACAATAAAAACTAAAGAGCTTTTAAATTTCTTTTTCTAAAATATAATAACAATTTTAATTCTGAAAAAAACAAGGACTCTCCCACTGGTATTCTCACTAAATATGGCTAAAGTCACACACAGGCGTATCACTTCAGGTGCACTTCATTACGCTGCATGTTGAAGGAGGGTTGTCCTGTTTAAGCCTTAAGACATTTAGTTTGTTGTGTTCTTGAATGTCGAAGTGACATTGAATGCCAATCATTGCCAAGGTGAAATCGAACGAGCCTTCTGAGGCCTTTAGGAAAGAGACCGACTTGTAGCAGCTTATGAGTCTGGTAAGGGTTTTTGTATGGAAATTCAGGAAATTAAAAACAACTGACAGCAAGCAAGTTCATCCTGAGAGCAGACCACAAGATGTTAAAGAAGTTTTCTTAAACCCTAAGATGTCATTACGTGACCAACAGCAGGCTCTTGTTACTGTGAATATGATAGTATATGCCTGCGCATACAGAATCTAGGGACTGCAGACCCATACTTAACTTTCTCGGGACGTGCTCTCCAACAAAAAGAAAAGATCCTCACACCAGCTATGAAGCATGGGGATCTAAGTGTCATTGTTTGGGGATCCTTGCTGCAGCGCTACCTCACCAGCTCACCGGTACGGAACGAGTATAAACCGACCCATTAACATTTGCCCAAATTGTCGCATTTCATCTGACAGTCAGCCGCTCATCTCAACAGTGATCTGCTGCTGGAAGTTTAACTCTGCTAACATATCACGTAGGCTACAGTCAGGAAAAAAAACACATATGCAACTCTCTTTATCAACAAGACAAACACAAAAGCTTCTGGATCTGCAACAGTGAAGTAGTAAATCTCCTGGAAAACATAAGCTAACGCTATCTGTTATTAGCTTGATGGACAGAGACAGCCCAATGACCGGGTACTGTCAGTCTGAGCTCCACCGTCGAGATGTGCTGCCCAGGTATGCAGTTCCTAGCCACGCAACGCTCTGTTCTACTGCGGTTCGAATCAATGCAGGAATATCTTCATCAGCTGACGGCTCAACCGACTAATAAATAGTGAGGCAACGAAACAAACCAGTGCGCCCCACTCCATTACTCACCAAGTTGCTTGATATAACAAGAGAGCTGTTGTCAGTTCCACTTTGCTCCCAATGAAGACATTTTAGCACAATATACCATAAAGGTAAATAGAAACTTAAATAGGATGTTTTTTAAATAAATATGAATATCTACCTTTTCAACAAAAGAGGAAGACATGGTTGGATTGGTACAAATAAGCACGGCATTGATCTGGGTACCATAATTGTGTTCATCAGATTGACAGCCTAGGGCTAGAAACCTTTTCATTAAAGAGTCCAAATCTGCATCAGTCATCAGAACTGCCTTCCATTTTTAGAGAATACACAAAATGACAAGCCTGATCGTCTCCTCTTCAACATTTGAGAATGTTTGCGCACAGATGCTGCAAACGCCTTGAACTGGGAGACGAGCGAAAGAAACATACGGCGACACCCAAACCGCATCCCCAAAGTGTGAGTGGCAGGAACAGACAATGAACACCTTTATTCACTGAGAGACATGCTTTTCCTAAACAGTGAAGGAGATTACAACCCCAGATCAGTCAATAAAAAGCCAAAACAGTGGAAGTCTCTGAGTATATCCAGACACATGAATTGCAGTCTTTTTTGACAGGAAAAAAAAGGAGTCTGGAGAGAAGAGCTACATAAAAAGGGGGCTTTCAAATACTTCCATCAGCCATGGAAAAGGCTGCATTCTCTGTGACAATATAAAGATAAATAAAGTGAGGATAAAATTGAACAGACAGTATCAGTGAGTAAAATATATCTTGGTTGAATTAGAGACATAAAGTGCAGCTGTGGAACATGAAACTGGCTGACAGGTTGGATTTCACTGTTAGACTGTCTGAGGAACAATGAGCCTCTTCAAGGTTATTATTTTCTTTCAACCGTACATCACTAGCCTTATAGTTATGAACATTTGCAGGGAATTAAAAGTAGGTGTGTAACCTTTTGGTTTAACAAAAAAAATGAACGTGGTTAAAAAGGTGGAACGGATTGTTTGGAGAGAAGTTTTGGGAAATAATACTTGCCCTCAGCGATGCTCTGAAAAATCCACTGTTGACTGGTGAGCTGCCGGTCTAAACACTAAAAGATCCCATCTTTTATCTTCCTGTGAATGCACCAAATAGAAGCGCCACTATGTCGCACTGACAACAGTGCTGCAGACACTGGTCATGAGGACTCAAAGTTAGCTATATCATGTGTTTCAAAGTAGAGTCAGAGGTAGCACAGAGATGTAAGAAGCTTAAAATAAATCTGACAACAGATCACAACAGATCTGGGGTTCATTCAGGCTGCGAATGAGAGCAAAACAGAGCAATTTAAAGCAGATAACAGGGATAAAGCAAAGTTGCTCTGTTTTACCCTTTTCAGCTTTCAGACTCAGTCTGTTTTGGAGCATGCCGGAATTGTAATTGTTGGCAACCTTTTGTAAATCTCTGTGTTAGGGTAACAATCTTAGGATCCTGGGAATGCAGACATAGAATGTTGCTTTAGTAATGCTAATCAGTTTTTTTTATCATCTGCTCTCTTACACACGCAGTGTAACGTTTCCCCTGCTCCTTGTATTATTGAATTATCACTGAAAGCTCGAAAATGACAAAAATGTAATTCTTACATCTTCCTTCATTAAGGTTCATTAATTGTGTAAGTCTGCTGCTGCTTTTTTGTGTCAGTCATCTGGATAAGCATTAACTGTTATTGTCTGCGGTATTCAAAAACCTCTTCTTATTTGCTGTTGTAGGTTGAAGTTCAAATAACTTCTATAAGGGACACAGCATGGGCACAGCGACAAAACCATGTTTTATTTATCTTTAGATAAGTAGGATGTTGTGAAACCCATATAAAAGTGGGTTAGTTTTTGAAGTACCTATATCACAAAACTCAATTAATTAATTTGTTAGGTAAGCAAATGCTTTTGCAAAAACCTGTGCTCATGTTGGTAAATACAATTCCTGTAAAGCATTTGTGATAGCTGGCAATGAGGCATTTACATCGTTGTGGAGGAAGTTTTTTCAAGGTCATGCCACAACATCTCAAAAAGAATCTCAGTCGGAAACCCTGTCTTTGATTAGGTCACTGGAAAACCTTCATGCTATTTATTTATTCACCCAATTGGTCCTGGTGACCATCTCTGCTGGTGCTTGGGATCACTGTTCTCCTGCAGAGCCCAAGTGTCCTTCAGGTTAAGGCCAGTAACTGATGGCAGGACATTTTCCTTTAAGATATTCAGGTAGAGAGCAAAATTCATGGTTCCATCAGTTCCAGAAAGTCATCCAGGTCCTGAAGCAGTCCAAAACCATCACAGGGCTTGGATGTTCTTGTTCTGAAATTCAGTCTTAGATTTATACCTGGCGTAACGAGACACACCCCTTCGGAAAGGTTTTACTTTTCCTGATACTAAAATTAGTTTGTTCCAAGATTTGTGTTTCAATCTGACAAAATAGCAAAAACAGAATAAATCTGCAGTTAAACCCCCCAGCCCAAAAAAATTAAAAAAAACTTTAAGAAGATCTTTAGAGTTGAATTTTAATAAAGAATCGAAAGAGGCATGGAGGCTAGAGGGAGAACAAATTTAAACATCAGGGTGGGTACATGAGTATGCAAAAGGAGACATGGAGCCGTGAGAATGATGAGAAAGGCAGACTGATTGAGAGCAGCAACACGCACACACAGACACAGAACTGACAGTAAAAAAAAATGCCTGAGGCGTGCTGGCAGAAATGTGAGAGGAAAGTCTGCTTTTGGAAGCGCTCATTGTGACAATGGTAGCTGATTAATACAGCCTCACCCTGCTTGAGAATCAATGGCTGACTGGAACTGATTCAGTATTACATCCTCGGAGAGCTTAGATTGCCGTGCATGGTAAAAATAGACATCACTTGCTTAAATGAAACCAACAGGAAAAGACTGAGCTTTTCGGCCATCTGGGAAAAACACCTTGCTTTCATCTAAATTACTGGAGATCCCTCTGCAGTTCCAACATCTCAGAACATGATCCCCTTTAAATAGCTCATCAGCTGCCTTGTCTGGCTTTTGTATGGCATCTTACATTATGCCAGATGGACACACACTGGAGCCTATAAACAAACTATAGAAAGTTATGCAGTATTATTGATTGGGATATTGCATTGTGCTCCAGCGAGACCTTGGAGACAACCGTCTAAACTGAAGTTCACAAGAATGAAGGCCGGCTACGTTCACGTGTCGCAGGTAGGAGGGAGACTTGCCCCTGGATCTTGCCTTAGGTTTATTCGTCAACAAGCATTGATTAAGTGCAACGTGCAGTAAATAATGAACAGAAGGTTCTGCTGCAGTCCAAGCCGCACATTTTTCAAGTCTTTTCAGGCCAGACGAGTGGGCCGCATACCTTCCGAGCTCTACGGCCTTTTCTCTAACTGAATGCACATATTGTGCATACAGAGTTTATTAGGATGCACATAAACACTGTTTGACAACCTGTCTGCCTAATAACCAAGGCTCAGTCCCTTCCCTGATTGCTATATAAGCACCGAGCAGAAGAAGACTTTTTTTTTATTATTCCTGAGACGGAGGTTATAAACACATCGCTGTTTACTCTGGCCAATTATGCAGCACCGGAGAAAAAAGGCTTCTGTGCAAAGTACTGGGATGGATATGTACGGTGGTCTGCAAATGTATTCATACCCCTTTCAACTTTTTGTCAATCTGTTTGGGATTTTATTTCGAACACACCACATAGTACTGTGTAAGTGTAAAGTTGAAAGAAACTGATAAATGGCTTTTAAAATGTTTTACAAATAAAAATCTAAAAAGAATGTTGTGTCCATTTGTATTTATCCCTGTTTTCTTTCATACCCCTAAATATCTCTCAGAATTGACCCATTTTGGAAACGTGTGTAACCTAACCTCAGTGCAATTCCAGCTGTCCTGTGATAGCCTCGGGTCATGGATAAAGATGTAGGAAAGTTTTAAGCAGGGTTGGGTAATAAAACAATATTCCAAGCTTTGAACATCTCACAAAGATCTATCAATCTGAACATAGAATAGCTCAACAGCAAACCTGTCAAAACAGGCAGCTAAATGGCCCAGAGTTTAAACTTCCCATCTGGAGGAGGTGCAGAGGTTTTCAGTGGTCGGGGAATCCGTTGACAAAACAACTAAAACTTTTATGACACCGACAACATTATTGTTCAGAGTAAGCCATTAGAAGCTTTGTTTGCCACACGCCATGTATAATCTCCATGACAAAACATGGTGGTAGCAGACGTGTGCTGCACAGCTTCAGAGCCATCTAAAACAAAACAACCTGTTTGAAAAAATTCAGTCTGGCTTCTGCCCTGGCCACAGCATAGAAACAGCCCTGGTCAGGGTCACAAATGTCCTGCTGATGACTGCAGACGCTGACTCCTCATCTCTTCTCATCCTCCTGGATTTAACTGCAGCATTCGATACTGTGGACCACAACATCCTCCTTCACCGTCTAAATTCCACTATCGGGGTTTCTGACTCTGTCTATGAGTGGTTCTCATCCTAGCTCACCGGGAGAACTGAGCATGTGGCTTTGGGAGAGGCTAAATCCCTGGAGCACAACATCACCTGTGATGTCCCTCAAGGTTCAGTGCTCGGCCCCACCCTGTTACCTTCTACATGCTCCACCTTCGTCATGTCATCAGTTGGCATGAAATTTCATTCCACTGCTATGCTGATGACACTCAGCTCTACCTCAGGACGAACCCAATCCCCTCTGCTGCCGTGCCATCATCCACTCTAACAACCTGCCTGGAGGAGGTAAAGGCATGGACGAAGCAAAACCTTCTGCAGTTTCTGCACACCAGATTCGGTCATCCGACATCACCAGCATCACCTTCTCTGGCCAAAATATTCCACTCTCAACACCAGTCACTAACCTGGGTGTTAAAATGGACTCTCATCTGACCTTTGGGGCTCACATCAAACATCTCTGCTCTTCACCTTAGAAAAATCCCCAAACCGTATCCCACACTCACTCCTGCAGATGCGGAAAAGTTTGTCCATGCTTTTGTCTCCTCCAGTTTGGACTAGTGCATTGCGTGCCTCACCGGGATCCCTGAGAAAAGTCTTCAGAAGTTGCAGTACATCCAGAACAGTGCTGCTAGGATCCTGTTGAGGGTGCGCAAATATGACCACACCACCCCCATCCTCAAATCACTCCACTGGCTTCCTGTCTCACTCAGGATTAAGTACAAGGTCCCTCCTTACCCACCACAGACCTCAACACGTACCCTCCAATCTGCCTCAACTTATCTCCTGAAACCTCCCAGGACAAAGCTCCGTACAATGGGAGATCGGGTTTTCTGCTCAGCTGGTCTGTCTGTGGAATGCTCTCCCTGACCACCTAAAGACACCACAGACAGTGGATGCTTTCAAACATGGCCTGAAAACCCATATTTTTAGGAGAGCTTTTGATTGAGCTCATTTTCCTTTTCCTTATTATTTTTGTTTATTTTATCTTTTTATTTTCATGCCCTCCATGTGTTTTTATTTTTAGCACTTACCTGTTTTATCATGTAGCACTTTGGAATTTGCATAAATACAAAATGCATTGCAAATTAAATGTGTTATTATTATTATTATTATTAATAATAATATTATTGGACAGGGGAACTGGTCAGAGTTAATGGGAAGATGAATGAGCTGCAGGTTCACGTTCCAGCAGGACAACAATGGAAATAATACATGCAGAGCCAAATTGGAATGGTTTAGACAAAAGCATATTTTTATGTTGGGCCCAGTCAAAGCATAGACCTAAACGCAATTAAGAATGAGAAGAATATGTCACAAAAAGATCTCTAGATGCATGATGCTGCTAAAGACAGTGAAAGTAAAAGGTAGTTCAACAAAAGTGTTGACTCAGAAGGGTCTAAAACAAATGCAAGCCACACCTTTGAGATTTCTATATGTCAAATAATTTAAATGTATCAATTTCGCTCCTCACAACCATATAATGTTTTGGTTTTTGGCATTTTCCCAGATCAATGTATGGTCTGACACTTGTGTGAATTCTCTAGGTCATCCACTGCTGGAAAGATCCCTAACCGTCATAAGGGCGCAACCTTTCTTCACGCAGAATGATGGAGGTCAAATAGTTTGGAAGGTCCTGAACATGTGTAGAAACCTTTAACAGGTACACTGGAACTTTTATGCCAACACTTTGGAGTCAAACACTGATCACTACAGTCTCCTTTAATAACAGCTCCTTCCAAATAAGGCCAAAGAGAGATTACCCATTGCCCCTTTTCATCTTCAGCCTACAGCTTACAATGACCTCCACACTCAGCTTGTCACTGGCTGTGTGTCTACTCATTAAGCTTTGGCTTAAGACCAACACCCAATTAAATCTTATGACCTCTCACCAAAGCACAGACTTATTTCTCTGATGGATAATTGGCCTTTTTAAGGAACTAATACTGCTCTGGCAGCTTTGTTATTACTTTTTCCCTCCAGTGTTTGGATCCCCATTCTTTAGCAGAACTTGCTCTAACCACTCAGTTTTTATGTCTGCTTGACAAGAACAAAGTTGGCAGGAGAAACTTCTGATCTAGCAACGACCAAAACGCTATATATTTCACTTTTATTACTTTCTTGTACATGCCCCCTAAATACAAACATTATCTCTGCATCGCTAGTTTGCCGGCGCCAACAGTCAGACACCTCCATTAAATAAGGCGGGTTAGGTTGATCAATCAGGGGCATGGACAGTCCGACTCTACATCTGGCTCTGTTTTAAACCACAGGCCATGGACACCCCTAGAGGCTCATTAGTGACACTTCTTGGAGGAGGAAAATCAAACACAGGTGAACAAACTTAAGAGCTGCAAGAGAGAGACTCCAGGAGCCGCACCAGCACACCCCCATGGGGCCCCCTATAACCTAAAGGGAGAGATGGATGACTGCTAATAAAGATACACAGGGAAGTGACGGATGTGACAAGCCAGGGGTCTGCAGGGATGTGACAAGAACATGTGTCCAACTCTGAGGAAATACTTTGGTACCAAAACAGAGTTTGGTTTATAGTATACTTGATTTTCAACAAGCCCTTGTAGATCTAGGTTGTAAAAAGAAACAATAAGAGGACAATGTAAAAATAACTCATGATTTGAAAATTATTTAGATATTAGCTTGAGTTTACCAAACAAACATCAGATTCCACACATTTAACAAACTTTGAGACAAAACTGAAAAAGCAGTGAGTAAAAACTAGGTACACCTGGCAGATAATCCTTCAGTAGCAATAACTGAAGTCGTTTTCTTCACATATTTGTGTCTCTGGGCAGCTGTTCTTTACAGCATTACTTCAGATCAGTGAGATTTGTGAACATTCCTGTCCAGCTTTTCCTACGGACCTCCCTTAGCATTACAACCAGGTAGGGGTCTAGCCTTTGACTCTTCCATTGCAGTACCTTGATGTGGCTCTTCTTTACTGATTTTTTTAGCCATTCAATTGTAATTCCGCTGCTATGTTTGAGATCATTCTCCTATTGATGACCCAGTTTGGCTGTGCTGGGAGACAGATGTGTATGAGACAATGATATGTTGTGTTTGGTTTTAGCCAAACGTGTATTGACACCTCAACTCTCGGTCTCCCCTGAGTTTCATTTAGATGCTAAGTCATACTGAATTTAGATATAATAGGCTTTCCAGTTTAAGCTGGTCAGCCAGATTGATAAAGTGTAGCATTGTTGTTCTGAACGTTATCAATCTGGGACTGCTCAATTTGAATCTGTTTGGTTAAAGGAGGGAATTTCAGAAGAACTCTCATAGCTGATTGGGCGAAGTGACACCTAGTGCCCGTCTACCAAAGGTTGGCTTTAGGCAATCACAGTATCAAATTAAAAGGTAAGCAGCAGACGTCATGAGAAACCACAAGAAGGTAAGCTAGTGAAGGCGCTTTTTGTTGTTCTTCTTTCAAAGATGAAATCGTGGATTCTCATTGTCCCTCCACTGAGCAGTGCCTTCGCAGGCAGCGCCCATCTGTCTTACTTCTGCTAACTGCTATCACTTCAAGCTGCTGCTGATGCAAAGTTGTGACAGATGTCGATTGAAAGTGACGTCAAAGGCGCATTAAATCTGCAGTGTGTGTTCCCACCGGAGTCACATTCAAAAAGATCAGATAAGAATTGGATTCAGGGTCACTTATGTGGCTCCAATCTGATTTGAAAAGAATAAGTCTGGATCAGATCTGAGCGTTTCCACTGGTTCTAAAACATCTGACCTGGTCACTTGACCTGCAAAAAATCTGATTTGGGCCACATTTGCCTGCATTGGGAACGGGGCCTATGTGGTCCTGAATCCTGAATCCTGAATCCGTGTGGAGTGTGACTCCAGTGGGAATAACCATGGCAGATTTGATGCAACTTTCCGGGCCTCGCTTTCCATCGACATTTGTCAAAACTTTGCACTGGAAATGATAGCAATTAACATTCGCAAGACAGACGGCAGCTGCCTGCAACAACGCTGCTCAGTAGAGGGACAGTGAAATGTTAGAGCTCATTAATGTATGCAGGGAAACCTCTATAAAAGGAATATTTAACAGCTTGTATAGGAACCGTCTGGATGAGGGATGTAACACACGGCCGAGCAAAATTTTTGTACAATCCTGCACACGGAGGAAAATCCATTGTATCACATTTCAATGGGCAGCGTGTGGGAATCTGTCCCCGTTGCAAAGTGTGACAAAGGATTGCAACGAGTGTCCTGCCTTAAGAGTCGAGACGAGAGGCACTGGCATATATGATTAACAGTTGCCCTCAACTTCCTAAAGTGATGAATGCACGCGGTCTCTGTGAAGAGACCATTTACCATTTAACCATTTGTTGACATCCCTGACCCACCATCCCTGGCTGCGTCCCCACATCCAAACAGGCCTCTATGCAGCAAACCTCCGTAAAATGCCATAATACAGAGTTTCACTTTCTCTTTATTTGTGCATTTGCCCCTCAGCACCCGCTGGCACAGTAAACGGCTCCCATTGACACTTTAAACCATAAAGCCTACTTCTTTCATGTTTCCTGGTCCAAAGCGTATTGAGCGTCATTGTTAAAGTTCTTTTGCTCATCTGGGTCAGGTTGGAGCCACTAACAGCTCACATTGGAGTCAGATTTAGGCAATTTTTTTATAGTAATGGGAACAACCTTGTAGAGTCTGAGATGCAGCTCTTGGTTGGATATTTCTCTGATCATTGAACGGTTTACTAGGCTGTCCACTCCTGGGAAGATTCAAGTTTCCTGCTTGAGAATAATCTCCCTTTGTGCAGAATGACGGACTTCAAATATTTTAGAAATGGTCTTAAAACCCTTTCCAAGTTCACACCTGGCTGCTACTTTTACAATTAAATCATGTTTGTAAGAGCAAGGATAAACGTTTTTTTTTTAATATTCTGTCTTTGGTTCTGTTTAATAAATTGTGACAAATGGAATCTGTCAAGTGTTTTTGTCAATTTCAGGTTAGATAGAAATTTTAGGAACCTGGTGAAGACCAAATCAGTTTTATTAATTGAGACTACATTAAACCCTAAATCTGAAAAGGGCTCTGCCTTCTTTTCCCCTGGACTGTGTGGAAAACAGTTATTTTCAGTCTAAAGGTGATGACCACAGATTTAATAAGGGGACATGTCTCTGTACTCTTACCACATTTACTGACAGAATTGAAGGAGGGAAAAATCAACATGATAATTTAAGAGCCATGATTCCTTAACAAGAGACACAAGGTGCTTGCTCACATTTTCATCCTTTGTTTTAATGCCAGTCCCAACTCAAGTGTGTATTGCCTCTAATTCTGGTCTCTCCGAAGCACACATTTCATTAATATTCAAGTACATGTTTCTGTTTTTTGATGAAAGGACAGAAAATACCTTTTTGTTGTCGCACCACCTATCTGTTATTTGTTATGTTGAGCTGGTGACCGCAGGACCCCTCCCCCCCTCTATGCTGCAGTTCTCCAACAATGAGCTTTAGAGAAGTTTCTTCACCTTCCTTAATATCCTCTGTACTGTGTTGAGGAAAAAAAAATCTCAGGCCTTCTTCCAGCTTTGATAGTTTCAGTTAAAGATGATTTCAATTTTCAAGTACTCGTCTCATTGTAGATATGTAGGCAAGGTTAGATAAATCACTATTTTCTTGTAACTTTTTCTGGCCTTATGAAAATGAGCACAAATCTAATTTACTTGAATGGTATGTTCTCTTGTCTTTCCTACACT
Organism: Fundulus diaphanus; assembly: GCA_037039145.1. Lineage (NCBI taxonomy): Eukaryota > Metazoa > Chordata > Actinopteri > Cyprinodontiformes > Fundulidae > Fundulus > Fundulus diaphanus. Next base: position 26,585,755 of record CM073123.1, on the reverse strand, counting down.
GAAGAGTGTCCAGTTATATTTAGAAGGAAGCATGAATTCCTGGATTATGTTCTTATAGTTCCCGATATTTTGATCAAGAGCAAATGGCAAAGTATAGATTAGCAAAATTAATCACTTACACTTTTTTCTAGGACTTTTTCAACAAGCAGTGATTTTTTAAACTTAGAGGTTGGATCATTATTTTATTTTATTTTTGGTGATAGATTATGCTACACCAATAAACAGCTAATATATTTTAAGACTTTTTATGCATCCTTCCAGGGGTGTCTATAAATGTTAAGGGTGCTGCACGTCTATCTATACAAATTTAGAAAAGTATGCTAGAACAAGGACTAAACTTGTTGTTCTATTGCCAGACTTATGCAGCAGAGTAATAAACTTTTCAATGTCAAATTCAACGTGAAGTGAAACACACATTTTTAACTGTGTTGGCTTCAAGTGCTTCTATATTAAATCAAAGTGTAAAAAGACCCATAAAAGCAGCTGGGAGGCAGAAAAAGGAGAGAGAAAAGAAAGAAACGTATCTGCCTGTGCACATATCTAAAGAAGGACAGGGAACACGTTGTTCAGTCAGCCGTGTGTTTTATCTGGGAAACTACAGTTGTAAAACCTGAGTAATAGGGTTCATATCTACTAAGTTGACAAAACGCGCAGGCCTTCCGCAGCAGAGTCGCGCTGTCTCATTTAAGCTCTTTCTGCCGGTTGTGACTGACAGATGGACAAACTGAGTGACAGTCCCTGTCCTGCGCCAGGCTGCGAAAGCCTTCCAGAGCTTAGCATCCAGATAAAAGCCTCCGCTCACATTGCTTCTCTGTCACTCGTGGTTTCATAGGCATGACGCACAAACTGTGGCTCTTTTTTTTGGGGGGGGGGGGGGGTCCTTTTGAGATGGCTCCCAAGGGTGAATCAAGGTCAAGGTGGGCACAGGTGTGTTCGTTGCTGGCTCCAACAGAACAAACTGACTCAGGGACAGATTTGCTCCCATTTCTGCCTCACACGGAGCCGTGCAGGATGAGGCGGAGAGAAAAAGGTCAATTTATGTTTGCTCAGTTAATTTCTTTCAAGAATAGACTGTGGCTGTCACATCACAGCTGAGTGGCTGTATCCTAAGCAGAAACAAAGATTAACATAACAAGACAATCAGGGGAAGCATCCCAGTGTGAAGGTGAGGAGTCATTATATTAGGAGGCAACAAACGAGCGGCACGTGAGCCGCTAATCCCCGTAAACCCGGATGAATTCAATCAATTTGCATTTTACAAGGCTACCACAGGCAAAGGTTTAATTGTGTGAAAATGTGCTGCTATAAATATGAGCAATATAACAATGAATAAAAGGTTACCACAGCGATGAGCCGCATATAGTTGGAATTATACATTTATTCTTTTTTTTTGTCCTTTTTTGGTTGCATGGTTTAATTTATAACAACCTAGTGCAATGACAGTTATTATAATATCAAGAACTGACAGATTGTTTGGTCCCGTTTTACTTGCAACACCCAGGCCTGAATACGTTCAGACCTGTAGATTTAGAAAGTCCCCTGTACGACAACACAAAGTCAGCTAAAAGTTTTCAAAAGCAACATATCATGCTGCGATCTAAAGAAACTGAAAAAACAGACGAGAAATAATGTCAGTCGCATCTGGTTATCCGGCAAGGGTCACAAAGCTATTTCTAAGCCTATAGCTGTGTTTCCATCCAATTCCCATGTGAATTTTGAGCAAACTTTTAAAATATCGCAAAAAATAAAATTTATAGTGAATGGAATTTTTTTTTTTTTTTTACTGATCAGAAATGCTCATGTCTCTTCGTCCGTCCACACGTGCCTGTTGTTGCTTCCAGACGTGTTTTCGAGCATTATGGGAACATCCGAGTAACAGAAACAGCTGATCAGTTATGGGAGGTAAACGTTCACTGCGTCGGAACTGATTTGGCAAATGTGTTTCCGTCTCTCTTTTAGCACATTTACTGTTTTTCAAAAAAGTCAAAAACCACCTCAAGCATGTGCAAAAATTTCTTTGCGAAATTTAGTGAGTAAATTCGAATTTTGCCACTTCCATCAACCCCTTCTAATGCGATACTTCAAAATGCACATTAAAAAAACGTTGATGGAAACGCGACTATCGAGATCCCAGTAAACCACAGTGTGAGCAAGCAGTGGGGAACCTTTCCAGGAGGGGCCAGCCTAGCAACTTTACTCCAAGATGGCTGACAAACATTTTAATGCAGCTCGTTTCACTCTGGTGATGGATGTCTGTTTTTTTTTTTTTTTTTTGCCAAAATAAGTGCTATCCATCATGAAACCCCCCTAAAATAAACAAACAAAACTCACCTCAGCAAACTGCAGCCGGCCAAATGTGCTTCCTGGAGGCATGGTCAGCTCAAAGTTCTTCTTGGGAGCCACCCAGGTCTCCATGATCTCCAGCTTGCTTGTAGCCAAGTTGGTGGCATGGTGCTTGACCAGGTAGCCCTGGAACTGGTCTAAGTGGAAGTAGAGATGCACTGACACAGGGTGGCCCATAGGGAAGTACCTGGCACAATGTTAAAAACAATGGGAGACTCGATTAGAAAAGCTGGAGCTGGAGCAGCTTTTCACAACTAAGACTGTGAAAAAAGAGAGAGGAAAATTATTTATTTAGGTAACGTCTATAGGGAGCCTGCCTGGCACATGCTAATGTGGCCGAATGCAAATGTGTACTTGCTGTAAAGGTTAGTGGGGAGTCAATGTGCTTTGTAATTGTGTGACATGGTGGACATTAATTCAATGACCTTTAACAGAGATGTAATCGGTCAAAGACATGTCGACAATACAGATCATTCGGAGGAAGTGCTGCTTGTGGGCTGTTAAACCCACATTTGTGTGGATGGAGTTCATAAGTTTCATCTTCTGATTCTGAATAGTGAAAAAAAATCAGGGATAAGGAAACTATAATATCAAAACTACCTTTAAAATGATCTAATTCAGGTGTTCCAACCACTTCCATGGCTACAGATTCATCTTGAATCAGGTTTAAAAACATGAATTGGTTGCACCAAAGTACTCTAAAGGCAAATGAAAAAGAATTCAGCACAATACAAAACGGTAGAGAATTTTGTCATGGGTGAACAGACAGGTGCTGCTTGTGTTGGCAAACCAAAACCCTTACTTAAATTTAAGGTCTGTTGTTTACATTTTATCACTGTATTCAAGATAGCAATTTTGGTCTGATTAAAAAGAAAATCAAAAAATAGGATCCTATAATACAGCCTAAGAATCTATGAGTTCATGTTTTCAAGTACTAAACATAAGCTGACTTAAACATGCTTTTTTAAAGCCCTGCAACATTTACTGACAATATATATAATATATACTGATTTATATATATTTATTGTGTTTATAATGCTGTAACTCCCTGTAACTCACCCTATTTTTCACCTGAATGTGGGATCCTGGTATATTTTAAGGGAAATGCTCTTATATATATATAAGATATATATATATATATATATATATATGGTCAATGCTCAAACTATATGCACACATAAGCTCCTCAGGGACTCATGTTGGCTAGTGCAATCAACTTGTAAAAAAAAAAAAAAGGAAGATCATGTCTTGCTGTGTCTGCGTGTTCTGTGTCTTGATGTGCATTCTGAGCCAGAAAAATTCTGAACCAAAATTTTTTTTAAAACGTAGTGATAATAAAGCGTCTTCATTCTTGAATATTGTGATGAACACAGTCCTAAACTTTGTTGAAAGCTTTCTCTTAAGAGTTTAAGCTCTTATAGCTGCACAAGTGTGGGGGCTGCTTAATATCAAAGCCTCTGCAATAAAAATGGGATGCAATGGAAGTTCATGTGTCTGTAGAAGCCAGCGTTTCAATACTTTCGACAATATAATGCACCTTAAATTCTTTAAGGACTTATGTAAAAAAAGAGTATAATGATAAATAACAAATCACATTGTTAAGTAGGTGCGTGAGTATTGACGTGAACAAAGACATAAAAAAAACATGCAAGCTGGAAGCACAGAGTTGAACTGGGTCATCCAGTTATCTGAAGCAGAATGAAGATCTTGCCCTGTGATTAGTGTGTTTATTTGTGCGTGGCTTCAAATGTGGCAGAGGGCCGCCCTTAGGGCAGACAGCCGGAGTGACTTCTGGAAAAACATAAAAAAGGATTGAAGGTGGGCGCTGCTGGGGGATGCTGCTCCACAGCTGCTGATTGTTCATGTTCTCGCTCCTTCTCACCCAGATTCCTAATCTCTGTGCTTCCCAGACTCCTTATTCCTCCTTTTTTGGACACACACACCTAACAGAAACACACAGTGTTCCCCCCAGGCTTCCCTGTGCAGACAACCTCATCAGTATTCAGCTAAAGGACCAGAAGTCAACCAGAGCTGGCAAACGCTACCCTGACAAGCAGAACAGCAAATATTTACACCCCCAAGGATTGCACACTACCCCAATCTCCTGCTTCGTTTTCTGTGTCTCTGTCTTTCTCCTTTCCTTTATTTTTCCTTTTGCAGCTATATGCACTTTGTTTCAGACTGCTTTACCTCAGATCTCAGGCCTCTCTGACCCGCCTTTCCAAAAAGCCAATATAAGAGGCAGAGTGAAGGAGGCCGGGCTGCAACCTGCACAGAAGCTCCATTCAGGCTTTTACTCCCCTGCCTCTCCAAGAAATTCACAGCAAGCTGCTAAAAGTGCCAAATCACTCTCCTTGTTCTCCTCTCCTCTTTCGCCACCATTTTATATCGAAGACAAACCATCCATCTGTTAGATGACATGCATGTAGCGACAGACACCCCTGCCACATGTGAGCAAACGTAACACAACAGGCAGCTCTTAAATAAACTCCAAGGTAAGCATTTTGCTGCGACACGCTTCAAGGTAAGCTCGGATCGATTGGATTACTTGGCTTCATCGGTACAATTTCAGAGGGAAAAATATAGATAAAGCCAGCTCCGGGGACAAGGCTTTGCATCAGTTCGCTGGACTAATTGTGCATTCAGTTATTATGCTGATAAACCAGAGAAGCCAAATTTATGCAATCACCATGTTTATATTCTTTCAGAGTACTTCAATAGCTCGTCGTATTTCCAATTTTTTGTGCTTCTTCCCAAATGTTTTAAGAAAATCTATATCAGAATCCGAATCAGAATCGGACATACTTTAATAATCCCAGAAGGAAATTGCTGTTTCAGTACAACCGCCAAGACAAAACATCACAAACATTTTAGGGGGAGACGATTTACTGGGACCTTGCTGCCAAGGGACCGCATTACACTGTGCCCACAGGGCGCTGCCTTTGAATCTGTGGAAAAGATAGATTTTCAACATATGGGAAGAAGAGGGAGATAAAAAAAAGAGACCAGTGCGTCACAATGTATGCTCTCACGATACAGTGTATATAATAACATTAATAAATAAAATATTGTTTATTTGTATGCCGCTAATCCACAACACATGTCATCTTAAAGCACTTTACAAAGTCAATCAATCGACTTATACAGATAGATAAGATAGGTTAAAAGGTTTTCTTTCTAAGGAAACCCAAATATAAATATGTGAATACAATGAATAACAAATTTAATTTTATTGTAGAGAGAGTACTAAATCTAGATGTGTACTATTAAAGAAGAGCCTTAGAGAAACACTTTATCACTTTAGGAGTATTAGACTATGGAAAAAAAGTAAAAAAAAAAGCAAAGTGCATAATCTAAAGAAATCCAAATTACTAAAGACATTTTTCTTTTCTTGGAAAACAAGATCCGTAAATTGTAGCATTTTTGCCTTTATTTTGGGATGCTCTTTAAGGCACTTTCTAACTAAATAAGCAGTTTAATATGTTATGGTTATAGATAAAAAAATTAAACCAATTTGGCAAACTGCCTCCAATATGTATGTATACGATTTACAACAGAAGCCTCAGCTGCATTAACCCCGGAGGCAGTTTGATAGTTAAAGGGGTTCCACAAAATATCAGCTGATAAAGACAACATCTGCATTGTAACTGTGTTTATAGTTAGATGCACAATATACAACATCATTAACAACCTGACTCCAAGGTGCGCACACAGCAGACGACTAGATCCTGTCCTGGAGACTCCCTTTTTTTGCACAATGTAGTTTAAGTTGTTAATGTGCTTCACTTTACAGCTGCTCTTCACTTTTAGACAAATTGTTGTTTAAGGGAACTATACTTGAATTTATTTTTGTCTAGTTAAGAAAAAACGGGTTTTTTTACGCAATGAATGAATGAACGAGTTAAAAGACGTAATCTGATAATAAAAATTGACTAATTGCGTGATCGAGTGAGTCCAGGCTTTTTTTTAAGCAGCGAAATTTGGGGACAACCTGGGAAAACTTTTCTTTGCCAATGCCTCAACAAAGGAGAAGGGTATAGCTGCAGCCACAACCACCAGAAAACACGTCACCCGGTAAATACGCCTCCCCCTGTCCCCTAACTGTAAAGTCTTTGGCCATGTTGCACGTATATGGGCGTGTTGTGTGGGAAAGGGGGGGGGGGTGTTTATAGTCTCCACGGCTGCAATTATCTGTTAGTGCAACGGAGTGCAGGGCTGTTGCTAAGCCGTGGTTCCTCCAGCGCATGCACAACAGGGTATGTAAACAGAACATCATGGCATGCATGCAAGTGTTGACCATTCACATAAGAAAATATAATTTAACTGAGACGTAGCCATTTATGTCAAAGAAAACGAAGATGAAAAGTCCCTCAATGAAGCCTTGTTTCCTCTGAAAGATTGTGCACAAGCTTGAGGCTCATGCATGTCAAGTGTGAAATATTGGGGAAGGGCCTACAGTTCAAACTAAACTGCTTTCCTCACTCACGGCTCGAACTTGTGCGGGATCAGGTATAGTTCCTTTAATGTTGCCAGAACATTTTAGTACATTTACCATGGAATATTAAGTGTCGCAGAAAAAAAAATGCAAATGCACTTCTATGTTTGGACAGACGAGCCGCCACAACACAGACAATAGATGCTCGGTATTATGAGACTATCAAAGAACTAAGAGCAGCATTGAAATTATGGTTCATTATAGAACATAACATATTCTAAAGAGGCATCAGTATGAATTCTTATCATGTGAAAGTACCCTACTGCATGAGATGCCGTTTCCCTTTTATTTCTCTTATTTCTTACACATAAATAATTTGTATGTGCATAAAGTAGCTGCATCCCTGGGCTCTGGTGCTGGTCATGATTTTAACTGTGAATCAAAACCTAAGAATGAGCCCCTTCTCTTACTGACTGAGCCAGGATTCTGGCAGGACTCTACAATAGGGTATTTAAGTCAGTAGCCTAGTTTTGTAGGAGTTTACCTTGGTCATCGAAACACTCACATTGTCCCAGATTATAACAGACAAATAGGATTAAAAGGCCTAATAAGATGAATGAACCAATCAAAGTCCTGTCACTAAAGACGCTAACATGTATCTTCTGATTCAACTTTCTCATTTTGCAAAGAGAAGGCCTGGTTTCTTTCACCCGCTAATGTTTTCCCTTGGAGTTGCCTGTTTGCAGGCTCTCTGCTGCGAAAAACAGATTCAAAAGTTCACATCATTTGGGTCTGGATCTGGACTGCATTTGCTAAATGACAACATATTTGAAAATAAACAGCTGTTTTCAATATTTTAGTCCAGTTTCTTATTTTTACCCCACGCTTTATGACTGAATGACATCCATAAAACTTCTATTCATTTTTTGGATTTCTAGGACATTATTGTAATTTTTGCCCATGCACTGATTAATTTGTATAGTTTTAGAACAATCTTTACTCTGTATTGCTGTGTCCAGGTTAGGCTTTCCTAACATTGTTCTTTTAGTACTTTGTCTACTACATTTGATTGTTAAACAAATTATCAATGTGATTTAAAGCAGATACTGTGAGCCTGGCCTCCAAATCCAACATCAGTGTCTGATCTCACAAATGAGCTTCTGGAAGAATGGTTAAACATCTTATTATCACACTCCTACACCTTGTAAAATGCCATCCAATAGGAGTTGAAGGTTTTATGGCAGCAAAATATTAATCTTTATGGTTTAAGAATGAAATGTTATCCAAGTGCATGTGTGTGAAGGTTGATTTGACAATATCTAGTGTACATATAGGGATGTTGTTTTATGTTGCTGTCCTCTATGGTAACGGATAGAGGGTCTAAATAGAAACAGCTATAGCTGACAGATGCCTGTTTTTAGGTTCAACACATGGAGACCATAAAATCTGCCTTCCTTTCATCTCTTGCTTTTACCTGGAACATTTTATAGAACGCTTACAATGCAGGAAGGAGGTTGGGGGTGTTCTGGTGCTTCACGTCCTGTATGTGAGGAGGAAATTATTGCAGTTCATACAAAGGGGAGATTGCTTCTGCTATGCTGTCTTGGTTTACGCAACAACAGCAAGTGCAGCACAGGCACTGACGGTCGGGATCGGACACTTTCCCCGAGCATGATGATGCGTACCGCACAAATGAAAGGCAACCAACAAAAGCAATACTCCTCAATTAGGTTAAATTACAAAGTGTCCCAGCTAGGGATGCTGCTACTTGCTGCTTTTATATCAATTAATCTGTTGACTAAAAGATGAATTAATTGATTCATCTAAACAGCTGAATCTCTTCCAAAAATAATTTTTAAATAGACAACATTTGCATTTCTTGTTTGTCTTATAACCAGTCTAACCTCATATGCGTCTCGTGTGCATCTTTTTGAAATGGTCATGTTTGAGTTCCTGTGAAGAGCGCACAAACCCTTTGTTTATCATCTCATTTACATTAATGAGTCCCATATTTTATTACCCCTTCCATCCTTAAAATCTTTTTTAACACAGCTCATTCAACACTGAAGCCGAAATTCTATCTAGCACAATTGTTTTCAAACTATTGTTTGCATGGAACCGTTGCTGATTTTTGAAGTGTGGTTACAATGTAAAGGGTAAGAAATGAGCTGTTATCCAATTTGATTGGAATAATTAAATTCATTTTAAGCAGAACTGTCATATTCACTTTCAGACTAATAGCACAAAGTCAAATTATATCTAACTAAACTGCCATTTCAAAAAATAAGATTCAAGAAATCATAATATTCCAGCTGTTAAGTGTTCAATTTGAGCAAATCAACAGTTTGGATCAAATTTGTGGTAAACTTCTTATCCTGAGCAAGCACAGAGTGAGTGTGGAGAGGAAAAATCCGTTTTGACAGGAAGAGAGGTCCAGCAGAACCAAGCTCATGATCTGGTTCAACCAGCTAAGGGATAAGAAGATAGGATGGAAACACATCTGACCAGAAAAGAATATGTGTTACAACAAGTTTCCTTTATTTGGTTTTAGATTCTTCTAGAGATGCATCGAAAAACTGTCTGTTGGCGGGAATTGTGTGATCTTTAGACTGAGCATCGCTGACTGTTGACAAAATGTTTGGATCCTTAAAAATTGCATTGTTTTCTGATCAATGAATGCAACATATACCAAATCCAACCACATCATATTTTATTACCCCTTCCATCCTTAAAATCTTTTTTAACACAGCTCATTCAACACTGAAGCCGAAATTCTATCTAGCACAATTGTTTTCAAACTATTGTTTGCATGGAACCGTTGCTGATTTTTGAAGTGTGGTTACAGTGTAAAGGGTAAGAAATGAGCTGTTATCCAATTTGATTGGAATAATTAAATTCATTTTAAGCAGAACTGTCATATTCACTTTCAGACTAATAGCACAAAGTCAAATTATATCTAACTAAACTGCCATTTCAAAAAATAAGATTAAAGAAATCATAATATTCCAGCTGTTAAGTGTTCAATTTGAGCAAATCAACAGTTTGGATCAAATTTGTGGTAAACTTCTTATCCTGAGCAAGCACAGAGTGAGTGTGGAGAGGAAAAATCCGTTTTGACAGGAAGAGAGGTCCAGCAGAACCAAGCTCATGATCTGGTTCAACCAGCTAAGGGATAAGAAGATAGGATGGAAACACATCTGACCAGAAAAGAATATGTGTTACAACAAGTTTCCTTTATTTGGTTTTAGATTCTTCTAGAGATGCATCGAAAAACTGTCTGTTGGCGGGAATTGTGTGATCTTTAGACTGAGCATCGCTGACTGTTGACAAAATGTTTGGATCCTTAAAAATTGCATTGTTTTCTGATCAATGAATGCAACATATACCAAATCCAACCACATCATGCTGACACATCACTTATCAATGTGGAAGCTGTTACTGATAGGAGACTCATAGGAAGTTAGCTATTTTCAGTATCAGTAGGGTGAAATTATATTGGAATTTAAAATAAGAAAATGCATTTGCTACAATTGGTCAAGTCAGGTCAGCTGCTCATTCCGACTGCGAGAGAGAGAGAGCAAGACTTTTACCAGATAACAGGAAGGCTGAATGTATGGCAGCAAGAAGCTCTGTTTAATCCCTTTGAGCTCCGTCTGTTATGGAACATATGAGATTTGGAAATACTGACAGCCTGTTGGAAATCTCTGAGTTAAGACAAGGACGTACAATCTAGAGAATACTCACAGTAACCCATCCATGCTAACTGCTAATATTAGATGCTAAGAACTAAATTTGAACTCGGTAATGGTAATCACAGTAAAGGTAATCACATACATATTTTTGTATATGTTTCTAAACTGTCATTCTTAAAAAAGAAATCTAATCAGGAGGTAAAAGAGTTATACAAATCAGAGATTGGTCAATCTGCATCTCAGGTGCATTGGTGCATCTCAGTTATCTTCTGTTTGAAAAAGTCATGCAGACATGTTTTGAAGATAGAAAAATAAACTAGAAGTCTGTGATATCAGCTACAACTAAAATGATATAAGTACATCAAGCCCGTATACAGCTTTTTCTTCTTGTCATTATAACCACATACAGTATGTTAATACCACTTTGAAATTCATTCATTTCTACTAATAATAGACCAGCCTGGCTTTCTGTGGTATGTCCTATATAGCCTCATTATCTCAGGGATAAATTGACGGTGTCATATTGTGTTGCAAAATGAAAGGCTTTACCCAGGCCTCCCAGTTGCTTATTGAAGCTATCCATTGTTACCCTATTTCCATGACATGTGATCTTATGAGGCGATGCACAAGGATAAACACAAAAGGCCATTTATGTGCATTACAATGTGGTTTCTAGAGCTAATAAAGGTGCATTTGGCCTCTGACAAGAAAACAAACTGAGGATGAACACAAGCTGCAGGTGTGCGATAATAACGACAATAATATGAGTGGATGTAGTGAAATAAATGCTGAAAGGCTCTATGTATTGGCTGTTTACCTTCCCATGCGCACACATTTTTACAAAACTAACCTGCAGCTGTGATCGTTTGGGTTCCCCTGGAGCGAGGCCGCAGCCCTCACTAGGCCCATCCGTGTGAAGGAGTGGTAGTACGTGAGCAGCGTGTCCGACAGGCTGGCGACACCATCTGGCTCGTCGTAAACGTTCTCCCAGTACGAGTTCAGTCCCGGCGTTCCCTGAGGAAATGGTCCAAACAGGTAGGCATCCAGCTGGTTCACTATCTCCTGGTTCACGCTGGCCTCAAACTTCCTGGCAAAGAAGGTGGGCCGCACTGTTTGCTGCAGAATCGTAGAGCGAGGTGGGAGGCGAGCGAGAGGAGCGAAGCAGGGACAGAGGAGATAAAGAGAAGAAAAAAAGGTGGAGATTATTAAACGGTGGTGTGCCAGGATGTGAGGGGAACACAAGTGATGGGTGAGATGTGTGTGGAAGTGATAGGTGGGCAGAGAAGAGAAAAGGGACTGATAAGAGGTAGAGTAGGGGGTGGCTAAATGCAGCAGACAGAACCTGGGGAAATCTTCTTCTTAGAGATTTGTGAATGAATTCAAATATGTATTAAAATAAAAATGATCCCATATTCGGTCTCACTTTTCTATGTGCAGATACACTTCTATATGTTAAAGGTTCCAAATGGCTGTGTCAGTAATGCCAAAATGGTTACAAGATAAACTAAAAAACATGCTCACTCATTAAGAAAATATAAACTTTAATTCAAGAGGCTACATTATCCCTAATCCCACGTCAACATTCACAGTTTATTCAAATAGGTGTTTGTTCATTCTTTCATTGGTTATGGACTGCATGTAGCTCTTTAAAGGCTCAAATATTTACATACAGAATCTTAGTATAAGGCAGCTCTGCCCATTCTAAAACCAGTTAGGATCTATGTTTTTGGGTCATTGTCCTGTTGGAGCAACTAGTTGTGTCCAGGTTTTAATCATCTGCCCCAAACTGTCACCCTCAGAAGAAATGTAATTTGTTAGGATTTTCAAGAACACCAAGGACATCGGCAAAAACAAGAGAGCGCCCACCAGCAATCGACCAAAAGTGAAACTTTCACGCTGGACTGAAATTTGAAGTTGTACACATGGACTAACCAAATGTCCTCTGGAGAAAAGTTTAATTGCTGGATAGGTCAGATATTCCAGCTGTCTGGCCACATTGACAAGAAGTTTGTTTGGAGGAGTTAAAGCTGCAGTAGGGTAGGTAAAGTTTGTAAAAATGTAAATATTTGTTAAAACAGTCACTGACAGTCACTGACAGTATAAGATGAGAAAGATAATCTGTGAAAAAAATCAAGCTCCTCTGGCTCCTTCCAGTGATCCTATTGCCATTTGCAGAAATACACCGCTCCCGGTCTGAGACAACCAATCAGAGCCAGACATTCCTCCTGGCTGTTGTTAGCAGTGTCAGTCATGCTCGTGTATGGCTGCTCCATCCTTCAAGCTCAAGATTGCTGGTGGGTTGTAAGCTCTGTGGAGAAATGGTGGCAAAACAATCTGCTTTCCAAGAACACTACCAATTTCTTGAGTGGCACCTGCTCAGAAAACAAAGACAGATAAACACTGTATCACCGCGACAGGCTCCTATGATTCCATAAAAGTACATGGTTTTCTCAGAACTCCCTACTGCTGCTTAAGGACTCAAGACTTTTGAAAGTCTGTACCAACTCATGGTGAGAGTCTGCTAGTAGTGCTGACGCATTGTACAAACTGAGTAGAATAAGGAAATTCTTCAACTTCACCTCATATCATGTCATAACAGCTTGATGCTTGAAGTTGGACATAGTTGGGTGCTCCAACAAGATGATGATCTCAAAAAGACATCACAAAGTTTTTATGAATAAAGCAGACTAACATTAAGTTTTATCTCCCAGCCTCTGACCTCGATCCTGTTGTTACTGTACTTTGTGGACTATTATTAGAAGTCAGACTAATCAATCAATACATCTATAAACCCATCATCTATTCTGGCAGTTCTGATATCTGGTCAAATATTTTGCCAGAATTATTTTGCTCCAAAAAGCATGAGGTTGAGATGCCACCTGTCCATATATTCCTATATTGGAACCTGAATTAGAGAACATCCTGATTAAAAACAAACATTGTCTCACCACACGACTTCTATTTTAAAAATGATTGAATTTTTTTTTTTTTTTTTTTTTACAATTTCACCCTGAAAGAAATGCTCAAATAGATAATTGAAAGCTCAAAATCCATGCCATTGCTGCTGCTGATGAGTGTATAGAAACATCTGACCAGATCATTAAGCACGACCCAAGAGACTTTCAAACTGAATTCATAAAAAATAAGCAGAAGAAAAACTTTTTATGTTTTGCAACAAGGTAAACAATAAAACACCTTAGTTTGGAAAAGACTCAGTCAGAGCGCTGAGGATATGCTCGGTACATCATATACCAAGACTATAGCTCACAATATGACGTTTTCAAAGTTTATCAGACTTGTTGCACGATTAACCCCTGAATTAGAAGTCACCCAGAACATCAATGTCAGATAAAGTACTTATTAGAACTACAATCAATATTAATTTTCAACAGTAACTTGGTAAGGACGAGAGAAAAGTCTGTACAACCTAAACATCAGTGCATAAATCTGGGCAGTATGATTCCGCAAAACCTTCAACCAAACTTTTTGTTCCCAGTCATCACAGTCTGGTCTTTGCCTCCATTTCATCCACATATTTTTCCACCTCTTTGTCCGTGTCACATTGTTTCCTCTGTGGTTGATAATGTTTTATGAGATTTGCCACCTCTACAGCTTGGCTTGTACACAAAGGCATCTTTTTTTAGTCCCAGACACCAAAGAATTTATCATGCAGCACCAAACACTTTGGTGTTACCTGCTATGAAACAAAACCCCCAATGAAACGATAAAAGAGGAGGCCGAATCAGGTGCCGGCTCATTTTCTTGGAAATCGGCTTTGAGCAGAAAGCGTGTGGGTTGATCTATGGCAGGCCAGACGTGTTAAATCAAACGAAGATATGTTTCCAGAATCAGGGGGCCCTGGCACACGTTCTTTGGAGTCGTTTGAAAGAGCCGATCCGTCACAGACCTACAGACCTTCATTCTGAAACATGTGCAAGTACAGCTTAGCAAATTAGAATATCATGGAAAAGTTTATTTTTTCAGTAATTCAATTCAAACTCATGTATTATACAGATTCATTAAGCAGGGACTGGTTTATTTTAAGTGTTTATTTCTGTTAATCTTTATAATTATGGCTTACAGCTACAACCACCCAAAATTCCCTTCCTAAAAAATTTAGAGTATTACATCAGACCGATGTGTTTTCTCTTTCTTGTCTTTTAGCAGAGAAATGTTGTTATGACAATGTTATGGCTCATGCAATCCCAAGGAAGACTAACTTGGCTGTTGTCCATCAGACAGTCATTGAAAACCTTCACAATGAGGATAGGTCAAGAAAAGTAATTGCTAAAGAAGCTGCCGGGTATTTTCCAAGCATATTAAAGTTGAGTGTAAAAAAATGTGAAGGGTAGAAATTTTCAGTTGCTCAGAAAATTATAATTTTACATCACACCAATCTTAAAAAAAAATATTAAAAATGCCAGTCAACTTAAATGTATTCCCATGTACAGTATATTTACTAAGTACTTGGTTGAGGCTCCCTTTGTACGAATTGCTACATCAGTGCAGCGTGGCACGGAGGCGTTCAGCATGTGGGTCAGCTGTCTGGTTCAGGAAGCCAAAGTTGCCTAAATAGCAGCTTTCAGCTTGTCTGCATTGTTGGCTCTGGCGTCTCTCATCTTCCTCGGGACAATAGTTCATAGATTGTCTCTGGGGTTTATTCCAGGTGAGTTTCAGGCCGCTGAGTAACATACAATACCAAGGTCATTAAAGCAAGTATTCATGTCATTATTTCCATAAAGGTTGTCAGCAGAGGGGTGGCATGAAGTGATCTAAGATGTCCTGGTAAAGTTCGGACTTGATTAAACACAGTGGACCAACAGCAGCAGATTACATGGCTACCCAATGTATCGTTTTATCTTTTTCTAATCTGTTTATGCATCCACTCTTTTTCTACACTCTGGAACCTTGATCTCCAACTTTAATGAAAAATGTACTTTCATATGAAGAGGTTTTAAGACCACTGAGCAACAGTCCAGTTCGTTTTCTCCCAAGCCCAGGTAAGACCCTTCTGCTATTGTTTCTGGTTCAACAGTGTCTTGTCTCCGGCAACGCAACAGTGTTTGTCTCCTAAAACTCTGGCTTCAGCCATGCTCCATGTCATGTAAATGTCACCCAAGCTCCTTGATGGGCTTTGCTTTACAATCCTCTCAAGGCTGTAGTAGTCGCTGTTGCTTGTGCAACTTTTTTCATTTAGCTTAATTAATTTATTTATAAGGTGCGTTACAACATCAAAAGAAGGAGACAAAAGCACATAACAATAAGATGATAAAAACACTGAAAAATGACACACAAAACAAAGTGATTCAGTTAATAAATTATAAAAGGCCTCATTCTACCACACATTTTCCTTCCACTAAACTTTCCATTAAAATGTTTGTATACAGCACGCTATGAACAACCGGCTTCTTTAGCAATGACCTCTTATGACTCGGCCTTGTTGTGAAGGATTCAGCGACTGACGGACAACTGTCTAGTCAGCAGTTTCCTATTTACATTTCTGAAAAAAATTTATTTGGGTTTTCATTAGCTGTAAGTAGGGTTGTCCAGATACAAAAATTCAAACTCAATACCAACATTAAGAACATCACTCAAAACCATTTTTGATAATTTTCGAAAAGTAGTTTTGTGGTTTCCCTGTCGGCAAGAGAGGGTTATCTATTCTTTTTTTCTGGATGTTCTCCCCATGTTAGCAGAGTCTAAAGCTTCCAGCAGCTCATTGTTCTGGACAGGTGACGGGCTGAGGTTATCTGACAAGTGCGACAAGTTGGGCAAATGTGAATGAGTCAGTTTGTATAGATTTTGACGTAAAATGAGAATCTTTGAACAATTAATTTTTCTAGCATCAATCACATCAAAATATCCATTATTTTGAAAACCCTTGCTGTGAGTGACAGAGATCCAGGTTATTAGAAATAAACAGTTAAAATATATCATGATGTAACAAATTATATAATACAAGGGTTTATTTTCTTTTTTTAAAACTGTATCACTGAAAAAAATGAACCTTTCAATGATATTGTAATTCACCGAGATGCACCTGTAGCTAAATGATGAAACATTGTGGACTTCAGATTCACCAAGAACACATAGGACCCTACATAAGTCTTCGTTTCTTCTCCAACTTGTTGCTAAATTTAAAAGCGATTGTTTAAAAGGGCTATTAAGTTGTTCTATAATATCGGACCACTTTTATATATTTTTTTATGTAGCTTTCTTGATATCATATGTTGTTTTCACTCTATCTTAGTGAAAAGATTTGGTTTCACGTGTTTTCCCCATTGCCCTTTGGTCCAGCTTGCATTGTTTTGGATGCACTTTATAAATAAATTAACATCAATACTGAAATAATTAATACGGGGATCAGTTTTTCCTCTCACAGGGCTGCTTTATTTCCAGGGTCAGACCTCACTGATGCCATGCTGGGTGCCAACCAGACTCAGCAGCAGTGCCAAGAAGCTCAGGGTAATGCTTTGGCACTATTCTGCCAGAGACAGAGGCGAGACTCTGTGTTTGGCAAAGGAAGAGCAGAGGTCAATGTGATGGCTGGTCTGTGGGGAGCCGGACCGATGGAGTGACTCATCACGTGCAGGGGTAAAAACGAAGCTAAGCTGGGGCGGAATATTTAGGGGCACTTTGTATTGCAGCTTGTTCTGTTTTAAGTGGCCTCTGAAAGTCAGAAAGTGAAAGAAACTTACTTTATTTTGATAAGCTGGCCAAATCCCCGCTCTCTCCCAATACCAAAGGCAAATAGGACCTAATTGCAGCTGCTGCTTTTTCTCCTCTAACAGGGTCATGCTAATTGAGATGTTTTTTTTGCACTTATTGGCAGTAAATGCCGTGGCAGACCGAGCGTGAGGAGACAGCTCATTTTTATCATCATCGACTTTTGTTGATTTTCTACAAAATGCTGCGCTCGTGCATGAAAAGGGGACATTTTTTCATGTTGACTTTAGTGTTTCAAAGCGTCCCTCAGGAGCATCTTTGATACATCCGTTGGTTATTATTTGTCTTTATATTGCCAAAATAAAATTTCTAAACGCATGTTGTTTAGGAGAGAAGCAATAAATTGTCGTCAAATTAAAATCAAATTATAATCATATTAGATTTAAATACCAATCTTATAACGTCACAAAGACCAAGTTTTAGAACAAGCATGGTTTAAATAAGACTTAATTGTCTCTTTAAATCCAGAACTGTGCAAAAATGTTGAGTCATCCTTGTTTTAATATTTCCAGGTAGAAAGGCGTTCTGGTATCATTCACAGAGATCGTGATAATCTTTTTCCCAGGTATTATGAAAGTCTTTCAAACATTTTCCTTGGAAGCCGGCTTCTTTTTTCAAATTTAAAATCTCTTTTATGATAGTTTCAAAAGAATGCATTTTTATATTTGATGAACCACTTTGACCTACAAATCAATTAAGCTTCTGATTGGAAGACACTGACTACGGTTTTGTCTTCACAAAACAAAATGTTTAGCAATGAACCTATTATAATCTTCAGACTTTTTCTTTAATTGATAGCCAATATGTTCTTTAGTTGGTCTAAATTTAAAAGAGTCTGGCAGCAAAGTTTTCTAACACCAGAAATAGTGATTTTTGGTGTTAGCGTTGGTGTAGCATTTTATCTACAATCTAGGATTTTGTCTGTTTTAAGTATTTTTTTATAAATCAGGCCGGTTTCTGCTTACACTTGCAAAACTGTATTACAACATTTAAACAGTTTGGATTTTTCCAATACAGCAAAACAAGGATTTTTCTACTTAGTTGTATCTGTATGTAATTAACCCGAGCCTCACTAAAATATGTTACAAGCCGAAATATTGACAATTCAACTCAAAATTCAGAGCAAACATGCAAGCCCTAAGCTCGCTCTCGACTAAACTAATCAAGGCAACAGGCTGTGCAGACTTGCACATCTTTTATGACAATCTAAGGGATTTTCTCCTTCACAGTGGAATTCACTGTTAAAGAGAGACTGTTCCTACTGCTGCAGCTCCCAGCAGCAACACGATCCGCTCTGAGCAGAAGTGCACAAACAGAGGGAGACGAAAACTGAAGGAAAAATTGAAAGGAAGACACAAAGAAATTGTACAGATACTCTTCAAGTCATTTAAATCTCTTGCACTGTATCTGTTGGGTTTCCACGACAAGCGTCTATGGAAGTACGCCTCAGGAGAAGGGGATAAGTTAAGGTTTAAACTCCCTCATTAAGCTACTAACTTTGCCTCACTGTAAAGTTGATCTTGGTCCTTTAAATGTCATGTCTGATTAGGGTCAAACTCTAAAACCTCAAATTTTTCCTCCAAGGCGGATACCAGAGGAATTATTTTTTTCCAACTTTACTGTGACGCTGAATGAGTTGACTGCAGAATGCTGTGCGAAACGTTCCAAAAAAAGGTTGAAAAACAAAACAACTGGACTTTTTTTTGAAGACGTTTTGAAGAAGTTTGAAGACGTTTTGCTTCACATCCAAAAAGCTCTCTCAGTCATCCATGAGCTGGATGACTGAGAATCTTCACCAGCATGTGCGAATCGTTATTCATTTATGACAACACAACATTAACATTAGGATAAAAGAAAAAGTGCTTTTAGTGACATTGCTGCAAAGTGTCTTTGTGTTGTTTGTAACACTTTGTCCGTAGTCCTTTTCCCCAGACTCTCTGCAGCGGCGGGCAGCTCTAGAACTTGTGGCAGTGGTTCGGCCCCTCTTGGCCACAGACCCTCCAGCACAACAGATTTTTATTTGAAAAGCTCTGCAGTTTAAGTGTTTTAAAGAACCTTACAAGGTTCTCTCCAGGAAAGGGCAGACATACTTTTCCGTTGTTGTTTGTTAAAGTTCTGCCATACCTCCAGCTGTATAACAAAACTTTCTTCCTTTCCCCATCTATTTCTTATATAAGCTGTGTCCTCCCTGTTTAACTTAGGAAGTCCATCATATAGTGCTGAAATAAGTTTATTGCATGGGTTTGATTTATAACTTCCCATAAAGTCTCTTAGAAGGCCAACGTTTGTTTTGGTCAGTTCTTCCTTTTTTATAGATTTTTGCACATAACTTCTAAGTTGTAAATATCAATAAAAATATAAATTTGTTAGGACATATAGATTTTCAGTTCTTGGAGTATTTTTAAGAACTCTGCCTGTACAGAGATCGCTCTACTTTATTAACCTATTTTTTGTCAATTTTTGAAACTTGTTTCTCTTCTGTTTTGCACAAACGTTGAGTCATATGCTCAACACTTGGCATAGTTCTTGGTATGGAAATCAGATCTTGAGAGAAACGCTTATCCAACGGTTAGCTTCTTTTATATATTTCTAAAAAGAAATTGCATATTTACTATGTTAGCATGTATAAGAATATCACTTGGTATTAGGCATTTTATCCCTTTCCACTATGCCAAGTTGGCCGGGTTGTTTAGGTGGACAAGAGCGGCAGTGGGTAGAATAGCCAAATATTGCAGCACTGCCTCCATAAGAACAATAGTTCTTATTGTGCTGCTTTGTAATTAGTTTTTATATTCAGTAGGTGAAGGCGACCCTTTTCCTTGGGTAGTTGTAGGGTCTTATTCTTGGTCTCTATCCTTGCCAAATAAATCTTGAAATCCTTCTGTCTAGTTCTAGAAATGTTTCATTTGAGAGTTTTGAAAAAAAATAAACATTAAATGACTTTTTTATTTGACATTTTTATGACATTCTTATTGTTTTCATAAAATTGATAAGAATGGTAAAAGATTCCATCTGGAGAGGTCAGATTTAATTTTGAAAATCAATTTTTATCTTAATTGGATAACTGTTTTCCATTTTTTGCAATTGTATAGTATTTAATATTTTAGTGTTTCAAAGAACAAGTTGATTTGAAATTGTCATATTGGCTGACTAGTGGTTGAAGATTAGTATATGGAATTTATGGGATTTCATCTGATCAGTTAAGCTCCCAGTGGAAGATTAATTTAAAATAAAAAAATATATATTTTTAATTAAATTAAACTGCATTACCTCATTATAATTTGACATTAATGTTTTGACCATTCTCATGGTTATGTTACTGTTTCTTAAAAGCTTCTAGTTTATTTCTGTATTTACTGTCCATTGGTACTTTGGACGCTCCATTTGTGGACCACATGGAACTTTTGGTCCAGTCGATCTAGCTCTGTGGAGGGCTGTGAACTACCAATGGGATCCCTTCACATCGCCATATCCTTGGCAGCCTCTAATTCAGAGTTGCAGACGGGCACCTCCTGCTTGTAGAAAACTCTCGTCTTGGACAGGATTGGTGTGTGGAAACAGAGCCTCCTCTCCGTCAGAACCCAGAACTGGTATATTCCCGGCCTTTCCCAACAAAAGTCTCTCAGCTCTTGTAAAATTGTTTTCAAGTCAGGCACATACAAACATACAAACCATTACGTGATGTCCCTCTTGGCGTAATATCCCCGATGGCCTCACATGACCAATCTGAAACCTCCAAACATCACTGTTTTGCAGTCGGGGAAGGGGAACCTCAACGTTCTGCTGTTACTCTCATAACCGCCCACGCAGGAGTCCCTCACTTTTGTGATTTTTACCTGTTTTTTCCTAGACTGGTGAAGAACTTTACAAAAAGCAGTTTTCAAAAGATGATTTAAGGGAAAAAGCTATCCAAACCAACCTCACCCTGCGTGAAAAAACAAAGATGGAGAAAGTAAGGCCCGCTCTGTGGTTTGATTAACCTAAAGTCATTTCATAAAGTTGTGTTGAAGAAGGTATGCATCAAAAAGTTGTTGGATCGTAGCTCTCCAGGACTTGACTTGGGCTCCCGTGATTTAATTGATTTCTTTATACCACAGAGAGGCCTAACCAGGCCCGGCTTTGAGTAGTGAAACTTTACCAAACAGAAATGTGGTTAATTCAAGTCAGTTCCACTTTACAAAAGAGGGGCATGTAGTATTTCACATAGGACCATGTGTTGGTTTGCTTAGCCTTTTTCCCTTAATTAATAAAAAAAAGTATTTGAAAACTCCATTCTGTATTTACCCAAATTAGGTTTATTATATATAAGTTTGCCTGATTTTAAATTTAGCTTTATCTGAAACATTTAAGTGTGACAAAAAAAAACAAAAACAGAAGAAATGTGTAAGGTGTTCTATACTTCTTAGCATTGTGTTTCAAAATGTTTTTCACACCAATTTTAATGCCACAAACTCATTTTATCAGGAAGAAGAAAAGAGTAAATTTGTCACCACAGACCATTTCATATACATTTTAACTTCAAGCGTTGTTGCTGATGCATCAGGGCTAGCGTGTGTGTTGCCTTTACCTGGAAGCGGTGAAAGTCTGAAGGCTTGAAGTCATTGGGAGAGCATCCGCACCAGTCCACGATGTGCTTGTACTGACACTTGCAGCCGAGTTTACGGTTCCAGTTTGTGATGCGCAGGTTGTTGTCCACCATGCTCTCACAGTGGTTGCTGTTCTCCAGCACAGTGTGGAAGAACGACTGGGAAATGAGGAAGAGAAATAGACAGCCCAGATAAGAAGGGTAATATAAAAGAGATGGAAAATTAGAAAACTGCGAGCCTGTTGTTTTTCCACACAATCCAATTTGCCAGACGAAATAAGATTGGCAGCAGAAAAAAAAATGGATTCCTGGCAGCTCATGATAAACATTCAATTTCCCTGTAGAAGTTTATGTTTTCGCCCAACCTGAGTTATTGGCTGAGAAGTTAGAATCTTACATCTTCCCCACTAAGACTTTTTGTTCGCCTTTGACTCATCTCATATTAATAAAAGGAAAATGGTGTGAGTCTTCTTTTGGTAAATGATGTGGTGCAAATACAAAGCAGTGCTGCCTAGTTAAGAGAAGTAAAGACATGTGACCTCGACTGTGTCTGGGTGCGGGCCTGTGTTACCTCAGCGGGCAGCAGAGTGTACGTGTAGAACCGCTTCATGTTGGTGACCAGATCGTCCTTGGAGTTGATCACATATTCGACAAACACGCGGTTGAGGAGGAACCAGTCCGATCCGCCGTCCACAGAGATGCCTTCTGGGATTTTCCGGTCGCCCAACCTCCACATGTGGGTGTCACACTCGTAGAAGAGACGATCCAGACCCTGCTTACGGATGAACCTAATCGAGGCAAACACGGCGAACTGGTCACACAAGTGACGGCTGGGTACAAGTCTTCTTTCATGAGATAAAGTTAGTGAGAAAAGGTAGGGCTGGGCGATGTAGACCAAAAATAATATCTCAATATTTTTAGGCTGAATACAGATATAAAATATTTAGGTTGAGATGTTTTTCTTTTCATAAAGTAATTCTAACAAGGCATCTCTGACTCAAAGCTTTATTCCAAATGTCTGACAAGCACATTTTTCTTAACAAACCCTATGAGAAACAGCTGAAAAATAACCTACTGGAATACAGACAAGTATAATTATAATGCAACATAGATCACCTCGATACAAACGATATAGTCTCATCTTATATCCCCTTTGAAAACAAAATCTCGATATTCTTAAAATCTCGATATAAAATGTGTGCTTGATCATTTTTTTCTTTGCCGTGATAAAGCTTCTTGGCAATAATTCACATGAAAAGTTTTTTCTCTTTAAATGGTGCCACATATGTAAGAAAAACGCATTTGTGTGTTGAGAAAACACACAAATGCCTGTCTGGTGTTATTCTCTTTTCCCTAACAATTATCTTTACCATAAACTACAGAACACCTCTGTCTGCTGAAAGAAGAAAACAACATGCTCCCACTTGTTTCGAACTCCGCATCAAACCCCTTCCTCTGTCTATTTTGTAAACCCTCTTCTCCTTAAATAAATAAAACAAAAATAAATGGCACAAACCCCCTCTCAAATAAATACTGCCAAGAGAGCGAGCAGCTACAACATCTCGCTAAATATTTCACTACACCCGCTGCAGCAACAGTGACAGCCTGCAGACACAGCAGGTGGTGTTACTCCTGCGAACAGATCAAGTGTTGGATGCAGGGAGTCAAATTCAGGTCAGGCAGGTCAGACTGCTCCCTCTTGCTGTATGAATGGTGATACTCACTGTTGATGTGTTGAACCGGTGCCAAACCCTCACACATTAATCCACAGAGCAAATGGGGCTGAAAGCGATTAATGCGAATGTCGCCATGTTTGATTTAATAACCCGAGCATGCATCAAGCACAGCGGCGGCAATCACACAAAGGTACTGCTGAGTCACACTGACTCATGCATCCTTGCGGGACATTTGTTCCCTCTGGTTTTGGGGTCTTTCTGCCCACGGTGCTGCGTGATGACTGGTCTGCCACGAGGGCGCGACGGGGCAGAACGCAGGGTGGTGTCCGCATCGACCGGCGCTCTGGCAGCAACCTCGCACCACCAAGAAGGTTAATTAATGGAGCCCACAGATGGGAGCTAATTGTGTTATGATTCAGTGTCCATGCTGCGTTGGCACGAGTGCTGCGCTGTATGTGCGTGGGTACGAGTGGGCAAAAAGAGGCAAAGAGGAAGAGAGGGCCGCTACTGTGGGATTAAAAAGAAGACTGCATCTTACCTTGCATTGTCCCTGCCGTGGGACTTAATGAAATTCAGGTCTCTGTATTTGGACAGGAAGGCCACCAGCTGGTTATTGTTCCTGAAATAAAAAGTAAATGACTTACTCTTGACTGGGAACATATGGTGAGCGCTGTATAGTGGAGGAAAATTGATTCTCCAGCACAAATTATAGGATTAATGACTTTTTGGAGGACAGTTACGCAAATGGGTTCATCTGTTACAGCCTGGTTGTAAAAGATGCCTTAACAAATATAAATTATACATAGTTTATAACTGGCAAATCACTGAGAACAAAAACAAAGACAACAAAGTGTAACAAACTCATACTTGAAACTGAGAATTTGTGAGGCATGGTGAGATATGTGCCTATTTTGGCTTTAGGTCAAGTAACGTTTCAAAAAGAGGTCAGGGACAAGGACATGTGAGTACCGGACAATCCTGAAAACCAAAGAGGGAGAGTGATGTTATAGGTTAAAAATAAAGTATTTATTTTGTTAACTTCTCTTAAGTTAAACCCTATCACATACAGCTTAGTCAGAAATTTACATACACCTCGGTATGGATTAGGGTTGTCACAATACCAAAAGTTCAAATTTACCAAAACCGAAAAAAAAAGTCCTCCATAGCATTTTCGATTCTCTGGCAATTTTTTTTTTGAAGGCACAGGGTTATTTCTGGTTACGAGCAAAGAATATGATATTTTACAAAATGACAAACTTCATTTTAACTCTTAATTAGGGCAAAACCAATTAGTATGGGGCAATTCAGTGCTCGTTTTCAGAAATACATCATTTAAGTGTCACTTCCAAGGTTGGCTTAACAGTAGTTTATACAAAATAATACTAATAGTATAAGTGTCAATATCCTCTTTGGAAGTATGCACCTTCAATTCAGTCATGCAATTATTATATTGCTTTATAATTGCTCATCTGCACTGTGCCACTGGTTGCTTCTATTTTCCTGTCTATTTGCTGATGATACAAATACATTTTACTCCTGAAGGACAAATAAATAATCATTCTAAACTAAAACTACAAAAACTACTACGAAAAACTGAGTGAATGTCCTGTTGCTTCCGATTTAAGCCTGTTTGCCGATGTTCAGGAACAACCCAGCAGCAAACAAGGCTGCAGTGAACGAGAAACTACTGAAACACCAGTGGCACCGTCCACACTGAAAATAGTTGCACATCGCCAAGGACTGAGAGGATGGTGACCAGGAAAATAAGATTTGAATCTGTTCACATGGACAAGCCAGATTGTTTCTGGGGGCAAGTTCTATGTCCAGATAAGAGAAAGATTGGGCTTTCTGGCCAAAATGCCAAGAAAAATATCTGGAGGCATCAAGGGGGATGATTTAAAATCCAGGAACATTGTGCCAATGGTGCTGGCATCATGCCTTTTCACTGTTATTGTTGCTGTTGCTTTGCAGAAAGTGAATGGAATAACGAGGAAAGAGGACTACCTCCATAACTTTATCTTATCCTCAGATAAACAAAAACTATGTGGCTGAGGCGCAACATTTATCAGTGTGGAGTGCAAACACATATCTGAGCCTGCATGTATAAATCTGACTCCATTTACAAGCTTCCACCATAAGCTTCTTCTGCACCCGGTTCTGTTTTAGAAAAACAATTGCAGTTGTTTCTTGTGTAGTCATTTCGATCAGGAAAAATAATGGTTTAAAGTAACCACTGAAAATAAAATATTTGTATTACATTAATGTCTATGAAACTTCTGACCCAAACTGTATGTTTTTGTGTGTGAAAGGTGGTCTTTAACGTATTCATTGATTAAACTGTCCAGGTGAGGGAAGGGAGGGTGTAACCATGCAGTTCTGTGAATGAGATCATTTTAATCCCCATGACCTGTTTTTTCTTTCTTTCTTTTTTTTTATAGAGCCCCAGAAACTTCTGTTTCACAGTGTCTTGGGAATGTGAGTGATGGGGTCCTTCATGGGTCCTTGTGTTTGAGCTCTTATTGCTGCTTTAGAACAGGCCGAAAAAGATGATGTATGTACTGCCATCGCCCATAAATTGGTTTAAAGCCGGTGTCGGGCAGATCGGAGGTGTCTTCTGGGGGATAAATTCATTAAAAATGATGACCGAGGACGGAAATTGTTTTCAAATTCAAACTTGCCATAGCTCTGCATAGTGTTAATGTCAAAGGTAGAGGTGATCGACCGCACATCTCTAACATTCAAGTATCAGCACGGTTAAACAAAAAGGCACACGCCTTGGGTGACTGTGGCTTGACGGGTTGAGTAGTTGTCTGGCAATCAGAAGGTTGTGGGTCTGATTCCAGCTTCCCCTTGCCACATGTTGATGTGCCTCTGGGCAAGGCACTTAACCCCAAGTTGCCTACCGAGCTGCGTCTCGGTGTATGAATGTGTGCGCGTTAGTGAGAGCGAATGGGTGAATGTGGCTATAGTGTACAGCGCTTTGGGTGGTCAACATGACTGGAAAAGCGCTATATAAGTTCAGTCCATTTACCATTTCTAGCTCTAAATCCAACCCCAGATTCCTTTTCACATTAAAGTTTATAAACCTCCTTATTACAGTTATTTAAACTCATTCGCAGCCACTGCTGGCTTCTGGGAGTGTTTGCAATGCCATAAATCTCCCGTCTTAAGTGAGCAAAAAAAAAATGATAAAAAACAGAATACACGTCGTCCCTCCTGTGGACGAAAACAGCTTTTACTTTCCAAACTGCATCATACATCACATCAAACACATTCCTGAGCAGAGGAGGGGGGGGGGGGTGCAAAGAGGAATATTTGAGGTTTTTAAGCCGATTGTTAGACACATACCAATCAATTCAAGATGTTGCCACTTATAACTCCTCCACTTCCTTCAAGCTGTTAAAAGCTATTTAGGTTTATACAAAAGACAGGGTTGCTATCCGCGATCTTGATGAATGACTCCATGCTGCTGCGACGCTGTAGAGGGGTCCGCTTCCCCAATACACGGGCTAGACAGTCTAAAAGCTTTGCTCTGCAGGCTCTGCCTCAGTCAATGGCTCCAACATGTCATCTGCGCTGGAGCCTTTCATGATGGCTGGGATTGTCTTTGTGAAAAAGAGCAGCGAGGCTCAAGGATCAGTGGGGGGAGGGACAAGTGCATATTAATGTCATTTTCCCCTGAAGGAGCAATTTCACAGCCTGGGGGGTTTATCTTAGGAGGTCTTGAGCCATAAAGCATAACGGATGATGTGCTGCACCCCCACCCCACCCCACACACACACATACACAGCGCATATCTGCTGGTATGCACACTGGCAGTACATTGTACAGTTCTTGTGCACAGGCACACACACAATGCCTGCGGGCAAGAAGGCAGACACACACATGCAGACAGAACCAGGGGAATTTGTGTCAAGCTCCAGATTTGCCACCTGAGTGGTCACCCTGTCCACTGGGTGTAGTTTGCTAACTGTCAGCCCTGTGGCCGCCCTGTCTCACGGTGCTGTTCACACGCGGAGACGCACAATCTTAGAGAGCCTTGTGCAGGTCTTCATACCGATTCGCTTTTCAAATGCTTTTTTTTTTTTTCTTTCATTGCAACCACAAGCTTCAGTGTATTTAACAGGACTTCATGTCACAGCCCAACACAAAGCAGGGCGGAACCGGGAAGTGGAAACAATAGAAAAGGCAGTTTTCCGAACCTTTTGCAAATACAAATCTGGAAAGTGTGGCGAGCTTTACTTTTGTTTTTACGCAATTATTGTGGATCATTTTTAAAAACACCGTTTGCTGGACCTCCAGCTGGGAATCTTTTGTCTCTACCAGCTTTGCACTTTTAGAGAAGGCGATTTTTGCCCCGTCTTCTTTGCAAAATAACTCACGCAGAGACAGACACATGCTTAAGTCTTGCTGCGGATTCTCAATTGGACTTGAGGAAAATTAACATTGTTTCCAGCCGTTTACAGTTCATTCTTCTTCCCACCAGCTCTGATCGGTTTCTCTGTTCTTGCAGAAGAAAAGAATCCCCACAGCACGATGCCACCACGACCATGCTTTACTGTGGGAATTGTGTGTTCATTTTGATTTGCATCATAGGGTACTTTAGCACTAGAGCTATTCAGGCAGCTTTTAATTGACAAGGGTTCATTCCCTCTGGATAATCTGCTTCGTTTGGGTAGGTATAAAAGCCAAGTCTCCTGGGTCATTGTGGTGTGAAAACATCCTTACTTTCAGGCAAAAAAAGCTTTTTTTTGCATATATGCCAAAAACTTTGATTTAGGTCTCATTTGATAAGAGCAACTTCTTCCACAGGCATACGGTGACCCCACATGGACTATGACAAAATGATGACTTTCTGTCAACAATGGCTTTCTTCCTCTCACAGGTTTGACCAGCGCACGGCCATGTTTTAGTAGGTCTGCCGGTGTAACATTCACTTTCCATGTTCAAATGATGGCTTGAACCGAGCTTTGTGAGATGTTCAAGGTTTGGGAACTTTCACCCTGACCTCTCTGTTCTGTTCTTTGGTCTTCATTCTGCTGTTTGTTCACTCCTGACCTCTAACAAACCTCTGAGATCAAATCAGGCGCAGGTGACTTTGTTTACTGATTGAGTGACTAAGCAAAGGCAATTAAATGTAATGTCTTAAGTGGTATTTAGAATAAAGGCACACAATATAAAGCACACTATATAATTTTTCATATTTTCGTTTATTCAACCGGTTATAGAACCTTGCGTCATTTTCCTTGTATGTCTCTCCATAATTTCACTATTTTGTGTTGATCCATGACATAAAATCTCAATACAATAAAGTAGCTGTAAGGTGGCAAAATATGAAAAGGTTTAAGAAGTGTGAAAATTTTTGGAAGCATCTGTATTTTATTTTACCTGCTGTGAGAGCAATCGTGAATAGGAGACACAGATTCATCATTGTTTTTCCAACAAGAACTACAGTTACCTCGCTTTGATGTAACGAGTGATATTTATTTGCCAAAATGTGAACCACATCTAATAGAACCACAGGACTGGTGCTGTGCAATACCGTCGCCCCCACAAGAATAACATGTGAGCAAGATGAGTCAGTCATTGCCTCACAAAGCTGGGACTTTTAAAAAGCAGCAGTAATGTCTATCAAAGGGTCTTTACTGAAAAGGAGTCCTAAAAGCACAGAGACAGCATAGGTAAAAGCTGGGAAAGAGGCCTGCGCTCCCTGACAAAGAGGGCGTGTAACTCATTCTCCACCCCGACTGGACTCAAACTCACAGAGACACCAACGCAAACATGGATGGTATAGCTCCCAGTGGACACGCAGCAGCCTCTCTGCCGGGTACGATCGGCTCTGGGATGGCCTTTGAGAGCCATCCATGCGGCAGAACAGACATTATCAGGGAATTAGAGGGGAAATAATGCTTGTCTCCAGTCCCACTGATAACAACAATAATAGTCAGGCGGTGCAGGGCCAAGGGGAGCCCCCCACATTCCGGACTGCAACAACGTAGCGCATTCACATCGTTCGACAACATTCGGGGGAGACAAATTAGCGTACTTTTAGGAAACAGTAGTACAAACAGGACAGTGTAAGTTTATGTGATGAATTCCTTGGATGAGTTTTGGCTCAGGAAATGACGTTTTATCTCTATGGCTGCTATATATTTTTCAGTTTCCAAATTCCAAACTTTTCTATTGATTGATTTAATAAATCGTTGATAAAATGGTTGTCAGTATATTGTATATATAATTATATATAATATAATATATTATTTAGAAATAGATTAATAGTATGTACATTTTGCCAAACATAGTTTGTATCATTAATAAACAGACAGGGCATAAGGAGAAAGTGCTAAAAGGAGTTTTCTCTGGCATTCTGAAGCACAGAGTAACACAGCACTGCCCCTCCCCCACATGTTTCTGCTTGCGGATCTGCTGGCCTAGATCAGGCTACTACACTTTCCACGCTCCTGCAAAAAAGAAAAAAAAAGAACTGTCCGTTTGGAAATACTTCAATCACAGACAGTCAAAGTGTGGGAATTATAGGAGTACTGCCCATCACTCTTATCAGCGTTGTGTTGCTTTTAACAACTGTTGGCAAACAAGGAACAGCGTTTTTGGTAAGTAATGGACTGCAGGCTCCACCAGAGCAGACAGCAAAACTAAGTAACAAGCTGATATTAGTATGTTGTGTTACTGCATAAGGAGCACATCGGCATACAAGTTTTAATATTCTCCACAATAAGCACTTGACTTAAGTTGTGTCTATCTAACATTTTTTGCCTGATTGTATGTATGAAAACCAACAGAACACATAGCAGGATTACAGCTGTAAAATGTTAATGTCAGTATTTCAGCAGCAGAAAGTGTGAGTGCTGCTTTGCTCTTTAAAATAGAAGCAATAGAAGCAATTTGTTCATGTCAGTGAAATTGTCATATTCTTACTCATGATGATCGTATCAATAGAATCTCATCCGGGCTGTAGAACCATGAGCAACAGACAAAACCTGTGTCCCAAAGAATAAAATAAACCACTAGTGCTCAATGTTATTGTATTTTATAAAACCAACTCTGTTGTTGTTGTTGTTTGGTGTCTACTTTTGGAAACTGTAAAGCTTCATTAGCCTCGTTGGTTGTTGAGTGAGGCTTCACTGCCTCAAGTCCAAAATAATAATTTGCAGCTGTTTATTCTATGTTTTCTTTCCTCAGATTCCCTCCTAACGATAGGAGAAAGGATTCTGAGCTGAAAAAAGGTTGAATGGGTGTCAGTTTGTTGCTTGAGGGCACTTGAGCAGCAATGTGCTCACTCCCATTTAGGCTTGAACCCAGACTTGACACTTGGAGAAAAAAAATAAAAATCTGCAAGTTCAACTCAATAAAAACCCACACTTCGCAGACTTGGTTGAATCTATGACGTGGCTGCACATGCACTTCCTGAGCAGAGATACAAGAGTGCAATTTCCATATTTTCAAATTGTGTGGATCCAAAACGTAGATTTTCCTCTCATTCCCATCCTCTCACCGCTTATTCCTTCTCCTCTTCCTGTCATTTCTGCCTCTCTGCTCTCTCTTTTGCTCCATCAATCGTTTCGTTTCCTAGCAGACAGGGCTTAAAAACCTCCACTGTCAGCCGTTTTTCCAACAGCAACACCCTTTACATGCAAATGATAGAAAATAAAAAAGGAAACAGCCCACTCGCAAATATCTTTAATCAGGCGACCTAACAAGCGTTTAGAGAGGATAAATCTGCACAACTTTGCACAAACAGGGGCTAAGACCAGAATTATTAAGATGGTAAATCACACACTTGTGCACACAGCGTTGATGCCAGAACAGAGATGTAAAACCAAAGCGTGTCATTGATGAGGCTAAAAAGATGAGACTGAATCAGCCCATGATCTGAACCCACACGAGCACCAGCATCTTCGCTCCAGCTGCGGAGACGTCACAGCTCTTTCACCCAGTGGCCATTAAAGCTTGTCTGAATTCAACTGGTGGACATCTGGCTGTGCAGAGGAGATAACTCTCGTTAATAGGGGGATTTTAATTGGCTGCTGTGGAGCTACATCAAAAACCCAGCAGACCCTCAAATCCCAGAAGGACTGTAAACTCACACCAGTCATGAAAATTTCTCCTCCAAAAGGCTATTTCCATGACTTCATGTCTCGCCTGTGTAAACTTTGCAGCAGTTAATTACACTTTACAGCTTCTTAAGTAGGATGTTTTTGAGTTGGCGGGATGACTCTCGGACTCTGAGGTCCACAACAGACCTGGAAAGTCAATGGGTATTGACCTTAAGCAATTAAATCGCAATCAGTTCAACATGTAAGGTATTCAATGTAGCGAAAGCTAGGAGGCAGATGCTCGGGGAAAAAAGGGTATGAATGAGCAGGGTTTAAGAAAGCAGAGGTTCTACATCATCGATCTGTTTGGTTTGACTGTGTTTAAAGCTCACAGCTAACGACAGAAGCATAGACTGGAGAGTATTGGATTACTTCTGCATTGACTGAGAGTGGGATAGTGCTGTGGCAACAGCGTTCTTTTAAAGAAAATCATTTTCAACAATGCATTGCAGTAGTCTTCACTCGTCCCTCATTTCTTTTTGTTTTATTTCCAAGATGCCAAGCTAAATTATGTTTAACGCTTGTCTTGATCATAAGTGCGACAGGCTTTTGGAGAAATGCTTTGTAACTGATTTCAGGTCAGTAGTTGGCTATTTCCAGATAGTTGTTTATACGTCAGAATAATTCACTTGTATGACTCCTTTTGGTGCAAAAAGGCTCCTTACGAAAATGATGAACCATGTCAAATCATGGTCTACTAAAAAAAAAAAAAAGAGTTTCGCAAAGAAATGACTTTCTAGACACTGTTCATCTGCTTTTTTACACCTGGCATGTCTTCCTTTGTTAACATGAGGTTGTCTGTTACCTGATCGGGTAGTCTGCAGCGCTGAGATTGATGAAGAAATCCCAGCTCCAGTCCCTCATGGCCAGCAGATCAGCCATGCTGCGCAGATACATGGTCAGCAAACTGGCTCCCCCCCAGATGGTGGCCATACGCCAGGGCGTCACCCTCACATTGGGATACTGGGAAGCCAAGGCCTGCACCTGCCTGTGCAGATAGTCGGAGCGCTGAAAGAGACAGAGTCGAAACGAAACTATTGGTAAATATGTTTCACAGTGGCTTGGCTTTGTTTCAGATCACGTTTCAGGTTCCCGTGGCTCACCTGGTCCACATGTATGTAGTAGAAGTGGGAGGTGTGGTAGATGGCTTTGAAGAGACGCTGGAACTGGCGAGAAGCTCGACCATGAATCACCAGGACAAACACTATTCTTACTGGTTTCGATGGAAAACTCTCCACTGAGTCTTCATCCCATTGGATGTTCACGTTGGCTTTACCTGTACAGGTTAACAGACAGAATGGGCATAATTATGTAGCATCTTCAAAACTGCCTACGTAGTAGGTAATCAGTGAGGAAATTCAAATGGTTTTCTGTTTTTTTGGGAAATTATGAAATCAAATCAGTTTAAATAAATGAAAATAATAAAAACTACCCGTTAACAAAATGTGAAGGAAGAGAGTATATATAAAGACAAAGAGTATATTTTTTTTTAGGTTTAGCTAAGTTTTTCCCGAATAGCCTTTTTGTAAGATGCTCTGTTTAGATCTGTTTTGGGCAATTTTACCAGTTTTTTACCGTACAGTTGATAAATAATACTTGAGACTACAAGGCCACTTGGTTTCAAGCGGCTTAGCCCAACTAAGAATGTTTATTTTTTTATATAAAATTTAAAAGCCAAAGTCAACACTCAGGTAAAAAAAATGAATGTAGCAAAATAAATAAGGAGAAAAATAAGCTTCTGATTTTTATGTTTTACAAAATATCTATCCAGCTGTCTGTCTGTCTGTCTGTCGGTTCACCTTTTGGGTTCGTCAGGTTTGTTGTGGTAGTGATAGGACCGAAACACAGACAAGAGCTCGGGAGTCGCATGTTGGGTAGTGATAGTGGTAGTTGATCACAATATTCTCCTACAAAGACTTGAACATACTGTAGGGATTAAGGGAAAAGCATTAGGCTGGTTTAAATCTTATCTGTCGGACAGATTCCAGTTTGTTCATGTTAATAATAAATCTTCTTCAAACTCTAGGGTCACCTGTGGAGTACCACAGGGGTCAGTCCTTGGACCAATTTTATTTACTATATATATGCTTCCGGTTGGCAAAATTGTCAGACAGCATGGGATTAATTTCCACTGTTATGCTGATGACACTCAGCTATATTTATCCATAAATCCTGATGAATCCAATCAGTTACTTCGACTGCAGTCATGTCTTGATGACATCAAAAGCTGGATGACTTTAAATTTCCTGCATTTAAATTCTGACAAGACGGAAGTTGTAATCTTTGGGCCAGAGTCCTCAAAAAATAAACTTCTTAATCAATCACTTAATCTGGATGGCATTAACTTGGCCTCTGGTAATAAAGTTAAAAACCTTGGTGTTATTTTTGACCAAGACATGTCATTTAAATCCCATATTAAACAGGTTTCCAGAGTTTCCTTTTTTCACCTCCGGAATATCGCCAAAATTAGAAACATTCTGTCCAGGAGTGATGCTGAAAAACTAGTCCATGCATTTGTTACTTCAAGGCTGGACTATTGTAATTCTTTACTATCAGGAAGTCCACAAAATGCAGTTCGAAGTCTTCAGCTGATCCAAAATGCTGCGGCAAGAGTCCTGATGAAAATCAACAAGAGGGATCATATTTCTCCAATTTTAGCTTCCCTTCATTGGCTTCCTGTTAAATCAAGAATAGAATTTAAAATTCTTCTTCTAACGTATAAAGCCCTTAATAATCAAGCTCCATCATATATCAGAGCTCTGATTACCCCGTATGTTCCTAACAGAGCACTTCGCTCTCAGACTGCAGGTCTGCTGGTGGTTCCTAGAGTCTCTAAAAATAGAATGGGAGGCAGATCCTTTAGCTATCAGGCTCCTCTCCTGTGGAACCAACTCCCAGTTTTGGTCCGTGAGGCAGACACCCTGTCTACTTTTAAAACTAATCTTAAAACCTTCCTTTTTGACAAAGCTTATAGTTAGAGTGGCTCATGTTACCCTGAGCTATCTCTATAGTTGTGCTGTGATAGGCCTAGGCTGCTGGAGGACATCAGGGTCTAATTTTCTCACTCTACTGATTTCTACTGTTCTTCATTCTACGGTTCTCCAGTTTTGCATTGTATTACATTGAAATGACTGTCGTCATTTCAGCTTATAACTTTTTGCTCTCTCTCTTTTTCTTCATAGTAGGTACACCTGGTCTGGCGTTCTGTTAACTTTGACATCATCCAGAGAAGACGGCTCACCCGTTACTACCATCTAATGTAGAGCAGATTACTAGATCAATGTGTGCTTCTGTGCTTTTTGTCTCTCTTGTTGTGTCTCTGCTCTGTCTTCTGTAACCCCAGTCGGTCGAGGCAGATGACCGTTCATACTGAGCCCGGTTCTGCCGGAGGTTTTTTTTTCCCGTTAATGGGTGGTTTTTCTTCCCACTGTCGCTTCATGCTTGCTCAGTATGAGGGATTGCAGCAAAGCCATGTACAATGCAGACGACTCTCCCTGTGGCTCTACGGTTCCCCAGGAGTGAATGCTGCTTGTCGGGACTTTGATGCAATCAACTGGTTTCCTTATATAGGACATTTTGACCAATCTGTATAATCTGACCCAATCTGTATAATATGATTGAACTTGATTTTGTAAAGTGCCTTGAGATGACATGTTTCATGATTTGGCGCTATATAAATAAAATTGAATTGAATTGAATTGAATAATTTATTAAGAATATAACAGAATGCTTACAAGATGACAGGGAAACAGGAACCAGGAGAAAAGCAAAGATGAGACAAGAACTAAGTAGAATGATGGAGGACCTGATAACTGCTTATAAGGGGAGGAGTAAATTACACAGGTGAGATGAGTAAAGCAATTAAGGATAAGGAGAGGATTGGCAACGCACTGGCAGTGGCAGAGGGGTAACTGAATCTAACAGGGAACATGAGAATGGCCAAACATGAGGGAATAACAAAAGTAATAAGGAAGGCAAAAAATAAAGATCTTACAGAACCACTGAAATAATAATGAACAGAAGCTGACTGAAACAGGAACCAAATCTAACAGATACAAGATTACACCACTAACATTAATACTAAACAGAAAACTGAACTAATCACAGAAACAAGGATCTAAGGTTAACCAATACTGAAGGTGCAAAAGTGGCTGCAGAATCCCCAGGGAGCCACATAAAGTAATGAAACCCCTGGTGTGTGTGTATCTTAAGAAAAAAGTCTCACTCTGGTGCAGACTGTAACACAAGGGAAAAGAAATGATGCTCCAAATTAGATGCCAAATATAGGGCCCAAATTTGTCACAATTACAAAACCAAACAACACAATAAAAAACAGAATTAGACAAGATGTAATAGCACAGAAGCACGGCGCTACAAGTCACTCATCCAGTTACCACGTGATTGATTTGGAAGCGTTTCAACAATTTCAACCACAGAAAATCTGCTGTAACCACTGTCCTCCCACAGACAGGAATCCCTTTGAGAGCTTCCTCTGGGAATCTGGGCGTAGCTCAGAATGACAGCGTGCCATCGCTCCTCTCAGGCCAAACTCTCTGAAGGCGCCTTGGACTTTGCAAAAGATGACAACGACACGAATGTGGGCACACACGCCCTGGTCGTGGCCTGTCAGACCAAACAATTCCAGCGGTCCATGGAGAGTCGTTGGAAACCTTTCTTAGCTCTACTGAATGGTTTTTCTACCAACACCCAAAAGATCCTACCAGCATATTCCTTACTGTGCAAAATGAACTGTAGAGATTGAGAAGCACAGCATAAAAAGGATGGACTTTGATTGAATTCCTTAAGGCTGTTAACCCCCCCAGGCCCCCCCCAGCACTATCACAGACATTGTTTGTTTCTGAATTTTCAGTTATCACAGCTAATGTACACACGCAGCTTATGAGAGATTTCTGTTCACTAAACATGCCCTAAGGAGATTAATTACTATAATTGTTTGGCTTCAGCACCCAAGAGCCTGTCTGTGGTGAAGACAGAGTAACCTGAGGGAATACTGACATGTGGACTGTTTATTCCCCCTGGGGCGGCATTTAGGGGAAAAAAACCCTCTCTGTTGGCCCGGAGGCCTTGTAATTACACAGGAATTAGGGTCATGTATCCGTCATATCCATATTCTGGTGAAATGATTGTACTTCTTGAAATTTAAGGTGGATTTATTTAAAGGCCGACGACAACAGTGAGGTTAATGACACGCTCCCTTGGCTCCAGCTGGCCGTACCTTCTGCCATTCACTCAGAAAGAGCTCTTTCTGCTTTTTGTGTGTGTGTGTGTGTGTGTGTGTGTGTGTGTGTGTGTGTGTGTGCGCGCACGTGCACTTTGAGAGAAATCTGCTGCGGGCCGTATCAGATTGAACGGTAATTGGTGGCCGGCTAAGAAGATCCACTGGCTTGCTTTGCAGTCAAATAATTGGCCCGTCGCTTCTCAAAGCACCCCGAGAGTGCGAGCAAGACTGGCTGGCTGAACTAATGAGCACTTCTGTGCGCGTATGTGAGCTTAACTTTTTTTTTATTGTCAATTTGGTCAACCTGTTCATCTGCAGAAGAGCAGCTTTGTGTGCCGTACTCTCTGAGCAGACTGTGTACCTGAGCTAAGAGCTTGCTATCAATCTTTGAAACCGCCTTTCCCTCATCTGCTATCATCCAGCTCCCTTCCTCCATCATCCTGTGTAACGTCTAGCTCTGACACACCTTCCATCTTAAAACGCTCATATAACAGGTTAGAATAAGAGCTGGGTTTGGTCCCAACGGGCATGTACCAAATTGCATTAGAAAATGTCTCAGGCATGGTCTCTGCTTTAAAAGACAAAAACGTGAGGTTTGCAAATAAACAAACGAAAAAAAAAAAAAAAAAATGCCAGCAAAAGTTGTTTGTATGACAACTAGAGCGTGGACCTGAAATTCCAGCCAGACACAAGAGTTGCATTTTAAAAGCATATCTGAAAACAGAAACCTGGATGCAGGCAGGGAACCTTCACAGGAGCTACCTGGTGTCTTCCTGGCAGTGGTCCGAGTGGAGCTCTGCACTGCAGAGGCATCAGGCAGAACGGTAAGGGTCATACACAGGAGATCAGAGGTTGGCAGATAAATCCCAACGCTAGGAAAAGCTTGTAGGTCGGACTGCAGAAACAAGGTCAGTGTCCAGAAATCAGAAGGGCAAGGCGAGGCAGGAAAATCCAGGTCAAAGCATGGAGATCAGGCATGGAAAAAAAAAACCTGGACATCCTCTAGCAAGAGCTTTCAATAATATGACACTGAACCAGTGGCTATGGAGTGCCTATGTAGTGGAGGAAACAGGTGTAAAGCGTGAAGCTGATAGCAGCGGAGCAGGGGGGAGTGGCAGGTTGCAGACAAGCATAAATCGTGACGCTAACTATCATATTCTTTTAACCCTTAGGCAGACAGTGTAAACAAACATTTACAGACTTTTCCACATATCCCCTGTTGGATTTAAGTCTGTACTTTGACTGGGCCATTCTGACAAGTGAATATGCTTTGGTCGTCTAACCGGCTTTCTTCCATGATCGCGCTTAGGTTTAGGCTCCATCCATTTTCTTTCTCACTGATGAAGAAAAGTATTCCCACCGCATGACGCTGCCACCCATGTTTCACTATAAGGGGATGTGCATTGTTAGCTTTCCTCTACACATTGTGCTTTGCATGCTTCGTTGCTGGTTTTACCTGGCCAGTTCAGAAATGGCTTTCTTCCTGCAACTCTTCTATAAAGGCCAGATTTTTCAGGTAAATGAAAAATGTTAGGGGGCTACATGATGGAGCAGTGGGTAGCACTGTTGCCATGCAGGAAGAAGGTCCTGGGTTTGAGTCCTACCCTTTGTCCTGGGTCTTTCTGCATGGTGTTTGCATGTTCTCCCTGTGCATGTGTGGGTTCTCTCTGGGTACTCTGGCTTCCTCCCACAGTCCAAAAACATGACTGTTAGGTTGACTGGCCTCTCTAAATTCTTCCTAGGTGTGAGTGTGTACATGAATGATTGTTTGTCCTGTTTGTCTCTGTGTTGCCCTGTGATAGACTGGCGACCTGTCCAGGGTGAACCCCGCCTCTCACCCATTGACAGCTGGAGATAGACACCAGCACCCCTCATGACCCCACAAGGGATAGACGTGTTAGAAAATGGATGGATGAACAAATGTTAGGCCTGTCAGTTTCCCCCAGAGTTGCAATGTGCTTTTTGCCTGCTTCTCTGATTAATGCTCTTCTTAGCCAACCAGTCAGTTTAGGCAGCATACTACACCACATTATTGTAATTTTACAAATGTGGCATACTTTGTCCATGTTTGAATTACTGAATGAATAGTGCTATCTGAAATGTCCAAATCTGGGATATTGTTTTATAGCCTAACCCTGCTTTAAACTTTACAACTTTATTGGTCCTTATGAGGCTGTTTCTTCACTAAAGTTCTCTAAATCTTGGAGAACTTCATACAACCACTGGATTTATATTGAGAATAAATTCCGCATAGGTGGAATGTCTTTAGTGGATCTTATTTAGGGCTGTCAAAGGGGGCGGAATACAAAGAAAACAATTAAATAAACATGAATGGGGTTGAACTGAGATAAAATAAAATAATCCAACTCAGAACACAAACACACGGCTCCAAGTAAAAATCAATGTGAGATTAAATTAGAAGGATAAAAGTAACAAATATAAACAGAAAAGACAAATATATGGTAAAATCTAAATAGCAAAAAACAACAACAGTATATGGCAAGACACATAGAACATAATGAATCACAAGAAAAACATGAATCTAAATAAAAACCACAACCAAACACCTCAACACCGTGACAAGGTATGAATGTTTTAGCAAGACACTGTCCCTTCAGACATCCAGTCCAACTTCATATGTGTCAGTAAGATTTAAATTAGATAATCAGAACAGCAAAAAAGAGACGAGATGTAATTTAAAAACAAAACAAACAAAAAGCATCTACGTAAGCTGGATGTTGCAAAAAATGTGATGCATGGGAGTCTCAAAAAGTCCAATCACATTTTCTCTCCCACCGAACTTACAGTTTTATTAGACAACAATATGAAACCTGAAGGCTGTGCCGCAGAAAATCAGGGCTAAGGATTGGTGATCTGATTTTCTCATATTATGGATGCTCTTAATGGAGCATATGACAGGTTTTCCTGAGGAGTTCTAAGTAAAAGAATGGCTGGTTCTAACGCAGTTATAGAACAGCTTACACAGCAAATCACAGGTGTAAGTGGGCCCTTTTTTCCTCTATTCTGTTTTTTGCCATTTGGTTAATTTATCAATTCATTGTATTCTCTTTATTTAAACAGTTTTCTGAAGAAAGTTTTTATGGATACATTTCCTACAACAGATTGTTGGGCAAAATAACCCTCTACAAACATTTGGACTTCCAGTGATTTCATAGCTCCAAATCTGCAACTACCCACTAAGGTTTCCCTGGTCACTTCTGTTAGGACATCTACTTATTCAGATACCTGCCAATCCATGTTTTTCTTTTGCAAGTACAGAACTCTTGAAGATTTTAAAAGTGACCCTTAATCAGTTATTTAAAAAAAAAAAAAATTCTCCGTGGTTCATGGGCCCATCACTGTTTCCTACCAAGTCCCACCCAAGTAGGGTGTATTAATTTGGACTTTTTTCCAAATCAGGCCACCCTACTCCCGCCAGAAAGCAGCTTCCTGTTGATTCAGCGGCCAGAGCCGCGCACTGTCATCGTTAGAAAGGTTAGCATGGGCGCGCTCGTGGCGTAGCGGGTAGCGTGACTCATGTTTGGAGACCTTTAGTCCTCGACGCAGACGACCTGGGTTCGAATCCGACCCACGGTCCTTTTCCACATGTCTCTCCCCTTCTTCCACCCCTTTCCTGTCAGTCTACTGTCAATAAAAAGCAAGCCACTAGATGCTGCGAAAAAAAAAAAGGGGTTAGCATATGAGATCACCAAGGGTGAACATGTTCCCCCTAAATTCAACGACTCTAATACAGAGCTAACACAATTACTAATCTAGCCAGGGCCTCGAGGACAGAATGCCGATCAAACCAAATTGGGAAAATTTCGGCTAACAAGGTTAGGACTTGATTGGGAAGGGAGGAGAGATAACACGTTGGCAGGCAGCAGGCGGACGAAGAGAAACACAAGTGATTTAATTTAGCTGTTGTGTTGTTACAGCCCGGCCACCAGGGGAGAGCCCCTTCAATTTCTTTGTCTCTTTTGATCAAATTGTCAGTTCGAGTGGGATGCGAGTTGCTGTGTGAGATGACAAGAGCTCAGCCACAGACAGACGACGCTCCCGTCGATGGGGGACAGGGAATGCGCCAAAGTTGCAAAGTCATTGTGCTCCGTCAAGTTTGAACAACAGGAGCCAGGGCAGGAGAGGTATCTCAGCAGAACAGGCAGGAGGTATAATAGCTTTCTCCTCCTCTCCTGCTGTCCGCATTGCATAAAGTCCACTCCCTCGTGTGCGCTCACATGTATGTGTGTGCAGTGTTCGCTTAAACATGCCTGCTGATGCGTGCCGTTCGCTGATGGCTGCCGGCGCAACAGATTTTGTTTACAGAATCCACAACCAGCTTGCAGATGCCCATAAAAATGTGAGTAGGGGGCGTCTGAAGAAAAAAAAAAAAAAAAACAGGGAACCTGTGTTCTGTGGCCAGCTTGACGAAACAAAACCAAACATCCAATTTGGAGAGAACACAAGCAGCATCCCGATTTTCTCCAACGATTTACTTGACCAATTACACATTGGAAGGGGGTTGGGGGTACCTTAGCTTTGATGGGAAATTGCAATTACGAGAAGAGGAATTTTTTTTCTCCGTCTACTTAAGCCCCGCTATAAACCTGCCGTCTGTACTTAAGTTTGTGGAGTGGTTAGTTTCTTTGTTTTCTTTGGAAAAAAGGAGTCTTCATGGCAAAGATTAGGCAGACATAATGAGAAAATTTAAATGGAAAAACAGGACAAAAAGGCAGAAAAAAAAAACATTCGGAATAACTTTTAACAAGACTTCCTCTAGGAGATAAAGTCCCTGATCCCTCAGTTTTATTTCATTTATTGTAGAGCTCTAAAATTATGATAAATACAATGAAAGTCACTCTTATTCTTTATCTATGATTCCTGCTTTCCTGTGAAAGCTCAATCAAAAAGTTCAATTTGTTTCTGCTTATTTACACTATCATGGTGATAAGGGATTAACGTTACAAAAATGACCATTTATGTCCTTTGTACAGCTCTATAAAAAATCCCAATGTCTTCTTGTTTTATTCTCTATTGCACATTTCTGAGATGATCAAATATGCTAACATCAGACAGAGGTAGCCTGAGTAAATCCAAGCCTGTGTTAAAACTAATTTCTCTGCAGGTAAAACAATAAGCAGCTGTGATTAACCAAACCTTTTTTGGGTTCTGTTTAACTAGTCAAGGCCTTATCACTGCCTGACCCGGAGAATCAATAAAGCAGTAAAGCAGAACCTCCCTGGCAACACGATGGAGGTAAAAAGATATGGCCAGCCTATCAATACTAGTTCAAGAGTACACTAACAGGACGACTCAAAAGAACCAAGAACAATGTCAGAAGCACTGCAGGCTCCAGTTTCCTCAGTCAAGGTCAGCGTTTATGATTTAGGAATAGGAAAGGTACAGGACAAACATTTCCTCCATAGGAGCAGTCCAAGGTGAAAACCACTCGTGAGGAAAAAACATAACACAAAGGACCGTCTCACATTTGCCAAAAGAACACCTTGATCATCCTCAGGACCTTTGGAAAAAATACCCTGCAGACTCTGACAAAACATAAGTGGAGCTCTAATGAATGTGTGTCTCATGTTATATCTGGCATTAAACAAACCAGTCAAACATGGTGGTGGTAGTTTAATGGTCTGGCTCCACTTTGCTGCCTTGGGACCTTGACGACAGGCTGTAACCGACAAAAAGTCTGATTTTTGCTCTCTAACAGAAAATCCAGGCTTTCAGTTTGTTACTTCAAGCTAAAGATCATTTGGGGTTTACGCAGCAGGGAAATAATCCAAAGAACACCAGCAAGTCTGCCTTTAACAAAATAATAATAATAATAATAATAATAATAATAATAATAATAATAATAATAATAATAATAATAATAATAATAATAATAATAATAACCAAAATGAGGGTTTTGGCAAGGCCAAGTCAAGGTCTAGACTTAGATCCAGCAGCGATGCAGTTGCATGATCTTAAACAGACTGTTCAAGCTCGAAAAACGTTGAATGAGGCTGTATGAAAACAATTCTGCAGAGAAGAGTGGGCTAAACTTCCTCTTCAGTGATGTAAAAGACTCATGGCCAGTTAGCAGTTCTTGCTGCCAAGGGTGGCGCAACCAATTATTAGATTCAGAGATAAATATTTCCACATATGAGTGTGTGTTGATTAATGAGCTTTTCCCCCTTAATGAGCAGAACTCCTATTATAAACTGCATTTTTGTGTCTTTAATCAAGTTATTTCGGTCTGAAATTTGTTTCATAAACTAAAATATTTACAGTACGTGTCAAAAAAAGGAAAAACAATAAATCTGCAAGGGGCAAAATACACTATTGTGCAGTTAACTGTATGACTTCAAACAACTACACAGACCCCTCTGTGTTTCTGACCGGAGAAGTCCTCCAGAGTGAGGATGTTTGTCATTTCAAATGCTGCTCCGTCATCACCACTGCTTCGTACACCACTGAAACGTGAGGTGTGACTGAAAGTTAAGTCTCAAAGCAAAACTGCAGCTCTTTTTAAGGATTCCAACCAGCAAGGAAGACGAAGAGGAGGAAAAATCAAAATCAAAAAGTTCCTCTGTTGACAGCTCTGACAATTAAATCAGATTCTAAATGTGCATTCAGATGTCTAAGTGTTGGCTGTGAGATGCGGTGATACCTTCTTTTATAAATGAAAATTACAATTTCTGCTCATAAATAAGTTCAAATGTCTGAGAGAAAACTGACTTTAACATATACTGTTAACTTGTAATAGAAAGTAGACCTTATTTCTGTGTGCCGCTGGGTCTCTTTTTTCTTGATGTCACAACTGAGAGAGCTAATTCAGCCATCAACATCATGTAGGGACATTCCATAGAAAGTACTCGTGGCAGTGATAGAACAACTGCAGCCATTCACTTTGGGTATTCTTTTTTTTTTTAAACTCCGGGCTCAGTGCTTGTGCATTTAGCTACGTCTAGTTGTTAGACAGAATCACTGAATGAGAAAGAGCCATTATAGTTTGTGTGCTCTTAGTTTTTCTTTCCCATAAAAAGTAATTTTGATTCAGTGCTTTTGTTGAATTGTGTCTCCATCCTAGATGTAGTTATTTAGAGGGCTTTTGCAGAGATTAACCCTGTTGTATTCTCCTAGTTTTCGTTCCCATAGAAAGAATTGCTGATGTAGTGCTTCTATGTTTAGTGGCGTCTCTGTCCTGATGAATAGGTCATTATATATACTTGTCTTGTGTATTTGCCACAGAAAGTACCCCAGGCTCCACATTTCTGTGTTCATCTCATTCCTTTTTCTGGATAAACCCACTAACTGGGCAAATGCAACAATTCATTTTGTATTCTCTTTCTTATAGGGAGTGACCCTGGCTTGGTGCTTCTGTCTTTTGCTGTGTCTCTCCTGGAAGAAGCCAACGAGAGAGCTAATGTAGCCGTTAACTTTGTGTGCTGTTTTTCGTTTTCCGTAGAAAGAACTCCTGTTGTAATTTTGATTTTAAATTGTGAAAGAACGTTTCAGTGATCAAAAGCCACATCAGTGAGGAGAACATGCAAAATTTGTAAACATAAAACCATTACTATGTATCACTAGAATAATGCATTTACCTTCAATAGGGCAGGAGCGGGTTACTGCATCAGGCATTAGCTGGCCCTCCTTGTGTCTACAGTAGAC
Source organism: Fundulus diaphanus (assembly GCA_037039145.1). Classification (NCBI taxonomy): domain Eukaryota; kingdom Metazoa; phylum Chordata; class Actinopteri; order Cyprinodontiformes; family Fundulidae; genus Fundulus; species Fundulus diaphanus. Next base: position 26,541,283 of record CM073123.1, on the reverse strand, counting down.
CTCAGCAATCTGTTGTCTGCACTCCTTGCTCTTGGCTCGTGACAGGGCAGAGATGGCTTCCTTGCCGCTGATCTCGCACTTTGGAGGCTGATCATATGTGACCTCCAGCGTGGCTGTAGTCTCCTGCTTCCTGTGCGGTTGCTGATGTCTGTGCTGGGACTGGGCAGGCTGGGCCAGCGAGGCACGACTGTGCTGCTGCAGGCCTGCCGCGATGCTGTGATCACCGGGATAGGAGGCATTGTTTCCCATTTCTAGTGACTGGTGGCCAATGGGCAAAATCTCGTTGGAGCTGCGGCCCAGTCTGGGAGAGCTGTCATGCCAGGCCTGCTGCTGGGTGTGGGCCTTCCCCTGCAGACGCTCCCGCTGCTTACTGCTGGTTGCCCCCACAGATTGCCGGTGCGAACGGGCACCAAAGTTACTATTATCTATATTTTCAAAGTCTCTGGGTACTGAGTTCTCATTGTTGCTGTCAACTCTACTTTTCTCCTTTGGCCGGTGGGAGTAATATCCATCCTGGAGAGAGAAAGGTAGAATAGAGGAGGACAGAGACAAAAGAAGCGTTGGGTAAGCAGTGTGGAGAGAGAGGTAAGAGCAAGAGCAGAGGGGGAGACACAAACAAGAAACACAAGATCAGAACCGAGCGAGCTCCGTGCATATCAAGTGTTGGATTAACAATCAACATGGCATTAATGACTAGGCAGCAAGGCACTGAACTATGAGGCATGAAATGAAGCAGCAAGGTACCACAGGGTGCGACGTAACTGGAGGTGATACAGGTCTAAGGACTCTGTAGCTCGGTGCCATCATCAGATTAGCCCGTGGTTTCAATTAAATTCTCCTTCAAATAGGCCCAGTGCTCCGTAAACAAAACACCAAGAGGGAATAAAGGTGCAGAACATGACTGAGACTGAGCACGGATGTTGGTGTGTGTGCGTGTGTTCTTTCTTTGCCGGAGACAAATAAAAATGCAAAGAAATTGCAGAGGCGTGGCGTCTGACTGCACTTCTCAACACTGCATAGCTGCATATTGGAGATAGTCCCAGAGCGAACGTGATTGTTTGCTTGTGCCCGTCCTCTGTTTTTCCAGTAGAATAGGCTGAAAGCATAAGGGGGCACAGGGCAGAGCAGCACAAAAAAAAAAAAACATGGCGGTGAGTGACAGAGCAGGGAGAGATGAAGGAGCACTGGCACAGGGTACGAGCCGTGTTGACTCTCTCGACTGAAATGCGCTGTGATGCATGAAGCGAAAAGAACGAAAAACCATCATGCACCCTTCTACAGAAGCTAATCTGAAAGTTCAAAGGGAAAAAGTCGGGGGGGGGGGGGGGGGGGGGGAATGGGACGACAAAGAGCAGCCGAGGCAAGAAGCAGCCTACAAGGCCTTTTAAACCTTTTGCATATTTGTTGGCTTATTCCCACAAAACCTGAATGTATTTCATTGTGACAGAAAAACACAAAGCAGTGGATAACTGTGACGGGAAATTAAAATCATACATGGATCCTGAAATTGTTTTGACAAATAAAGATGGGAAAAGTGTCATGGTGATGTGTTGAGCTCCACTTCCACATCACGGGTAGAGACCACTATGAGTTGGGCTAAAACATAAAACACCAAATAAATACAGTAGGGAGTTTGTGCAAAGTGACAACGCGTGGAAATATTCCTAGGGTTTGGATACTTTTGCCAGGTACCGTGACAGCAGGGATATGTCTGAAAACGGGGTATGATAGAGAGAATCAGAAGCAGGACAGGCGAGAGGCACGGGCGAGACAAGTGAGATTGTTTGAAAATGTCTTTCCACCCCTACAGCCAGGCCTGTTATCGCCCCGTCGACCTTTCCTCGCTGTAAACACCTTGTACCAGCACAATTACAAAGGTGCCACAGTTTCACGCTCAAACAGACAGGAGTGGGATGATATTATACAGCAAAACACAAAACTGCAGGGAAAACAGAAGGGGAGCAACGCTCTCATTGTCATTTCCCTCTAGCTTCCTCCTTGGCTGAGGTCTGGTTCGCACTAAATTAGATGCGTTTAAGCTGTCTGCCTCTCTTCCCCGAATCTCTGCCTCTTCCCTCGCTCCTGCCCTTCACACTTCTCTTCACACATCCCGGTCCCTCCCCTCTGCTCCTCTTCGATCATCTCTTATCCTTTTTTCTTTCCTGCAAATCTCCCTCCTCTTCTCTGATCATCTGCTACCCATTTTGTCTCTCTCACACCTCCCTTTCTCCCTCTTCTCACCTCCTCTTTATTAATCCACCACTTTGCCACCTCTCCCGCCTGTCATATCCTCTCCCCATCTCCCCTTTGCCCTGGTCTGTGACTGCTCCCTCCCCCCATCCCCTCAACTAGTTTAAACAGACTGTGTTTCTTGTGAATGGCAGAACCTGCTAATCCTGTGTGTAACAGCTGCTTAGGCCGGTGATCACCTAAAAAGAAATCCCTGCCTGCAGAATTTCAAAGGGAATGCTTTAGGAGCTAATCCACACAGTGCAAGTCACTGGATGTTTCCAGAGGTAAAATGAGGCTGCGTGCAGCCACGATTATGTCTGTAAAGCTCATGCTTGCAGTGGATTTTGTTCTAAAAGTGCATGGCGGAGTGTGTTGTTCTTTGTTTAAGGCAGAAAGAGTGAAGTACAAGCAGCATGTGTTTGCCCAGAAGGCACTTCGGCTTTGATCCCTGCTGTGAGAGATATGAGAAGATGAGGGGCACAGTTAAATTGGACAAATGCCTGGGAAAAAAGAAACAACACCACAAGTGTGTCCCTCAATCAGAAGACAGACACAACACATAAGTCAGAGGTGAGATGCCAGTAATTCAATGGATTTATTCAATTTGAAGTAAGAAACAAGTATTTTTCCATGTGGTCTTTTGCTGAATTAAAAATGACTACTCTGATATGTGGTGATGGTGTGTTGTTGGCACTTACTCCCAAACGCAAAGGTAGAGGCTGTTGGTAAAGATTCTCAGTCATCCAGGTCATGATCACTCAAGAAAAAAAGGTTAAAAAATAAAACAACTGAACTTCTATTCTGAAGCTGAAGACGTTTCTCTTCCCATCCAGGAAGCTTTCTCAATTCAAAATGTCAGGAGTAGTGTGCCGTTCCAAGCATTACAGACCTGCCGTCGGTGAAGTCGCTTCTCGTTTCAAAGTATCCATGTATTTTTGCCTGTTTTTTTCCCTGCCATTCACTATATGCACGCGAGAAAGCAACAACAAAAAAACACGTGTTAACGTCAAATAAACATGCAAGCATATCGAGTTAGCAAGCATTTCAGTTTAAAGTTCTTCCAGCAACGAATATGACAGAAACAAGTTAGTTGTAACCACTGCCAAGTTAAACTTTCTTATCACCGGAGCACCTTGAGCTTAAAATATCACTTAAATGCCAAACCCACTGTAGAGATCACCAAACAATGCGGTACCGCACACGTGACGTCACGGCCTTAAGACTAACGCCCCTTTTGCCGCACCGGTAGGGCAAACAGTCGTAGAACGCACATACAAACCAGCCATTACAAGCGCAACAGAACCAGCGATATGACCGACTTTGCAGCCATTAAACTTACCCAAGACGATGTCCCAGGCGCACGGTTTACTGGTCGCACAGTCGAAGAGCACACCAACCTTCAGCTGAAACGGTGGCTTGAGTGTCGAGGGCTCAAAAAAACCGGAAGACGGGCCGAGTTGATTCAACGGTAAGCTTTGTTTTTTCCCCTGCTCGGCGTTCATGCCTTTGTTATGATTTCCACCGTGCTCCGTTCACGTCGGCCTTTTTTGTTTGTTTGCAATCAACGTCCAGGAATCTGTATATCTTGCCAATAGGTAGCTACAAAACGATTGTTCACATCTCAGAATCTTTCGCTTAAGAGATTCAGGGCGTTTGTTTTTGAGTAAGCTATCCCGGTAACAGGGTACCATGTTAGCGCCTGCTAACATGCTAGCCTATATGCTATCATCACCCTTTCCACCGACAAAATGCTTGCTACATATGTAGGTGAATTTGGTAACTTTTTCCGGGTTGAAATGTTGTGTAGGCCGACCGCACAAGTGTACCCAACGCACACACTTCTCCTTGGCACTCTTGAATTTCGGGAAATTAATGAAGAAAACATCCTTCATATGCGGCCGATCAGCGTACCTCGAGTCGCTGTTGCACGTCCCATAGCAACAATGTTTATAAACCATGGTCTTAGATGTTGGGAAAAGCAGTCGTTTACCGAGTAAAACCTAGGCTAACGCACGTCTCTTCCACAGCAAAACAGCGGCGTGTTTGGGAGTTTGCCCTACTGCGTACCACGTGATGTGACGTCATCGTGACGTTGTGTTTCTAAAAATAGCTCGCGCGCGGTACCGCATTCAATGACTCAGAGAACCTAACCAATGTAATGGCGAAGTGGATAGCTACTGTAGACCTTTTTTTGTGCTTCACACTTTGGTATTGAACATAAAATGGTAATGCTGCTCCCTGCTGTTACCTCAGAAATTGCCTGTTTTTGGTAGATTTTTTTCCCCATAAAGAGAATTTCCTGTCAGTGGCAATAAGCTTTAATTTATTATTATTGCTATTTTTTGTTTTACATGTCTAAGTTGAGCTTTACACTAAATATGTGTTACTGATAAGTGCTACAAATGTTACAACACTTTTGTTCATATGGCAGCAGAACATTAAAATAAAAGTGCTCTTTACACTACTTTTGAATTCATTCTTGGAGTTTGTGCATACAATGCAATTAATCATGATTAATCAGGCAAATTATGCGATTAATCGCGATTAAAGATTTTAATCGTTGCCCAGCCCTAATATATATATATATATATATATATATATATATATATATATATATATATATATATATATATACATAAATATGTGTGTGTGTGTGTGTGTGTACTGCTCAAAAAAGTTAGAGGGCACACTTGAACAACACAATGTTGCTACAAGTGTTCCCATTACTTTTTTGAGCAGTACATATATATACACACACTGTAAAACTGAGGCACAAAGCAAACTGTGACTTTTACTCTACTGTACATACCAAACCATGACTCAAGGTACCCTAAGCAACCCACTTTAACCCCCAGATATCCCAGATATAATTAAAATGGCCTGACATTTCTAAGGCATTTAAAAAAGAATGTCACCTTGAATTCTCCCTGGTCTCAGTGATTTTGATTTTGTGTGAGTAACCAAAACCGAGAGAAGCAGCCCCCATGTGGCACCAAGTCCAAGCGAGTAGCACGTATAAGTAGACACTGAGGGGGATTCCTCTGGATCTACAACTTTCACACAGTGTTCCTTTAGTCCTCCTTTAGTGGGCAAAGGACTCCAGTAGCTGTGCTGCCGTTTAATCTCAAAGACTGGGAGGAAACGGTGGGACGCAGAATTAATAGGGGAGGCAGTCATTGGAGACAGAGCTGCCTTGGACTGCAGATGGGGCATGGAGCTGCAGGGAGCTATCGATTGTTGCTGGGGATATGTTTTCTGCTCCCTGGGAATGTCAGGGAGGCAAAGCAGGGATTGCCTGGCATATGGTGAGGTGGCTGTGCAGACACACACACACAAAAATGAACACAAGCAGAGAGCGCCCTGAGCGGTGCTGAAGAGTGAGGAAAATGCAGAGGGGGTAAATACAAAAAAATCATCCATCACTGGTAGGTACATTTAGAGAGAGGCCCATGGAGCTGGGAGATTCAGTTCCCCCTCTGGGGATGGTTTAGTCCATTTCTCAATACTAAGCTAGCCTTTTCCACTTTACCTCATTTCCTCTCCCACTGGGGGAAATAGTTCACCTGTCCTTTTTTCTCACTTTCTCACTTCCTTTCTCCTCAATCTCCTGTGCAGCAAAGAAAAAAAGGGACATATCTGTCTCTCAGCACCTGTCCAGCTTCACCCCTCTCCTCCTCCCCTCCCCCATTTCATCCCTTGCTCTTGCAAAGGTAGAGAAACATTTCATCTGGTCTACCCTGCTCCCCTCATTCCTAATGCCATCATTTACTCTCACAGTCCCATGGTAGATCTGAAAGGAAGCAAGGTAGATTCACCCCACCTTTTTTCTTTTTTTTAAAGGTATAAATCTGGAGATAAAACTGCACAGGGCTCAGCTCAAGTATGAACTGTTGTCATGGTATGGTTGAATTTCCAATGTTAAATGCAGATCTGATTACCCCGTATGTTCCTAACAGAGCATTCACTCTCAGACTGCAGGTCTGCTGGTGGTTCCTAGAGTCTCTAAAAGTAGAATGGGAGGCAGATCCTTTAGCTATCAGGCTCCTCTCCTGTGGAACCAACTCCCAGTTTTGGTCTGTGAGGCAGACACCCCGTCTACTTTTAAGACTAGGCTTAAAACTTTCCTTTTTGATAAAGCTTATAGTTAGAGTGGCTCGTGTTACCCTGAGCTACCTCTATAGTTTTGCTGCTATAGGCTTAGGCTACTGGAGGACATCAACATCTATTTATCTGACTCTGCTGAGTTCTCCTACTGTTCTCCAGTTTGCATTGTTTGTTGTTATTTCAACTTTTAACTTTATGTTCTGTCTTTTTCTCTTGCGGGGGACATATTAAAGAAATTAAATTTAAATTCAATTCGATCTTCATTTTAGAAGTGAAAATAAATACAGGTGAAGTCTTAATTTTCATTAAAAAAGAATAAAAGTACTGCTAAAACCTTCCTATGTTCTCATTAACCTGATATCATGTCCCTTTTTGTGAGCTGGAATTATTATTATAACCCTGACTTACACTGATGACTAAATTCCATTGAAAAAGACAAACTTGGTCTACCAAAAAAACACCTGTTTTTTCAGACAAAACTTGGATTTACAAATGTTCTATTTCCAAAAACATTTTTCTACTGGGGCTGCACAGTGACACAGTGGGTAGCGCAGTTGCCTTGCAGCAAGACGGCCCTGGGTTCGACCCTCTTTCTGCATGGAGTTTGCATGTTCCCCCTGTGCATGCATGGGTACTCTGGCTTCCTCCCACAGTCCAAAAACATGACTGTGAGGTTAATTGGCCTCTCTAAATTCTCCTTAGGTGTGAGTGGTTGTTTGTCCTGTCTGTCTCTGTGTTCCCCTGCGACAGACTGCAACCTGTCCAGGGTGTACCCCGGAGATAGGCACCAGCACCCCTCACGACCCCAACAGGGATAAGCGTGACTGAAGATGGATGGATTTTCTACTGTTAAATACTGAAAATGATTGTTCGATCTGGAATAGTTATTAATACATGTCAATGAATGTTTGGATTGATGAAAAGACCAGGGAAATGTTCAAGATTTCCAGTGCATTTCCACAAATAGTACACAGCCCCTATAAAACTGGAAACCAAAAAAAGTCTCAGTACACTCTAAAGACTACAGACTTACTATCTATAAGGATTTAACCGTGTGCGGTTACTAAAGCGGAGTGTGTGGGCAAGTCCCTGTACAACCTGCCTTTCATGTGGCTAACGAGCTCAGATTAATTACCTGAACCAAGTGGCAGCAATTCTCTGGGCAAGACGTGGCGTCTGGCACGACATGGAAGACTGATGCACTTGACAGACTTGGTACACAGCTGCTCTAGCACCTGAGGATGCCTTACTGAGGAATGAACCAGAATGGAGTTGAATGTGTTGATGAGAGAAGCCTGGAAGTCAGACATGGGTCTCCAAAAAGATCTGTAAATGTCTAAGTGGGCTGAGCTATAATAAAAAAAAAAACTGCATATACTTCATGTGCTAAACTACCCAGCAGGTGTCAGTTGTAAGAAGAACAAAAAACTGGCAAAGATGTATGAGTCTCTCATCCATATTTCTTATTAAATACATAAGTTTACAAGTAAAACAAAAGCGTCAGTAATCCAGGTTTCCAGTTCAATTTGAAACTTTTGAAGAAACCAACCGCTTTCACTTTTAGGTTCAAGACTAAACTCACTTTTGTTTTGCACTCTGTGTATTCTGGAACATTTTTATTTCATGATGCTCGCTTTTGTTTTATTGTACAAGAAAAGTAAGATTAAGATGATAATTCCTCTACGGTTTAGTGAATATTCTAGACCAGGCATCTCCAACTCCAATTCTTATGAGCCAGCTCTTTCTTCATTGCATTGATATTGATAGTGTCAGCTACAAAAAACATAATAAATAAATAAATCTCAGTAACCGTTATAACTGTTTTTTTTACAACTAACTTTTTTGAAGGACTGTTTTAGACATTTTTGAAGGACAAAATGGTCCTTGGGGCATTTCATACTTACCATGCCTAAGATTGTTTAGTATCTACTTTGACAATGACACTGGCAATGGTATTAATTTGTGTGTACGACAGTTTATCCACAGTTATGAAAAGAAAGTGGGGACAAATTTGTAGCGGTTGGGGATGAAATGGGGGTAAAAATCGGCAGAATCCACATGTCCGGTTCTCAAAGTCCACCTATTTGTTACCAATCATTGCTAATAATTCACTTGTGAACTAAGGGATTGCTTGCTGGAAATGGAAAGGGAGAAAGACATCATAGTCTGGTGAAACATTAAGATAATAAAGTGCACATCCATGGCTGGGAAACATTAAGATGACGCATCTTTGTGGTTTCTGAAAACATAGTCATTTTGCTGTTAACTGAGCTGAGAGCTTTCATTGCTTTCTGTTTTTTTTTTCTCTTTTGCATTTTTCTAAGCTTTCCTCCTTCTCAGTTTCTCCCTTCAGAGATTCCCTTCAAACCCCGTCTTTACCGGAGGCAAATACTGGAGAATGTTGGTCACATGTATTGTGAAAGAAGAAGTGTGTGTGTGTGTGTATGTGTGCAAGCAAATACACGATTAGCACCCGCAGCAGCAGCAGCTCCGAATGAACTGGGTTTGGTATGCACAGAAGCTGCTTGTGTGCCCTTTGACAAGCCCCGGAGCTCAAGTGTTGGAGGGGGAGAGTGTCTTTTTATCAGAGTGAAAATCACTAACACTTTCTGTCTAGAAAATTTGAGTCAGAAGCACTGTTTGAATTGAAAGCAGAAATATATTCAGGAACCAGACAAAGATTCTGGTTAAAAACAAAGAGAAAAGATTTAGACATTATTGAGACAAGAATATGAGGTTTCCACTGGGACCTGGGGTCAAAGGTGAGCTCTCAAGCTGATGCAGAATTCCCATTTCATCAAAACTGACATTTTTTCTGTTGCAACTATGTGGCTTCACTGACTATATTTGCACACGTGGGTTTTTGCTATGCAAGATAAGAAAATGCACAGAAAGCTGGACTTGTAACCACAGACAGAAAAGTTTCGATTCCTTAAACATCACAAATTGCAAACCGGCACATGAAACTCAAACCGATTATATAGAAACTTTGGGGGAGTTTGCGTAAGCTCACAATGGAATTGAAAGGTTTCTTTCATTAATTGGAAATTCTGTAGGCAACTGTGATCTTTAGCAATCCCCTAGCTATGATAATGCATACAGAATCTATAAATAATTAAAATTCTTTTTCTATTCAAAAACCTGTGTAGCCTTAGCAAACATCAGTAACTTATCAAATCACATTTAAAGTCTGCGATAGTTTGCACAGGCTGACTCACTTCTACGTACTTTTAAGCCAAGTCTGCAACGAAGTTAAGTCAAGAAAAAGCAGCAAAAATGCTTTAACTAACCATTCAAGCAATCACAGTGAGTCAGTCATCTTAGTCACAGACTCACAGCGAGAACCAATCCTCAACATTTGAGTTTGTGCAGCTGAACATTTTTTCTGAATCTCAAATAAACAAAAGGGCAAATTATTTGTTAATTACCAATGTGGAGCTGCAACTAGACATTTAGGGTTTTTTATTTGCTTTTTTACACTTAAGAATGTCAAACAAGGCTATATACAAGAAAAAAAACCAAAACAATAATTGCTAAATTTCCCTGTAGCTTTTACAATCATTTCAGGGTCACTTCTTTTGTTCATGCTGGCTGATTTATAACTCATTAGAGGGCCTTCGGAGTCATTACTGATCTCATTACTTATTCACCCAGCACAATATAGCAGGATAAACTGAAATCCATTTGTATTTTACAGATAAATAGGTGTGTTTAGTGTAAGGTTTGAACACTAAAAAAACCTAAAAACAGCTAAAGATTTAGTATATTAGAGCAGTGCACAAACAAAATGGAATTCTATCTTTATTCATAATTTAAAACAAAATGTTTCTGACTAAAGTTGAATATAAGTATATGAAATAAAAGCCACTTACTGCTGCTGGACATTGTATCATAACAAACAAGGTAATTATTACCATCATTAGCTACTTTGACCCTCATCTCTCATCGGCAGAAATCCTGGATATTACTTCTTTTAATGTACCTCTGTTTGTTGCTCAACATTTGTTACCTCAACCTGGGACTGGTAGATTTATTAAACAATCTCTGAAAGGACCTGATCAGACATCGGTATTGGGTCCAATACTAAGTTATTGGGATGAAGCTACAAATCCATCCACTATTGGCTTTAGCCTCTGAACTCCATGGCCCTGTGTTCCTGCAGGACATACAGCATTTCTGCAGATTTTTCTCTAAAAGTTGAGGCTTATTATGTGATTATAGATCTTAAAAAAAGAATAGCTGGAGAAAATAATCCAGCAGTGCGCTGTGCCAGGAATATGGATTTGCCCCTTGCTGTTTTTTTTTTGTCCCACTTAAGTCTTTCTGATGAAACACATTTTAATACAAGACACAGGTAAATACAAAAAGAACTTTTTAAAATATGATTGTATCTATTAAGAAAATAAAACTATTACAATAATTTGGCGCTGGTGATGAAGTAATTGCTCCTTAAATCTAATAACTGGTTGTTGCACCAAGGGTGGCAACAGTTAGCATCAACGGTTTGTGATAAAAGGCATTGAGTTACACACCGTACATTCAGCCGTTGTGTGCCTGTAATGTATTTGCAGACACTGGTTGTTTAACGCAACATGAAACTTAGGAAGGCAAAAAGCTGTTAATGTGGCAACAGCCTTATGAAACTACAACCATGTTGTCTAAATGCCAAAACAGCAGAAAAAGCAACTTTTTAAACAAAACCTTATTTTAGAGATCGAAATAATTAATATGTTCTTTCCAGTAGCTAGATTGTCTACTCATTATCTGTTTGCTATAAATTCAAAAAAGCAGGAAGACAGTACAATTTTTCATTTTTTTTTCTCTCTCACAAGTCATATAGTTAGAGCATAATTCACCACTATTATAACATATTGCATGCTATCCTAATACATTGCAGCTCTAGCACACATGGCTAGCATGTTTGGCCTTAAAGGTGCATAGTGCAAGTTTTGAAGTTAAATATTATTTATTTTCTTTCCATTGCATGCCCCTACAATTGTCTGACATGTAAAATGAGATTGTCCTCTATTTACCACAGTTGCCTGTATAGGCTTCATTAGTCAGTTCATGAAAGAGCGATTCGGACAAAATCCTCTAGGCGAGTGTGTGGGTGTGACATGCTACACGCTCTCGTCCAGCTGGCTACTTTGTTGAGTCTCCACTGTAATCCATGCCTTAGAAATGGCTTTGTAACCCCTTCTATATCTATAAATGTCAATACATTTCTTTCTACTGGGACCTGATGCTGTGCTTTTCAAGATCTTTTAGCCTTCTTCATGCTGTCACAGGTTATGTTGAAGTGATTTCGTGACTCTATGGAATGGGCAGTAATCTGTGGCCTGGGAGTGCGAGCAAAGTCGAACCAACAAAATGTTGGTAATCACACTTAAGTCATGATACAATATGAGGGAAAATTGCATTCCCAATTTCAGTCGGCTCAGTGTGGACAGCTTTTTTATCTTAAAAATGTCAATCATTATGGCTTGTTAGGTTATTTTGTCTGAGATTATTTTTATGATCTAAAACATTTAAATGTGACAAAAAAGAACTCTCTAAGGAGGGAAAAAACTTTTATATAACACTAATTACTTAGAAATTTATAATCAAATACTTGAACTGAATCGGAGCCCATAAAAACTGTACTAGCACGTTTCTAAAATTGAGTTCCTTTTGATAACCAATAGGTGGCAATACCATAAATACCGTTAAAACACAGGGGAAGCAGCATTGCTGCTGAATTACACAATGGAAACTGTGGCAACAAAACTGGTGAACTGTGTTTAATTTAAGTACAAAGTTCAGGGTTGGTTCATATGATAGTTTTTATTTAAAGGACAGGGAAAACTGTAACTATTTCACAGAATCTTTTCAGTCACATAATTGCAATCAAGGGATTCTGCTATCGTGATAGATACTGTTCAACATAGTGCCAGGGTTTATGTCTTCTCTTAGCCTTTATACAAGGCTAACGTAATAACCCGTGCCAGTCTCCAAATGTAATTCTTGCCAATAAATAGTGTTTCGGTATAAAATTCATCTGGCTTTGAATGAGCAAGCAACAAACTGTTGCTGCAGACCACAAAAGCTTTGTGTAAAATAAATGAATAAAAAAAATTGGGAAAAAAATTAAATGAATGTAAAAGATAAAAGGGGGGAAATCTCTCTACTTTCAAGGCACGTTTAATGCCAAATGTTTCTGACCGTGCTCCAGATTAAGTTCTGGTTGTTTGATGCTGCCACTTCCACCGATAATTATACTCCTCTTCAAGCAGAAGTAAAGAAGCATGTCCTCTGATCACGAAGCAAAACACGAATTACCACATCTTTGTGTTCTAGGCTAAAATGCTGAATTATTAAAATCCCTGCTCTTGGCTGTTTAGGACATATGAAGTCTGGGAATTTAAGCTAATGTATTTCTCACATGTAGGAAGTGTTACCCTGCATAAAAGCATCAGATAAATGCTTGAAATGTAAATGATTCAGTTAATGGGCATCATTTTATTAACGTCAGCTCACTGATGTGGAAATGAACTGAAGTGACCGGTTTGGAGGAAACATGAGAGAGTCTGCACTGATATGAGGAATTTTCACTTCTGAAAATTTTCCACCTAACTTCAATTAGGTAGAAAAGTAGGTTTAAAGATGACCCTGGAGATCTGCTCAGTGTGTAAACTCATATTGCAAACAATTTTAGAGCAAAAAGAGCTAAAGAATGGTGGAAATATTGATGCAGTGTTGTAGTTTAATTTTCACCTTAGCATCCAGACAACACACACACACACACCAGTGTTGTGTTCAAGACCACCTAACCCGAGACCAAGACAAGACCAAGACCAGAGTGTATCGAGACCGAGACAAGACCAAGACTTTTAGGGTCCGATACCAAGTCAAGACCAAGACCGAGGGAAGTCGAGACCGAGTCAAGACCAAGACCAGCGCCAGTATGTGACAATAAAATGTGAAACATGATCAAAATCACTAAAATTGATCTAAAAGACCCACATTCACGTAAAAACACCTAGATATTTTACACAGAGAACTGGAATAAACATAAACATCTTTATTTAGTACTTCTATGTTGTAATCACAGAATTTCAAACAATCAAAGTCGATCAAAATAGTATTTTCTCTGCCTTTCATGAACAGTACATACATTTATGTTGTTTTTAAATGTGCTATTTCAAAACCATGTGCAAATATGTAAAACTGAAAAAATGCCAATCATTTCTCTCGTTTCTCTCTCGTATACAGATTATAGCTACATTATATAACTTTTCTTAAATAAATCTATATCTATCACTAAGTTGTGACAATATGTTATGAGACAGATAATTTGTTGAAAAAAAGATTGATCTCCTTCACTTCCTCCCTGAGCGACTACTGCCATCTGCAGAAATACAAACCCCATTGAAATACGTGCACAAAAACATGACTGACTTTTATCAGTTCTAAGACCCTTTTGCTGGATCAGATGGTTTGTTTTTGACCAAGCAGTGTATTTCTCCAGTTAGCACTGGGAACATGGAGAAAAGGCAGAGGAGCTCAATATTTTCACAGCTTGTCGGTCTCATAACATACTGACAGAACATAGTGACATAAATATATAAAAAAAACTATATAACTTTTACAAAGATATTTTTTTGTTTTAACAAAGTTACATACTGCATCTTTAACTCTGCTGTTGAATGGATGTAGCAACTTATACATAACATACATAATAAAGAAATCTGACATTTAGAGGCCCAACTGCATGCGTTTCAAAAATAAAATTATACAACTGGAAGCAGTTTCATAATACGCCAAAGCTTTAGAAAACGTCAATGGCAAAACTCGAGAACAAGGATAACCATGTAGTTGAACAGTAGGTGATACATAAAATTAGTTTAAAGTAAGGTTTCATTGCACTTCAGAAAGATTAGAGACTGCAGCATTTTTGCACCTAAACGTGCACGATGGGGTCTCATTACAATGCCTCCTCGACTAAAAACCCTTTCCACTGGTGCAGAGGAGGCAGGGACGGATAGCACTTTCAAAGCCAAATTGTGCAGTTGAGGATATTTGGACTGGTTTTCTCCCCAGAAGGCAAGAGCATTGTCACTGTCACAGTCTCTTATATCATTAAAGTATCTGTTTAATTGTGTTGCAATACTTGAATTCTGGACAGAGGAGCTGTGCTTCTTATGTGCCTTGTAGCGTGACAGAAGTCGAGGGCATTTGGCTGGTGGCGAATGACTGGTTGGATCCACATTCATGGCTTCTGAGCACTTGTCATCTGTACTCTCCATGTTCTCCACCCCAAAGATCAATGTGTCTGAAAAACACAAACACAATGACTGTGTTAGTTTTCAAGAACTTTGAGTGTACAAAATAATGTTTATGACAAAAGTAAACTGATGAAAAGAAGACTATAAATTCCACTTTATGATTTAAGGCTTTATGTGCTACGAATTTAAGACATTTTAAGATTTATAATTTTGCAAATAAGACTTTTTTTTCAGCAAAGAAAAATGCATACCAACCTGTCAGTGTCTTCTTAAGTTCATCTCTGAACTTCTTCACCGATGCTGCATTACCTCCGTTGGTAACATCTAAATCCACCCAGCTTAAGCCAAACTGTGGATCCAGCATGGCAGCAAAGAAGTACACATCATGGTTAAAAGGTTCCTCTCTTCCACTGTCTTTGGCCATGTTTGTTTTTGTAAAGATTCCAGAAAATCTTTTCACCAGAGACTGCTGGAGGGCTCTGACCAACGGCCGGCACTGCATTCGGGTCTCCTCCATCTTGAGGAGGTGTGTGTTCAAGTCCAGTACAGTTGGAACCACCATACTAATAGTCACTGATCTTTCCCCTTGGGTCAGCTCTGTTGCTTCAGCAAATGGAGAAAGAACTATACATAGCTCCTTTAGCTGGTTCCACTCCCGCGCACTGAACACGACATCCTCATAGTCTTTGTTGCACATTTCACTGAGTGATTTGTGTTCTAGAGTTGTAAGGGCCTGTACTTGTTTAAATGTACTGTTCCAACGAGTTGTATTTGCAGCTGGAACACTTTTATTGGTGCCAAATGCAGCCTCAAACTTATCTTTAAATTGTGAGCTGCTATGTAAAAGGGTTGCGAACTTTGACGTTTTTGCTATGGTGCGAGAAATGGTCTTGACCTCCTTCATACCATCATGCACAACTAACTGGAGAGAGTGTGCAAAGCAGGAAAGACGTTCACCAGATGACCATGGTAAGTCAATGTCTTCCTCTGAATTAATGTCCTCCCACAAGTGCTCGTCATCTAAATTATCCTCTTCACTCTCACTGTCATCAGATTGCTGCTGGGGCATGTGTACTTTGAAAGCACATTTCATATTGGGTGCATTGTCTGTTATGATATAGCTAATTTTGTCACGAATACCATATTCCTCAGTGATCTCCTCAAAGGCAGACGCAATGTGCTCTCCAGTATGCCTCCCTGTAAAACGCCTACAGTCCAGCAGGTAGGATTCAAGTGCATAGCAATCTTTAGATTTGTAGCACACATGGGCAGTCACCCCAAGAAAGGAGCGTAGCCTGCGATCAGACCAAAGGTCAGTTGTTAATGACACAGACGACTGGGTCTTCAGTTTCTCCAAGACAGTTTCCTTGACTTTTCTGACCAATTCTGGAATTCGTCTCTCAGAAACTGTTTTTCTAGAGATTGGTGTGTATTTACTGTCCAGGACTTCAAGAAAGTGTTTAAAGTGTCCATTTTCCACGAGGGAGAGGGGCAGACAACATCCAATGATCAAATCTTGAACAATGGCTTCACTGATGGCTTGCTGCCTTGGCGATTGTGGGCTGTAGAGCTGCACTTTCTGTGTAAATAACGATATTGTTGGCTGTGTGACATCACTCTGTTGCCCTGCCTTGTATTCCAGGAACCTAATAAATAGGACATAGAAATCAGTTTATCTGATCATATGAACATCAATTACATAAGAAAACAACCTTAAAAATAAGTAGGAACTTTACAAATACATGTCAAATATGTGTAATGTAATGTTACTAGAAACGCATGTAGATAAACAAAATGCAAATCAATGGTATTTTGGCCATCACATTTTTGAAATGGATAAACAAGTAAGTTAAATGACTGATATGGTATGAACCATAGAGAGTGAACTGGTAAAAAGTTACTTATTGACCTGAAATTGTAAATGGCAACATAACAATGTGGTTTCTAAAAGTAATTTGCCTATATCCATACAAAGCAACTAATTTATTAATTTTTCATAAGGTGAGGCATATTAGTCTCTTCACTCTCTGCTTATATCTATAGACTAGTTCCCACAGCCAAACAACAGAGCATCACCTCCACGTCTTATCTTCAATGTCAGGAGCTATATCCAGCTCCTAAGGTCAATGTAACTTACATTGACCTTAGTTCATAATTATGAGACAGTGAATGAATTCATTCACTGTCTCATAATTGTTTTTCATGAGAAAGAAAAAATCTAACTTAGGAACAGGATGTTATTATATGTCCAGTCGACTCAGTCTCTCAAGGTTAACTGCATTTGCTTACTTCCCTTAATAATGTTAATTGTAGGACCAATGCAAGAAAATACAACTTATTTAAGGTTAAGCATATCAGGTTTGGCACATTAATAAATTATATATGATGGCTTTGGAGACATTGGGGTTACCCACCAGCACAAGCCAGCACATGCTGACAGAACCATTACGTTCTGTCATGGTTACGTTACAGAACGTAACCATTACGAACCATTACGTTCTGTCATGGTTACTTATTGACAGAACCATTACGAACCATTATGTTCTGTCATGGTTACTTATTGACAGAACCATTACGAACCATTACGTTCTGTCATGGTGACTTATTGACAGAACCATTACGAACCATTGTTCTGTCATGGTTACGTACGTCACCTTATTATGGTTATTAAACATAGGTAGAGACTTCCACATCAGTCTTCTCCTTCATGAGAAGTATTGAACAAGAACCAAAATATATTACGATTATCTATTCAGACTTTTATTTTTGCTCTGCTTCCACCTATGTGCTGCAATCCACTCATGAAGCCGACAGAAATACGGAGACATGTTCAGGAAAGCTGTAATTGAAACAGCGTTGTCCATGCACAACACGAATCAACACTTCTTTAAATTAAATCAGTAATGTCCGACATGTTTTCACAAACACTACTAGGTGACAACTTGTGCATCAAGCTAGGTGGCAAATAGCGGATAAGAAAGGAGAACATTCACCCTAAAAGATAAAGCATACATATATAACTTTAGCTAACTTAATATGTGTAGCTAATATTGAAATAAGAACTGTGTGATGGCCGGGTAGAATAATTTTGATACCGAGGAAATTGCTTACGTTAACTTGCTAGCTTTCCTAATATCACTTTTACACACAGCTTACCTTTCTTTGTGCTTTCTTTCAAGGTGTCGATAAAAGTTGGACGTAGTCCCCACCGTCTCTGATAGTGAAGCACTGCAGAACTTACATTGCGCTGTATGCTTTTTTCTCAATGTTGCTTTACAAATGTATTGTTTGTGATTTAAATAGCCAAATTTTATAACCGATGATTTGGCCGACATCTTATCCCCTTCTCAGACAACCACTTGTAACTTTCAATCGAAGTGCTGCAGTCCGCGCTCAAGGTGAAAGGGGGTGGGGCGACAGCAGTTAAAAAAACAACAACATGCATTTACCAATGAGACGGGTTATTGCTTGGATTTGAATCAGGAGTGCATCCAATAAAAAGAAGGATCTTAAAGAAATTGATACTGATGATTTAGCGTTATTTTCACAGTTGTGGTCTTGACCGGTCTTGAAATAAAATACCGAGTCCTCAATGTCCGAGACCGAGACAAGACCGAGACCAAATGTGGTCGAGTCCGAGACAAGACCGAGACTATCAAAAAATGGTCTTAAGACCGGTCTCGAGACCAAGACCGTTTTCGAGTACTACAACACTGACACACACACACACACACACACACACACACACACACACCATCAAAACTGACATTCACACACATTCAGCCAATTGTCATATGGCTGGCCTTTAGCAGTTGGAGTATGTGAGGTGCGGAAGGAGAGATGCAGAGGCAGGAAATGGTGTGGTCCAGAATTTTTTAATAACAATTATTTTTATAATTCCTATTTACAAAGTGTGCATACCAAAAGTGCAAGTGCAAGTGCAATGGCAGTTGGGGAAGCAGTGTATGTTTTCCAGCAGCAGAACAACAAGTGATAAAACAGGCACCTTACATTTTGTCTCACTTACTGGCTAAAACCACTAAACTCTCCCAGGGGTGTACATGTCAAGATAAGTACATAAAACTATCTAAAACCCTCAAAAACCATAACCATAAACCATATAAAACCCCAAGCTACATACATAAAACCCTAAACCAAACACCAAAGATGAACAGAAACCCCATAAACCACTACAAGCTCAACTTGACTCCCCTATACATTTCCCTGCCTTGGTCCAGCCCGGAAACGTCTTAAGGCACTCGTTTCTGCACGGGCCTCTTTTAGGTGATGGACCTGGACACAAGGATAAGGTAAGTACAAACACAAAACATAATTCACTAAGACACTTGAAGATGCAATAGAGGTGACTCAGAGGTTGGTTTGGTATATTTATCATTAAACGTGTTTGACTGTTTCTATATGTGTATGAGTGACTGTGGAGGCTCCTGAATCCAGGTGTAGGGCTGTGTTTGAGAATGTGAATGTCCCTTAATTTATGTAGTATAGACAACATGGCTGCCACCTAAAGTTTTGCTTTTAAAACGGAAATTGGTTATAAGTATTTGTTTTTCGCATATAAAGCCCTTAATAATCAAGTTCCATCATATATCAGAGCTCTGATTACCCCGTATGTTCCTAACAGAGCACTTCGCTCTCAGACTGCAGGTCTACTGGTGGTTACTAGAGTCTCTTAAAGTAGAACGGGAGGCAGATCTTTTAGTTGTCTACTTTTAAGACTAGGCTTAAAACTTTCCTTTTTGACAAAACTTATAGTTAGAGTATGTTACTCTGAGCTATCTCTATAGTTATGCTGCTAGAGGCTTAGGCTGCTAGAGGACATCACGGTCTATCTTTCTCACTCTGCTGAGTTCTCCTACTGTTCTCCAATGTGCATTGTTAGTTATTTCAACTTTTAACTTTTTATTCTGTCATTTTTCTCTTCATAGCAGGTACACCAGGTCTGGTGTTCTGTTAGCTGTGACATCATCCAGGGAAGGCAGATCTGCCATTACCATATAACATAGAAGGGATTCCTGGATCAATGTGTGCTTATGTGGTTTTTGTGTCTGCTCTGTCTTCTCTAACCCCCAGTCGGTCGAGGCAGATGACCGTTCACACTGAGCCTGGTTCTGCTGGAGGTTTTTCCTTCCTGTTAAAGGAGAGTTTTCCTCTCCACTGTCGCTTCATGTATCCCTCAGTATGAAGGATTGCTGCGCAAAGCCATCGAAAATAGACTGTCCCTGTGGCTCTACGGTCTTTCATGAGGAGTGAATGCTGCTCGTCAGGGTCTCGATGCAATCTGCTGGGTTTCATTAGATAGGAAACTTTTTGACCAATCTGTCTGTATGATTTGATTGAATTTGACTTTGTAAAGTTCCTCGAGATGACATGTTGTGAATTAGCGCTATTTAAATAAAATTGAATTGAATGTTCGTATATCCCATTGTAGTCCCACATTTTATTCAGCTCCATCTTGCATTTGTATATCATTTGCTTCTCAGACTGACTGCTTTTCCCCTTTTATTTTGAGAAGTGTGCAGGCAGAATTGGGGTGTTATTATGCTGTGATAAAATTATGGCTCATGATGCAGAGCAGGAATGTTTTTGTCCCACATTCAGCCTTTTCCCACAAGTCTGCTTGCGAAACTGGCTTATTGTTAATTGTTTAGAGAACTGAAATCAATGTGGATTTCAATAGTTGGCTAAAACTTGTTTTCAATAAGCTTTCGGGTGGTTATTTTTTAGGCTGCTGTGGATAAGGTGGTAAAATTGGTAACCCTGAGTGCAAAGCTATTGACGCTCATTCCAGAGCCAAACCCCCTTGCACCCCCGAGCACCCCACCCCCCACTGTAGTTATTTGACTAAATTAATTCAGTGTACATTGTATGGTAAAACACAAAACTGCATGACCAGCAGTTGCTTGTCATATTAACTGACAGAAGTAACAAAAAAAAGGCTGACAGTAAGGTCCCTGCTTTTATTAACTTGTTTACAACAGAGGAAATGAAACTAAATGTGTACTGTCAGTGAACCACCAGGCAGCAGTTACACAAATACAGGAAGCTTTACTTTGCTGATCCCAATCACTGTTTGGAACCAAGGCTCAGAGTCTTAACCGCCATCATTACAAAGCACGCCTTCAATACCTGACATTATTCAACGCTGTGTTCTTGCACAATTAATCTCATGTTGAATGATCTCAATTTTACATTGGATTAATATTGCAAGGACACTTGTGATAATAAAAAAAAAAATTTTGGCTTACAACTTTTTTTTCCTTTTAAAATGTTGATGCATACCAATCATAAAATTATATTTAGTACAACACATTGCGGGAATCAAGATCGTTACACCCTGTCAAAGCAGAAACGTCAAGCTTTAGGTTTTAAATTTAAGTAGGACTGTAAATCAAGGAGAGATGCACCAATTGTGGTTTTGTTGTTTTATTACATATTTTACAATTGTTATGAAGTCAATTATGTTTTGATTTAAAAAAAATATTTAATTTCAGGTTGACTTGGGTGCTTTTAATGGTGTTTAGAAAAATAAGAAAAATGTCAAATTTAAATTAATAAAAGACTGAAAATAAAAACCGCTTTATTAAGCTGCTTCATCAGATTTTATATCGCAAACGAACTTCATCAGTTCAAGAGAAAATTTTAACTCTACATTTTTTAAAATCAGCCCTATATCTGCTGATATAGGTATGCTGATAAAGTTTTGTAGGCCTAATACCTCATTTTATGTCAACCTTCTATGTACATCAATGCTAAATAAACTTTTTGTGATATAATGGGGTCAAAATATGCCCCTCATTGCTTAAAAATGATCTTCAGACAAGTTCCTGTTCTCTATCGTCCTCCACCTCCTTGCTGGCCGAACCCTGGGAATTTCCAGATGACAACAGGAATCTAAATCATTCAGCCTGCATACTGTATATTAAGCCTATTTCTCTCCAGCTACTGAAAGCCATTCAGCAGGCCATGTTAAGATATTGGCAATCCTACTACTGTGCTTCTTCACGCTCTTCCCTTTCCAATGGCACCCGACTATTTCCCCTCTGAATAAACCCCAGAACCTTACATCTCCCAGCTTTGAATAAGGCCCATCAGGCGATTTCTGAGCCATATCTCACAAGGGCATGAAGAAAAGTTTCTTACCCCTCCTCCTGTTGCACACCTCCCTGTTCAGCCATGAAATGACACCCCTATTTAATCAATTGTGAATCATGAAATTTTGCACAAGAGACCCCTTTTCTTTGCACTTGACAGTGATTGAACTGCACAGCCATGCAATTCCATTCACCACGGCGATGAGAAGAAAAGAGAGCGAGGGGGAGGGGCCAAGTCTATGTGCAGTCAGCGTGCGAGTGAGGGATGACGGCAATTTCCCTGTGACATCATGAGGCCCCGTTCAGTGGTCCTGCAACACAGGGGCCCTTTTATGCATCAAGGCTGCGTGGTCTGTCAGCGCAGTGGGGTCCCATAGAGGCGCAAACAGGGGTGTGTATGTGTGTGGTGTGAGAGACAAACATTTTACATAAAATAGATCATGGATAAGAAAACCTGGAAATGAGAAGGGGGGTTTTGCGGCGGCAAGTATTCCCTTTTTTCTATATCACTAGCATGATGGGAAAGATATGTAGAAGTATGGTACGAGGTCTGCAAAGACTTTAGGCATGGGTCTTACGAAGCGTTGACACAGCAAGATCTGAGTGAAGCTGAGCGGAGAATCAGTTAGGACATTCATGTTTGTGAGGCACAACATGTGTTACCCCTGTTTGTGTTCTGTATGGTTAAAATAAACCCTCACTATGTGAAAGGACAGCATGCAAATTATTTGCAAATATAACACAGTGGAGCATTTTGGTTTCACTTTCGACTGTGGTGTCACACGTTCTGCCTACATGAAAAAACCCCAAGCAAAAGTAATTCCACATGACAAGGTAAATTGGTGAAAAAAAAAAAAGATTCCTGCTGACCAGGTTTGATCCATCTATTTTTTGTCTGGTATTCACCACACAAATAGTTTGAAAGATCTGTTATGTTTTTCAAAAAATGCTAAAAGATTATAGAACGTTGTTTCTCAGAATAAATTCCTGCCCATTTGGGGATTCGTCAAGGCTTTTATTCGGGATTACCAACTGTTAATTTGACCAACATTTTGAAGTTGAAATTGTGGTAAAACTATTGCAAATCTGCATAATTACAACGTTGTGTTTGGTACTTTTCTGCAATCAATTTGTAGAAGACAAACCATGTCTGAAAGCAATGTCTTTCAGGGCTAAGAAAAGACCTGACACAGGATCTGAGAAATTAGTTATCATTTAGTTCACAGATGAACCAATCATTTGGTCAGTTTTCACTTGATAAGATCTGATTGGTCACTGGCATCAAATGCTAAAAATTTGATGCCAGTGAAAAAGTGCATCACAGCTAAACAGAATGCCAGACCAGATGTAACTACTATGAAGAGAAAAGACAAAGGTTTCTTGGTATTTCTCCATTTTCGGTTGATTCAAAGCTACTACCTCTCAAAGGACCTGTGGTAAATTCTTTCTCTTTTTTGGGATAGTGCTTCAGACCTTTTAACTGCAGATTTCTTCTGCATTTGCTTTTTTGATAAAGTTGATAAAGACTTAATAAATAAAAAAGTACTTAAGCCTACAGTGTTAATCTTGGTCTGCTTTGGGTTTATATCAATCACAGGTCCCAGACCAAAGGTAGCATGGTACTGACATATTGATAATTATTTATTGAAATCCAAACATATTATCATAGCACACTGATATTACAATAACAAAAATGACAGTAACGATTTCGAAGCAAAACACACTATAGCCAATAGTGGCTCAAGACTTCATCTCAGGACTTTCACATCAGACACAAAGTCAGACACACATCTGCATTTCATTGGTAGTGCACATCCTAATTGGTATCATGTTTTGTTTGTTTCATTTTTGTTGACTTTTTACGTTTAGTTTTTTTTAATTATTCACATATAATCTTGTTTGGTTGAGTAAAGTTCTGGCCTGGCAAGCGGAAGTTATTTGTGCAAGGCAGTGTTGCTAATATGAGCACACTTTGAGGTTTCCTGTTATTTTCTGAAGGGGTGTGTTGAGTCAGGTCACAATCAAATAATGACGAATGTTTCACGCAGAAAGAAAAAGCAAAGGAGAACGTAAAATGGAAGCTGTTTCTGCTGATAGACTTGAGAGTGAAAAATCTGTTTACTGAAGTAGAGAGACTCGAGAAAGGCCTCTTTCCTACATCTGAATGGTTGAGCTGTTGCATTTAAATGTACTTAATGCACTGTGTTTGCTGAGGAGTTAAACATTCTTCTTGAATAAAATTTTCCAGATGATTATAATCAATTCATTTGGAAGTCACATCATGCGGTCAAATTTGCATTTGCAAAACAAACACAGGGAGCTAATGGGATGTCTCCCAACAGCTGTGAATGGAGTGCAGCTGAACAGTCAACTCAAAATTATAAAACTAAATTCCAAGAGTAATCCCCAGTTTTTGAAATGTGCAGTCTGTGAATTTTTAAAGGCACCGAAGCTCCAATTATCTATGCGAGGAAATGACAGGAAGTGATTTTAAACTGAAGGAGGAGACTTTAAAGCTTTTGCTGTTTAAAATGTGTGGAAGTCCTTTGGGTGCTTCCTTATTCAGGGTTCACCACAGTAAATTATTACAGTGGTTAAGAAGATCGCATGATAAGAAGAGGGGCATGGCAAGAAACTAACAAACTAGGCTGAAGAAGAGGGTTGTATAGTGCTTTTTGTAGGTGGTTACTTAAGGTGTAGCCTAAAGTCTATTTTAGCCAGTAGCTTGCTAACATTTCCTAAAAGGGTCATGTAAATAGTGCTACAACTGACTATAAAAAATAATTACAGGTTAGCTTAAAGAATAAAAATTAAATTAAATTTTGGCCTCCAGAGCACCCGACTGGAATGAGATTGATGTTCTTCAGTCTTAAAATAATAAAGAAGATTAAATAACACCTGAAAACAGGAGGGTTATAGTAGTAGTGAAGAAAAAAGGCAGTGTGTTGCCTTAAACAAAAAGCTTTAACCTGTAAGCAGTAAGGCTGTCTGCAGTTTTGCCAAGTACGCTTATTATAAGCGACTTTGGGCTTGTTTGCCGCACACCAAGAGCTATTAAGAGAGCATGCTAAAATATGTGCCCTGCTGTTTTTGTGATTAATTGGAGCCAATATTGAAAAGTAATGTTAAAATTCATTAATTGTACTGTTTGAACTAAATGCTGTGATACTGTGGTACCCTTACACATATACTGTAAAAATGTCATACTGGCACACGTTTCCTCTGAGATTTTGAATATACAACACGTGGAAACAAAACTTTTCATTGTGTATTGTTGCAGAAAACAACTCCTAACCTGCTTGTTTTCTCATTGTTGACTTTTCCCAATGTTAGTCCCACCTCTGAGCGACATGGGGTTTCCACCAAAATCCCCCCGTGAACCTTTTAAACCCGACATCAAAGGGTATTTGTTGCCAGTAGTGCTGTCTGACCAGGCCGCACCCAAAACAAGTCGCGACACAATCTGGTCAAATAACAAACTTCCCCCTCCACTCCTCTCACCATTAAAGGGCACCTTAATATCCCTCCCACCACCACCTGCATGGCATCAAAGTCTGGAAACCCGGTGCTTTGCAGAAAGACACATCGGCAGCACTTTTGGCTCTAATTTCCTCCTTCACAGCAGGGGTTCGGTGGGGCATGCCAAAGCCTCTGCTCAGCGTGACAGAGGGAAAAAGAGGAAGGTAGACTGGGAGTCTCCGTCTGCAGGCAACAATGTCCTTAATTTGTCCATAGGTAGAGAAAAGAAGAGAAAAGGCAGGCCCTCAGACACCACTAATTCATAGGAAAGCACATTTATGATCTTGTGTGTTTGCGTTTGATTGCCTCGCTGTGTGAGCATGCAATTAGCAGCAGTATGCTGCAGCCATCTCACTTGGCTGCAGGGTTACTGGTCACCAGGAGTCCTTCATCAACCCCCTACCTCGGCTCGGCAGCTACAGATGTGCAGCGCGGCGCGGCATCGGCACAAGGAGCTGACAGATGTTTATACACATGCACGCTGCGATTTATACAGATGGATCTGTGAGTGCCGCTGGTTGCAATAGCAGATAGACCCGCTATTTCTTCACTGTCTCGCCTGCTAGCCCTGTATGCCCTCTACACACCCACCATATGCTAATTGGTGCCGGAGAGCTGTAATTTGTAAATGATTTAACCTTTTAATAGCAAAAAGATGAGGTTGGATACAACTGAGTCCCTCTGGATGTAAAGCCAGAGAAAAAAAATTAAGGATTTGAGCAGCGATTTAGACATCATTTAATTGTGCCATCCAATTATCCGTGGGGCGTCATGCACAGATGTGATTTGTCCACAGTGAGTGTGGATGACTGTAGTACATGTTGCACTCGGTGGATTTTTACTTGAGGATAAATGTGTGTGCATGCTGCAGCTTGTATACACTCATATATATATATATATATATATATATATATATATATATATATATATATATATATATATATATATATATATATATATATATATATATATATATATATGTGTCTTTGTGTGTGTGTGTGTGTGTGTGCGCGCGCGCATGTATGTGTGGCTTTCAAAACAAGCTGGTGCCAGAGCTTAGCTGATAGGCTAATTAAGCTCACCACAGGGAATAAATGTTTCCTCTCTGCCTGCCATTTGTCACACCTGGCACAGAAATGTCACTGGGAAAAAGGAAACACACAGACAGACGTACACACACTCTGGGAGTGGGAGAATTGCTGAGGCGACAGGGCTACTGTGTGAAATTAAGCAGAAGCTAACAAAAAGTAGCAGGGAAATTGGGGGGAAAAAAGCAGACAAATGAGACAGAGACATATAGGGGAACAAAGAATAGCGTGTGTAGTGGTAAATTATAACGGTTAAAGTAGACAATACGGAATAGATAACAGAGAGGAGAAACCTTCTAAGCTGTGCCATACAGCAGCATTATAATAAGACGATATCAGGCCTCGCTGATAGTAAGTCGAAGGTGCAATGACTATAACTGGGAAAATATCCAGCAGGCCATCGGGAGATTATAAAATTAACCAAGCAACAGAAAGTCATAAATCTTGGCTCCTCACTGCGATGCCTCTTTTGGGATATTTCCTTTTTTTTCTAATAAAGGTTACAATTTTATCAGCTTCTTTAAGGAATAATTTGTTCTCAAAGCGTGGAAGCTGCAGTCTACTATGTAATTTTGGTCTAAATGACAAGTACACTATTGCTCATAAAGTTGGGATAAAGTATATTTCATTACCTATTCTCATGAAACCATTTGGCCAATGGGATTTATTCTTCACAGAGAAAGTGTAGATCCACTCAAAACATCATTGACCAATCCCTTCCAAACATAAAACAATGAAAACCAAACCACGGCAAAAGAACAGGAAAATGTCTGAAAACAGTTACATGTATGTCACTAAAATGCATAGACGGCCATAGACTCTTAAGGAAATGCTGTCAACCTTGACTGAAATACTAAAACTCTACTTGAAACAGAGAAGCAACAGTTGTTCAACCTGAAATATTTCCGTCAAACAGCCAAATTAGTCATTCTTGTGAGCAAGGGAAAGGTGACGGAGCATTTTTTTCAGCCAGCTGACCAATAGTCTACAGCAACAGGTGGGGGACGGTCAGCGCTTCAACACTCTAGTGTCCAAACAGCTAAAGAAAACTCCTGTCATTCCAGCACTTTCCCTGACATCCAATTAAAATTTGTTTAAATATATAATTGAAAAAAAAAATCATACAGTTTTCATATCTGCTGCTAAAATAACATAACATATTGATAATTGCAGTCAAATAAGGTTATCTATTACATTATTCCTACTTCAGAGTTTAGACATAAACTTGGTCAAAACTATAGAGTGCACACCTTCCAAATTTTTTAGCAGTTTTCACGTGCTCATTACAAAGAATATTAAACCTGTATGCAATTGTGCTCTTTATAGAGTAACACCATTATAACAAGCTGCAATTAGAAGGTTCATTAGTTACTACTAATGAGAATTTGCTCAGGTATAGCCTGCAGTCGGCTGCATTACAGACATGTCCCCTCGTAATTTGCCGACTGTGGTTTTAAAACAGCTTTCACTTAATGATCAGGATTCAGACCAAGGCTTGAGAAGTATGAAATTTTGCTTCATCAGGTTTCCAAGTCTAGACAAGTATGGACAAATCAAAACAAAGCACAGAAAGAAGTATGCAGACTTTAGTTCGTACTTCCTTCTCAAAAGCATAAAGATTTCAGAAAAATTATTTGGACTTTTTACTGTGGTTTCTATTAATCTACTTAGATGGCAACCTTTATTTTTTGCCACAACTTCATGTTTTTTACAAATCACTGATCATATTTATTTTTGAGTAAAAAGCTATTTGCTTGATGGTGTGCTCTGATTGGAGAATATGAATTATGTAGAAATATAACCTACGTAGAAAGGTGAACTGACCGTTTTTGAGCAAAGCAACAAAGCTGAACGCCCCTGAGCAGGTCCTTTGGTATTTACTTTTGACATTCACATAGCCTCATCAGTGCACAACAGATCATATTATACCCCCAAAACCACAGAAAAAATTTAATTTGTTGTCATGGTCCCTTTAAAAAAATTTCAATTTGAATTAAGCGATTAAATCAATTTATCGCCCAGCCCTAGCAGACAGGCAGCGTCGTATTATTGAAAGCTTCCAGCCAGTAGATGTCCAGCTGTTGTGCAGCTAAACAAAGGACTTTAAATTGAAACAATTGTAGTTTAAACCCTTTGTACACCTTGATATTCTTATCAGGACCACACCTATTCTAAAGATAGTATATTTAGATCTAAATATTTGAAAAATGCTTGAAAGGCAATGGTGTACAAACTGTAAGAAGGGTATGAAAAAAGATTTGTAAATCCTTGGTATACATGAATTCTGGATACTGACCTAAGTTTTTGCTAACACAGACAGCAACAAGTGAATTGAACCCTATTATCCATACAGCAACCCTCTATAAGTTTGCCTGGTGAGGCTTTAGCTCTCTTTCTAAATAACAGATTGCTTCACAGTGAAATCTAGCCTTTATTACACCTGTGACAGCTTAAGTGGAGTGTAGCCCCACAGCTAGCCCAAGCAACCAACCACCAGCCCAGACCTGCTGATACATCAGAGGAGCACCAAACAGCGCAGGCCAGAACAGACTCCAAGTCTGGATAAGTTAGGAAGAAAGAACAATTATGTACAGCCTTTTGCAGCAAGCTTGACCTTTTAGGAGCGACTGAGCAAGGAAAAAAAAAAAGACAAACAAATAACCCAGTGTTGTGGTTTTGGAGCACAGCCCTGAAATGCTTGCATATGGATCAAATACATGCTCGCATTTCACGGAGCAAGTCTGAGTGCTGAAGTGTGACATGGAAACGCTGCGGGGGTGTAATTCAGATTCGGAACTGTAACTACTTTTCATTTGGAAGCGATCGTGGGCAAATAAATTAGATAAAACCTTCATTTCAGTTCCGAAGTTTGTCGCTGCGAAAACTTTGATTGGAGTGCAACTTTCAGAATTGATTGCAGATGAAAGCAAAGTGAGCACAGCATGCACAGCAGGGCGAGGATGCAGACTGACGTAATGTCACATCATGCTGAAGATGCTGCAGATGATGTGCAAGACAGTGAGGCCTGTGTATCCTCAGAGGCAGAAAAGTTGCACCAGGACTGACCTTTTATTTCACTTAATTTGAGAAATGCAAAACAGTGTTATGTCCAAATTAATGTTGCCCATTTAAAAATAGTCAAATATCTGGGACTTAGATATCTGGGACTTAGAGTACAAACATGTACCCAACATCAAACATGTACTGAGTCTGTCGTTTTGTCTCCTGTCAACATGTTGCTTAGTCATCCTTTACTAACTTCAACATCGGTGCCGGTTGTCCTTTCTTCCTCCTCCTCCCCTCTTTGTCCTCCTACATCTGCCCTTCATTGTTCATGCCACCGCTCTCTCTCTCTCTCTCTCTCTCTCTCTCTCTCTCTCTCTCTGCTTCCGTGTCAACAACAGACACATTATCATTGCTGTCTTCTGCTATAATACATACTACATGCAACCTGACAGCGCCCGTATGGCCCCATCCTGTCCGGCACCACAGAAAAATGTTGGCCCCATATGGAGCTTCCCCACAGGGGGTGAATGTATCTGGAAAGGGTGAGGGCAGTGAGCAAGGCTGAAAGCTCCACAAGGCTCACAGAACACAGACTTTAAAGGAATTACAGTTGAGTAAAGATGCTGAGCTTTGTAAGCTAAGACTTTCATGTTGGATTCCTGCTGTTTCCTTCCCTTCACTTTAACCATTCTTATGTTATTTTAGGCTTGCATGTTTTTTTAATTGAACATCAG
Organism: Fundulus diaphanus; assembly: GCA_037039145.1. NCBI lineage: Eukaryota > Metazoa > Chordata > Actinopteri > Cyprinodontiformes > Fundulidae > Fundulus > Fundulus diaphanus. The sequence continues at coordinate 26,511,224 of CM073123.1, read as the reverse complement.
ATGTTTAACATAATTAAGAATTTCTCTTTCAACTAAAAAGCAGAGATGCACTGAGAATCCAGCTTCGAGCACCACTTTACTTGACCAACCCTGGCCAATGACTGGCTGGTAGGAAATTAAAAATCGTTTCTAAAAATGATTTCCCCAATACCGAAGAGCTGCCACTCTTCAGTGTTTAGAAACTGGCCAGCTTCAGCTTGATTGGCAAGTCAAGAACTCAAAAATCCAACTTGGCATTTACCACACTGCGCTTACAACACACTTTGGTGTCACTGTTATTACTAAGTGAGGATGCCTCAAAGATTAGCTGTTTTCAGTATCAGTCGTGTTTAAAATCAAGTCAGAGGACGCAGTGAAAAACAGTTTAAAAAAACTGCATTTTGACCAAATGATCATAACATGTTTGAGTTTGATTCAGAGTGAGTTGCTCTGGTTTATCCATGTTAGCTTTCAACCCTTGCCTGTCATGAACATGCTGGATTTGGCGATGCTGACAGCAAAGCTCACAGTTAAAGGTGCCATGACATCACTGTATAAACCATTTCATGTAGTTGATATTGCCACATATGTAAATTATCTAAAAAAAAAATAATAAAAAAAATTATGTCAGCTTGTTGTTTTGTCAGGCCAAATGTCCCTCCTAAGTAAAGTAGGGGAGATATGTTGGTGTTACTTAGTTTGGAGCACAGATAGTTTTCGTTGGAGGGCATGGCAGTGGCATGCGGCATTCTGTCAAGGCCATAACGTTTGGCTCTAATTTCCACATAGATCATCAGATTTGCACCAAAATCAATGTGATCAATCCTAGTCCAGCCACACACAGGAATCCACCCTACATTTGGTGGGCCTGGCCTATTTCCTATACAATGCCCCGTAGCAGCACTAAAAGAATCACCTCTGGTCTGCCACGACAGACCGAGAACGGCTTTTAGGGAGGCCTAAACTCACCAAAATTTACCAAAAGTTGTCCCCGCAAGATTTTAATGTAATTGAAAACGGGTGTGGCCGAACTGCTCTACTGCGCCACCTAGAGTGAGATGGGTGAAACCGTAAGTTATAACTTACAGATTTGAAATTCGGTAGATCACTCAAAGTCATGAAAAAGTTTATCGGGGATGTGCCCTAAAACCAACAGGAAGTAGCCCATTTTGGGTTAAAGGGTCATTTTTGGCCATTTTTGACATTTACACCTCTTGAAATTGAACAAAATCCTCCCAGGGATTTCAAGCTATCATCTTCAAATTAGCTATGTATGCAGTTAAGGCAATGGGAATTAAAATTTATCAAAATGGTGGGGGTATGACAATGTCCAGGGGGCGTGGCCATGGCACAAACTTTACCTACTCGCCAAAACATTCAAAGCACTTTAATTCTCATATACAAAGGTCAAATTGAACAAAAGTTGGTATGATCGATGCCTTTCAGGTTCCCTAAGATCCTTTGTGGTCAAAGTCTGACATCATCAAAGCCAAACCCCTTTAGAACAGGAAGTCCTGACCCAATCAACTTAAAAGTGTCTCAGAAGACAGATGTTGGTCTCAGATCCTTTGGAGCACAAACAGTTTTCACTGCAGGGTGAAGTCGTGATGGCGCGGCAAAGTGTGGCGTCACGTCATGACCATACGTTTGGCTCTAATCTCCACATTTTACATATGATCTGTACCAAATTCGATATGATCGATATAAGTACAGGTCCCGAGAGATATGTGGTGAAAGTTTTTTTTGTAGGACGTAGCCTAGTCTCTCCACGACGCCACCTATTAACAGTAATACAATCAGCCCCAAATCATGCTTTGATCGAGGATTATGAAATTTGCACATACATATCTCCCTTTTTAGTAACCACTGTGAAGTTAGTTTGAAGTTGAATATGGGATATCCACGCTCCGTGGCTTCTTCCAAAGGACGAGAGAATCACAGATTCTTTCCTGTGGAAGAAATCAAGTCGGGGTTTTTGAACAAACGGATAAAAAAACAACACAGAAGCTGGCGACCACAACGCTGTCATTACCCGTCAGTTTATTTCATTTCTAAATGCTGTCAAATGTTTGTAACTGAAAAATTTATTTGATTTTTATTTAAAGCCTTTGGTCAACTTGGCCTCACCTGTCCAACTAGCCATAAAACTATAATAATGGATTTGTAAAGGAATGTTGAGCCGAAAAGGATGGTGTGGATGGTGAGGGAAAGTAGTGTGTGTGTTTGTGTGTTGGTGTGTGTGTGTGTGTGGGAGGCGGTTTTCCAAATACGGTTGTAGCTAATCAGAGTGAAGTTAACTAGGTAGAGCTGCATATCATTATCGCAACCTAAACAACCTGACAAAACAACAAGCTGACATTATTTTTCTTATTAAATTCTTTGGAGAATTTATATATGCAGCAATATCAACTACATGGTTTATACAGTGATGTCATGGAACCTTTAATGTGAGACTGCCAGACAGGACACGTTAAAAAAAAGAGGGGAAATGATTGATCACAAACAAAAAGGCTCCTTAATTCTGGTGTGGATTTACAATTAGTAAATGAAAGAATGGCTTAACAAGCTTCACCTTACAGGAAATATGAGCTTTTTTCGCATTCTTATGCCTTTTCAGAAGATGTGGTTCTGTTTTTTTGCTGTTCCCAATGCAGAGCCTCTTCATGTATTCAACTGGTTAATATTAAAAACAGCAACTCGTTATGTTGTCGTTATAGAGCAATGCTCCCGTGCTTCACTGATAAAGGGGGAAAAAGACCAACAGAAAAAAATCAGACAGTGTGCGAGCTAGCGCCTCTTAATCTCCCCTCCTCCGGCTCAGCCTAACTGACATTTTCTTAATTTATTCCTCTCAGGATTCCAACATTTTAATTAGGTCACACAAAATCTCCTCCTACGCAGTGTTATTCTGAAAAAAAAAAAAAAAAACAACGAAAAAACTTTTCTTCATTTCAGCATATTTGTCACTTGTCTTCGTTGGTCTCTTGCTGTCTATGTTCTCTTTTTCACCCCATACTTGTCAGTTCAGATCAGGGTGTGATCGTAACAATGATGTCCGATGATTTCTCAAAGGAACTCTGAATCCACCAGAGGTAAATACATAACTGAATTGTTCAGACAAATTTGCGTGCAGGTTTATAGTATAGACTGTGTTTAGGAGAAGCGGGAAAACCTGTGATAAACAGTAATGGTCTGTGCTGTTCATGGACGGAGTCATCATCATGAATGTGGACCTGGGATCATATTTTAACCCTTACACTAAGTCGTCACTACTCAACTGTCTGAGTGTTTTCCTCCTGCAACTAGAAGACAAAATATCTATTGTTTTTAGGTTTCTCTGAGCTAGTAATGCTGGCTTATGTCCAGTTTGACTCAAAACAAGAGTAAATTACTTTCTTGAAAAGCCTCTAAGAAAGCCAAATCCTTTCAACATTTTCCATTGACACAGTGGGGTATTTACTACAACTCGAGTGCTTTTCTGCCATGTTGGAGCCTTTTATGGTTTCGTAGCCTTTTATGATCAGTCAGGGGTGTACGTTTCTGACACACTAAGGTGACAGTCTGGTTTTGAACTGTTTTAAAAAGGCTTTCAGCAATTGTCACCTGTAATATTGGCAAACAGTGTCCTGTAATTCATTATGTTATCCTAATAAAAGGGGTAAAACTTTAAAGGGGATATATGCTTTTCAGTTGTTCCTTTTCACATTGAAATCATCAGCCTGTGGTCTATTTAAAGTGGAACTGCAAGGCTTTAGTCTGAATTCCTTGTTAATTTACTCTCACGTCCCCCTTTTTACCCCTGTTCTGAGGTGCCTCTGAGAGCAACTTGTTTTAGTGCTGTTTCTTTAAAGATAGAGTTGGCGATTTTTCCGGAATTTTCCCCGAGTCCCTTTTTGAATAACTGCGCAAGACCGTCTTACTTGCTCTTCTGCTCATCAGGGGGATTGCGTGAAAAAAAATCTCCCAAATCCACTCTGGTTTTATCTATTTGCACTGAGGCTATCCTCTTCTTCTCATAAACGTGTAAGACTGTTTGCTTCTTGCGACTCTCAGCCATGTTCAAAGTATATGGTGAGAACAGTGGAGCTACAATGAATGGCTAACACTGAGGCTAACCATTAACCTAGCCGCTAAGCTAACCAGATACATAAACACTAGAAGTGCATATTGCGCAGCCAGCAATCGGTGACTAACAAGAACAGAACACAGAACTTGAGGGACAGAGGGTGGTGAGTATATAACGTCTATGAGTGAGAGCAGGACCAAAACTCTGACAAATCACTGCCCTTTGGTGCGATCAGCAGTGATTGGTTAGAGCTTTTACAGTCCCCCCCCCCCCCCCCCCCCCCCCCCAGGCTGCAGAGCGTTCCACTTTACCCTGTTCACCCCGTTCAGCCATTTCTGGAGTCTGCTGGGGGGACGGTGTAATGCAACCGATGACTTATCCACTTGTAGCTTCGGGACCTTTCAGCTTGGACTACAAAATCGCTCCAAGAATTAAAAATGGCGGATTTGCCAGACTGGTGAGTTGGAAGTCCATGTCCTTCTTTACAAGCTCCGCAGCAAATACTGTAATGTAATAGTTCAAATAACATAACAGAAGAAAGACAAAAGTGAACAGCTTGAAAAACATGACCCAAAAACAAGATATAAAGTTATCTAAGTAGCACCTAGACAGACTCATTCAAATTTCCTGCCCTCCTAGAGACTCCAAGTTCTCAGCAAATTGCATTTAAAGGCTAAAAAAGTGGATTTTGTATATGTCCCCTTTAAGCATTCCTGGAGAAGGTTTTTTTTTTTTTTTTAATCCAAACAGTATTAATAATTAGAAACCCTTAGCAAAGGAGGTCATAACTATTATTGTCACCTCAGGTAATGTGTAATTATATTGTTATGGATTAAGTTGATTCATTAAGAAGTCAGTGAGTTTGTGGCAGCTGTTCTAATAAGATTTTAGCTTTTGACCAATAAAGTACCACTGGCACAGACCTGCAAATCTGGCTATGATTTTGTGCTTAACCATCCCTAACCAGTGATCCGCTAGTCAGTTAAAAACTAAAAACACAACCTTTTTTTGTTGCAATTGTTGAATGTACCATTTCACCAGCTGGCGCAAACAACACTCTTTGATGTGGAAGTTCCTCCCCGGGGAGGAATACTCAAAGTTAGCAATAGTTAATCGGTCAGGGTTAGTGCTGCGGAAACAGCAATTGCACATTTATTATCATTACAGTAATAATGTACGCAATATTAATGTCATAAAGAACTGCTAGGACTGCAATGGCAATTATCTAATTATGTGTTCAAGTAACATGCATTCAGGCTCTCTATCCCAGTATTATACTTGGTGAAGTTTGTTTCTTAATGCAATAGAAAATGTTACAGGGTAGCATTAAAATGTTCGAGTGAAGACGCTGAAAAACTACAACTAAGTGTTTTCACTGCCATGGTGTTGAATTGGAAATGATAGAAGTTAAGAAATATATTTATTTTTTTCTCAGTATGTGGACTGCTTTCTCACTTCCAAGGTATATGTTTGCAATGAATTTGAAGCAAACATTTACATTGTTCAGTTCCATGTTTGTTTATTTGTCATGTTCATATAAGAAAAAAACCTTTACATGAATACCTGTACCTGCTATAATGGACCTGAATTGTATTCTGTTGCTACATTCAACTACAAAACCAGGATATTAGGAAGCCGAACATATCACAGAGAAGTTGCTCTGTTTTATACTTTATATATCTTGTGGTGGGCAAAGTTCTGCAAAAAGTAGGAAAGGAGTAAAGGTGATATGATGCAATTATGTTTAATTAGGTTTTATTTTCACTTATGCCTCTGTACCATAACCTGGGGGATTATATTGTATTTTAATTGTATTTTTGGCAATGCAGAGCCAGTTCTGTAATTTAGTCTGAGAATTAATTATATTATCTCAATATGGAAATGTTGGCATTCAATCTGTTCAATCTTTTTCTGAAAGTATGAAAAGTTTTATTTATTCTTAAATAGAAATAGGAATTGGCTAAAATTACACCAGCAGATTAAAGCTCTCCAAAGACCTTGGTTGATACATCTCCACTCACAAGACAGTCAAAAGGAAATTTTGACAGTCCAAACAGCCTCCATGAATTACACTATTTTTCTCCATTCATACCTGTTGTTTTCATCCCATCTACAAGACAGGAGACTTTTGAAAAGCATTAGAAATTAGTCTTGATTTCTGTAGGTCATCTTAACACCCGACTCCCACTTGGTGCTTTTTGACCAGCATTTTGGGCCGGTTTCAGAAAGCATTTTGAATATGTGGCAATTCAAAAGTCTCTAGTGTATTTACATACATTAGACATGAAGCACTTTTGAATAAATTTATCCATACACTATTTCTAAATTTTGCTTATGAAAAACAACGTTGTGATTGAAGCAGTAATAATTGCGGTCCAAACCTGTCCGAACACCTCCCGTCTCAAAATCATACCAGCAACTTTTAACAACAAAGCTACGGTAATTAGATTGGTACTTTTAGACTGAAGCCACAATGAACATTTAGAACCAATCCATGTCAATTAACCAGATAAATACTTTAGTAAGATGTATCAGGATTTAAGTTTGACATGGCTAGAAAGAAAGTTGTGTGTTTTGTTGAAAAGCTTTTTACAAAATCTAAGTTTCTTCTCCTATTCGCACCGCCTATTGTTCAATCTCCACATGGTTTAGTAAATTATTTGTAATTTATCCAATAAAGACACAAATATAATATCAAGCTAACAGTACTCTGCACTAGGCGTGTAACGATAGACAAACGTTTGGTAAATACCTCCTTTTAAATCCATGGTTTGTTACATTTTCAGTTTCAACCAAGAGAAAAAAACAAAGTTGTAGACATAGTTTTTATATAATGCAACGGTAAAAAGATAACGTTTCAACTGGCAATAATTTTCTTTTATCAATATCAGCACTTCAACTTGTCGGTGCAAATTCTCAGTTATCCAAGTCATCACCACAACAAAAGTGTGAGCCACCAGAATTGACATACACTCCTGGATAGGTGTCGCAACGTTTTCAGAAAAACTGAGTGAAAGTCTGGTTGCCTCCAGTTTAAGCCTGTTTGCTGTAAGCATTTCTACAATTTAAAAAATTGACTAGTATAGAAGTGACTGAAGATTATGTTTGATTTTGTCATTTACATAAAGGACTAGCAGGTATTGTATAACAATGAAAATATTTGAAAATGGTCACTGTTGTGGTTGAGGAATTTTGAATAAGACTGTCAACATTTGAGTGTAAAAAAAGCATTTAAATAACCTTTGAGTGGCTTTAATACATACACAATATAATAAAATATAATAATATAAAGTATCTGATTGCTGTTGAAAAACGCTGACGCAAAGGTTCAGTTCATCCACGTCTCTTTTTCCATCCGCCCTGTAGCTGACTGACTCAACTCATTGTTCCCAAAAAGCAGACTATAGTAGAACCTGGGAGTCCTCTCAGGTTTATTTTGGTGCCCTAAAGTCGCATGGTGGAACGGTTCCACACTTTAGTTTTTCACTTAAACAGTCTGCAGGCGTCCGGGTTGAAGACAGCTGTATTCGTTCGGAGCGTGCAGAGCCAAGAAAGTTTTACAGAATTTTTTTTGGTATGAAAACAACTTATCATTACGCTCCGGCTCTGCACTGATGTAATGTAACAAAGCCATGAAATGTAGAGAAATATCAAGAAAACGCTGAGCTGGGGAGAACTTCAGCCTCGGCATGAAGCAGAATTCAGGAAACGGTTTGCTAAAAAAAACTAAAGTTGTGATTTAAAAAGCTACCAACTAGATAAGAGAGTTGAGGTAAAAGAACCTACTTATAGCGAAAGGTTTTTTCATCCATCCATCACAACCATAAAACAAAATGTTTTAACCATTTGATGTAATTATTTATTTGTAGCAAATTATTAATTTCAAACATCCTTAAGTACTCAACTCACACATCATTGCTTTTTATAAATATAGCTCCCATTTAGATATGGTGTTGGGAGTTTTATTAATAAAACATGTTCATTTCCTGACATAAAAAAACAATCTTTATAAATTATGAAATACTGTAACTTTTTTAGAATGACTTTAGGAACAAAAATGTAAAGCTAAAAACTTTTTATTAGCTTCTATACTTTTTTGAGAAGGCCAAGTCGACAGCAAATCCACTCTGAGTTACTTTCTGTCCTCCTTTTGGTAAGAAGTTCCCCCAAATTTCCTTCATAACATTTGGAAAAACAAATTCTGCAAACAAACAGAAAAGAGGCGACCTGGTTTAACCTCAAATCTTCTTGGTTAGTGGGGGAAAGTTTCCTCCAAGTCTCCAAGTTTCATGCACGAGTACGTTAAGATACGGTCAATTGAAGAATTTCCTGGCTTCTTTTTTTCCAGCTTTTCGTGGAGCCGTGTATAGCCAGGAGAAATGTCCACACACATGAGTTGTTCGTGTCCTAACTACCCAAGCGTCCTGATATTTTCACAAACCATGAGCAGATTTATTGGTTTGCTCATTCTGTCTGGTTCTCTCCCCTGTTTGGAGCAACAGTGACTCTTTAGTCCAGTGAAAAACCAGTAAGACTCACACTTGGCCAAACACCAGCAATTAGACTTTCCTACCACAACGCAAAGCACTTCAAACCGCCATACTGGTCTCACTGACTCCACACAGCGTGGATCCATAAGAGCGAGCGATAGCTACAAGGCCCAAGGATTACTAATCCGTGACCTTTTAATAGATAAACCGAGCAAAGCAGCTCTATCTTCCCCTCGCTGCAGAAAAGGTTACGAGTCCACAGCCTCGGCCTTGTACTCTCGTGTGCTTTTCAACTGAAGCAGCTCTCTGCGACAGTAGGATCACGCTCCTGCGCCGGATTGAAAAGCGATTCAGCCAGATGAGTACAGCAATTATGTGGTTAACCTTGGCGAGTGGCAGAGGCTAGCTGATTATTGCTACAGCTGAAGAAAACGGAAGCTGCAGTGGTGCGCTTATGTGGCAGACTGAGACCGGGCAGGAGCTCCACTGCTCCAGTTTGTATGGAAACTGTGCGGCACAGAGCATCCTCTGTGCATGCTTGTAACATTGTGAAGGCAATAGCAGTCCTGAGTGTTTGTGTGTGAGTGGGTGGGTGAGGGGTCGGTTGCACAGACCTGCGCTGTGAAAAGGGAATCTTTCTATCACACCTTTAAAGAATTACTATTCATTACAACTCACATATTTCCCTAATAAGCAAACACAGCCATACTGAGTAATTTTCATTGTAAGCTAATTATCGATGCTATAATGGGCTTTCTAAAAAAATTTATTTCAGCAAAGCCAATAAAACAAATGGTGGTGGAGTCTGTTTAGGTGAGAGAAAATGACCATAGTGAACAAAATAGCCCCAATAAACAGCAGTCTTTATACCACCTTTTTTCAAGGAACCACAAAAGATAATTTGAATGTAATAGTGCTTTATATAAAACAGAAATTTCAGTGGTTCAGGTACCCACAGTTCTTCTGGAAATATAAAAGCATAAAAAAGCATAAATGCATTTCTGATGAAACTCATTTCATTCGCTTCAAAGACGACTAGATTATTACGTCTGCTATTTCTCATAAGACAACAATATGTCTGTGGCAAACATCCACGGATTAATATCTCACCAACTCACCTCTATTTCTATTGTCTTATCTTAACACAAACATATCCCAAAGTGCTGGAAAGAGGAGAATTCAGGCTGCGGGATGTGAATAAGATATGGGTTTAACAATAATATTAAGTAGCGCAACATTGATTGCAATTAAAACACATTGTCTACACTCTCCGTGTATTCACAACGTACCTCATCAGTATCCAGGGGCTTTAGCACCCTGGTGACTAAAATATATGTAAGATATGGGGATGAAGGGCAACTAAAGCCCATCCAACTTACCAAATATATTACTGGCATGGAGAGGTGAACTCAGAAATTAGCTGATGATTAAAATTGAATGATTTTCTTGTCTTTTTTTTTTTTTTTTTTTGCTGAACGGCCCTGATGAGTGACAAGTGACCAGTGCAGCGAACATACCATACTTATCGCTATCAGGTTGCTTTATCAGCGACATTCTTCAGTATGAGCACCTTCTGTGTTAGCTTTTTCCCAGCATCAATTCAGTATGGGGACACGTTGGGTTCATTCAGACGGCGGGAAAAGCAAGAGAGAGCAATACGTTCAGCAGATAACAGTAAGGATAAGCGGAAAACAGCAAAGGTGTTCCGTTTTATCCTTTTGAAGACATTCTTTCAACCTCTTTCTGTCATGGAACATGCTGGTTTAGGAAATGTCTGTAGCCTTCTGGAAATCTTAGTCAAGATAATGATCTCCATTGTCTGGGGAAAGCACACTGAGAGTGCCATTTTAGTCATCCTTACCACACTAATTGCTATGCTGTAGACAGCTTGCAGGGCTTCTATGGGGTCTTAAATAATCCTAAAAGGTTTTACATTTTATTATATCAATTATATCTTTATAAAAATGCACCTAAAATCTCAGTACTAGATTTTAAATTACATTTACATGTGTGTTAAATTTATGTGTTTATTTGTAGTTTTTTCTTGTCTTTGACAGGTGTATTGGCTGCATTCATGAATCATTTGGATCTGATGTGGTGAAAATAGAACCATCATCTCCAAGAATTGTATAAACATTTCAGATTGTAAAACTGAGGAATGGTAGTTTGCTGTTGTTATGTTAACCAATAAAACATCCTTCCTCTGGAAAAAAAAGTGTAATTTAACTGTGTTTGGCTCAAAAACAGGGAGTTTAATGACTGGATACAAATTTTGTATTGGTTAATTATAACTCAGGCTAACAAATACATTTACCCAGCTGAAGTTATTAAGGTAGAAATAAAACATTTTTAAGAAAGCTATTAATTTGTTTATATAAACAGTTAAGCCTAAAATAATTCCTACCCCTGGCAGAAAGTAATCTTTTAATTTTACCCAGATATTTCTTCTGAATCAAAGTGATGTCCCAAAATTAATCTAATAGAGAGGTTGCTGGAGGATCTAAAGATTAGGGTGATGGCAAGGAGACCTTCCAACCTCAAAAATAAATTATTAAAATAACAGCAGAAACATGCAAAAATCTGCTAAGCAATTATAAAAATGTTTTGATGACTGCCAATAAAGATTTTTCAACTGATTGATGAGAAGGGTATTCTCTTGTTTTGAGTATGCCATTGTTGTAATGTCTCATTTTCTATCTATTGGTCGGGCATGTTTTTCATTCAAACATGGCAGTGGTGTGATCCATTATGGGCTAAACTGTAGCTCTTAAAGAGAAATCTGAATCTGCTTAAGTCCGTTTTGGCAGGTCAAACCTTTACAAGAACAACATTCGGATGTGCATCTCTACTTTGAAAACGCATTTTAAGAAACATTATGGTCTATCAGCATGACTCCAAGCAGCTTTTTCTGGACTGCATTGACATTGGGACGACAAATGTATTCAATGTACTTTTTATGCCACATGTAAGCAAGTAAACAAAAAAATGGACTAAACATTAGATGCCTTCTAATTTTACCCTACATTGAAAGTCAATCCTCATGATTGAATCAGATTGACTGTTTTATCTTAATTACTAGTTGAATATAGAGCTTGCAAACCATAATTAGACACACTTGTTTTACTCTTATTTTACACTGACTTGTACTCTCGGTGGAGTTGGGAGATTTATTGATTATGTTACCAAGTAAGATCCTTTAAATGCAAATAGATAGATCAAGCTGATGCTCAGATGTACATATGGAAACCATATGGGTTTTTCACCACAGTAAAGACTGTTCCTGCTGTGCTCATCACTCTGACATAGCAGATGCACAGACTGCACCATTACTGGTAAAACAAAGCCACCATCCACAGCACGGAAAAGCTGTCCAAAACTTGATAGAGCATAAGCTGAAGAGAAACAAATGGAAAAGGAGGAGAACTGGCAGAGGGAAATATAGAAAGGAGCAATGGCTGATAGCCATACCCTCAGTGACTCTGATCAGATCCCCCCAGAGCTGAGGATTAGGGTTTTTGATCCAGATTTCAGGCTGGATTTGGTAGGTTTTCCTCAAGCGAAGCCCGGCTAAAAGACGGGTTTGCTCCCTGATCTCATATTCGTCTGTTTGCGGGTGCCGGAAACAAAAAAGGCAGAGGGAACAGCCCGTTGCTATCGCTTGGTATTCACAGTACGCTGCAGCGGTGCCAGCCACAGAAGGAGCAGTTAGCCAGTCCGGCAGCATCAATTTGTCAGCATAGCCTAGCAAAAAAGCTCTGAGGCCTCTGGGAGTCAAAGCAGGGCACTGGCAAGAGCACAGAGTGCCTGGGGTGAGCCAGCAGGCGCTAAATACACACAGCAGCACACTGTCATGTAAAACACAGAAAGATGCACATATCTTTCTCAAACAGGGAATACTAGCAGTGACAAGAATGCAACGAATATGCATATTGAGCTGCGTTTAGGGGCGTTAGAAAACGGCAACACAAACGAGCACACAGCTGCAGAATTATAGTAACAGCTGCTGTAGTAAAGGGTCAGAGCCTGTGAATGTTATGCAGTCTGTGTCCTCTGAATCACAGGGTCTGCTGCAGGCTGAGACTACATGTGGAGCTTGACGCTCCAAACGCACACGCACGCACACACGCGTACTGAAAACATACAAAGACACACACGAGAGGAGAAGAAACAATCATCACCTTTGCTGACCTTTGATGTTCAGCGGTGCATACGCATTCAAAAACACGCGATAAACACGAGCAGTGGCGGAGGCGTGATGCACTCTTCATCTATTAAACATTAGTGAAATATCAGGGTTCTAGATTTGCTCCAAAAATGTAAGCAGTTTGTGTTCAGTGTGTGCCGACATCAGGTCGAGGTCAGGCATCTCCGACACCGGGCACTCACTGTATTTCCATTGTACCGTCATCTAACAGGAGGAACAGGATTTTTAGAACTTCATCTAGAGCTTTAAATGGCAGAACTCAACCCCATCCTGCCAGGGACCTGCAGCAGTCACTACAGTCTAACCTGCAAGAAGTCCTTAGATTATTAGATTAGAGCGACAAAACAAAGTGCATGGTATATAATTCAGTTTAGCAGCCCATGTAAAGACAACATTGAGATTTTGTTTTCTTTTTGGTAATCTTAACCCTGAGTCAGTATTTGGGATCTGATCAGGACATCACTGCTTACTTTACTCAACTGGTGCTGGGCATGGATCGGTGTAAGATTTTTAGTGTATAATAACTTTAAATAATAATGCAGAACTATTACAATATATTTATGTAAAACATAAACATTTCAGGTGAGACTAATAGTGTTGGGACATCTTTGAGATCATAGTAGTTTACATTTAGAGAACAATAGCAATGTTTACATGCACAAAAGTTCACGATCAAATTAAAATGTATTTGGATTAAATAATCGGATTGTACCATTTATATGGGCACACAATCAATTAATCCAATCATAATGTGTGTGTGTGCGCCTGGCTTTATTCAGAATAAAACCACTCTGACATGCGCAGTTATCAAATTCCCCTGAAAGAAAAACACAGAAGAACTTCCGTCTTTGCTAAGCAACAAATAATAGTAAACAAAGCAGTATTACACGAGTTCTTTTGTCTTCCGAGCGCCAGGCTGGACTTGCACGATGTTCTAATTACGGTTGAAACATTACTTGGGTAAGCAACAATTTTGAGCTCTTTTATTTGTTTCGAACACAAAGGTTGTATCAGGTTAGGGTCACAACAAAGTATTTCTTCACTTTGTATGAAGGAGACCCCAACATCTTTAAAAATTTGATATAAAGCTAACAAATAGATTTTTTTTTATGTCAGTGTGATAATACAAAAAGTTGACAAGGAAAAAAAAAAGAAGCTTAGGCATGTTTCTCCAAGGTGACGTCTGCTTTTAACAGCCACTGTCAAGTTAATGTGCAGGAAACAAGTTTTTGTTTGTGGCACACGTAGGCATCAAATCCTGTCAACTCAGAGCATGTCCGCTCAAGGTGCACCTAGTTATTTGCTGCGGTGCTCTCAACTGCATCTCCTATTAGCAGATGGTGTATAATAAGCTCTTTTAATATCTGCAACTCCACTGGAACTCAAAGGACTCATACAGAGCAGTCAATCTGCCAAACCCAAAGTCTCCCAATCACAAATTGATGGGAGAGTGTGTGTGTGTGTGTGTGTGTGTGTGTGTGTGTGTGTGTGTGTGTGTGTGTGTGTGTGTGTGTGCGTGCGTGTGTGTGTGTGTGTGTTTGTTTGTTTGTTTGTTTGTTTGTTTGTGTGTGTGTGTGTGTGGGGGGGGGGGTGAAAGCTGAATCAAGATTTAATCAGTCCTTTGGTCATGCATCCCTCATAGCCTGTTTCTATTTTTCATAATCTTACTGATAGACACAGCCAGTCAAACATTAGCAGTTAAGGCTTACCTCCACTCTCTCCTTGATGGGGTGGGGGGGATCTCCGTCTTCTGATAAGGACTAAGCCAGAAGGGTCATTGGATGTAGCGGTAGATAACCTATCTCTTGCCACTCACATCAGAAATTGCCGAAGTTAAAAGCTGCCTCGTTCGAGCAGCAGAACGCTAAGGTGGGTTTATCCTGAGCTGATGAGCTGACTGAAAGGAAAGCTGGAAAACCTTCACCGTGATGACATTCCATCAGAAGACCTGCCTAATCTTAGAAAGAATGTCACATTAAAAAAAAAAAAAAAAAAACGAACGCCGGCACCATTAGGATAAATACGCTTCTGTGCCGTCTTGCTGTGAATTAGATGAGAGGATCAATATCACTTCACGTCCGTGCACTAGCTTAGCTCAGCACAAGGACGTGGAAAAAAAGCGGATACTGATATTCGTCCACTGATAAGCAAATGTTTCCCCTCGTATCTATTCTTGTTTAATCCAAGGAGAATATCCTCATTATATTATGGAAACCACCAGTCGTATAAACACACTAAATGCATCTCTATCAAATGGATACCACCGAAATCACCAGACCTGCTGCTGTTTATCAAAGCCTTTCAGCAAATCCTAAATACTGTAGTTTATAAGCTAAATGCCGGCATATGAGAAAGGAAAATGTGCACAATAATTCAGAGAAACTAATAACCTTCCTGTGTATTAATCTTCCTCACAGCCACTGCATATAAAGAGCGTCCCAATCCTCTGATTATTCTTCCCACCTTACAGAGACACAGTCACATGAGGCAAACAGTTACCAACTCATTACACTTCTTCTATTGCTGTTAAATTGCAGGCATTTGTGTCTTTTAGGCAAATGGACTTGAGTGCTACGCAAGTAGACATGGCTTAGTGGAATTATAATTGCTTCGACCAAAATCTCTTCCTCAGCAGTTGTGATGTTTGCATTCCTTTCATATCTTTGGAGTACATGGTATATTTGTGAATGGTGATATATTTAAAAACACATCTATGCAATATGGAATAATCAAAAAAGGAAACAGAAAAAAAAACTCAGTCTGAGTGAAAAAAAAAACACATCTTCAAAAGAAAAATACAGATATAGGTATGCTGCATTTCTTAGCATGAGAATTTCCATAAACACATCATATATTACATAATAAGGTAAAATTAGATTGCTATTTTCAGGTTAAAGCTTCTACTTCATGCCGTCTCCATGTCATGTTTGATCATCATGGCCATACCAGATTGATATCGCACTTTAGAGCAATGAAGTATTTAGTTTCTCATCCATAATGATGTGGAAATGTGTGATTTAGTTGTTATTTAAAAGGCTATTTATCTGTTTTCCCACATACAGATCCCTAAACAATTGTCAACACCCCTGGTAAAGAATAATACGGGTAAAAGCTTTAAATAAAATGGCTGGTTTGTGACAACAATGATCTTTGAAGACTGTTTTAACCTCCATTACTGTACTCTGTTCCACAATCAACTTAGATCCTCAAACTTCCTCTTATTTTAAGCCGTGTAACTATTGCTCTGATACGGACCAATGTAGACTGGCCATCTCCTCGTAGCTATTTCCTGACTTATTTCAGTCAACACACATCAACCTTACTTGAATAGTGTGCTCTCCTGTCTTTTCCAATTTGAACAGTGGCTAAGACTACGTTTGCGTTGAAAATAATTATTTCTAAAGTAAAGCATTTTTTTTTGCCCCCACTGAATAAATGTACTCAACATTTTCTGGTGTTAGATTATGGCACTGCAATAAAAGTGATGTATTCTTTGAATCTGTCAGAAAACTGGTAAGGATTGTTGTTAAATCATCTCTACATAAATTTACATGTTAATGTGCAGTTTAGAGACCAACACTGCCACTGATGCTTAAAGTTTCTGTTTAAGGTTTTATGAGATTATCTATACTTTTGGGATCTTCCCTCTTGCCTGGCATTTTATATTCAACTACAACCGCCTTGGTTTCTTTGCTGGTTTTACTACACATCAGCTTTGGCTGTTACTGCAAAAACCTTCACTGGCCACACTAAATGTGCTTTCTAGAAAATGTTTCCACAATTTGCAAGCAATTTCAGAAAGGCTTTCTCTCCATAGATCCTGAACAAAGTGGATGCTACTTTTTTCTTTACTTGAGAGACATTTGGTCTCCTAACTGTGAGTGATTAACCCTACCTTTACTCACCCCCTAATTTCTTTATTTTTTTATTCTTTATATTTACAGGAATTTTTCTGTAATTTGTAAATTACTCCCAAAGAACGGTTTTTCTACAATTTCCTACTGGGATTTAAAATTTCCTAATTTTTTACAGCATTCCTTGTGAAGAACCATTTTAAGAGAAAACCTTGCATTTTATGCCCCTAACCTCTGATGCATGAATCATTGAGGCATGAGAATGCCTCCAAACTCAAGAGAAGAACCAGTTTTATAGCCGACAACTTAACAAAGAATCAATTTTTAAAGGAATCCTTCTGAGGTTTCTTACTAGACGTCTGTCACAACGATACACTTGGTTTCTATGAAAAACAATAAAGAAAACAGTTTACAAAACTAAAACTGTATGTCAACAAGGTCACCCTTAAAGTATTTTAAAACTCGTGATATAATAGATGATAAACTGAAGGATGATGCACATTTCAGGACCCGTCAGGTCATACGTCTTTAAAATATTACTTTTAGATTCTGTTCCTCTGCTGTTTAATTTTAATTTTTATTATTGAATTATTTTGGCTCATACAATACAACACTTACAAAGATACACCAAGAAACTGGCTGGTGTCTAAATTCAGACAATTTTCCACTTGACCGGACTTCACCAATGACAGGCCCTGTTGGGAACTCAGAAATATGCTGTTGTTTTTTATTTTCCAATCTGTGAAAACCCCCATACCTGGGTCCTACTGGGTCAGACGAGCCACAAGTTGTTCCTGAAGGAAAAATACTAAAGTAGATAAAGTGAAATTAAATGAAAAGCCATTAAAAGCTGTTTAGAAGGTGACAGTATTTTCTATAACATGGCTGTGGTTCATTTAGTGCAAGGGAGCGTGAGACTTTTAGTAGATAACAAGGCTGAGCGAATTAAAGCAAAGAGGCTCAATTTTATCCTTTTCAGTGTTCTTCTGTTATGCAATTTGGTGGATTTTAAAATATTGGCAGAGTTTCGGAAATCCCGGGGTTAAGGTAAGAGTCTAAACTCTCTAGGTCAAGGGTCACCAACCTTTTTGAAACTGAGAGCTACTTCACTGGCACTGTGTCATACAAAGGGCTACCTGTACTGACCTTTGAACTACAACAGTCCAAGCTCACCTTAACTTTACGTAATATAAATATGTTTTTAATGCTTTTGTCATTTTTAAATCTATGTAAATACAAGTATGATTAAAAAAGGAAGGGCAACTGAATAAAATAGCATTTTAAATGCTGCTCACTGGAGGGTTGTGCTATTTCTTTGAACAGGCTTGAGGGCACCACATCCTGGGGGCTACCTGATGCCCCTGGGCACCATGTTGGTGACCCCTGCTCTAGGTAATCCACAAAAGGACTGGGGGTTACACTTGGTGTAGCTAACAATAGTAATTGCTGGTTTAAGATGTGAACTCCAACCCCATCTGTCTTTATTTTAAAGCTATGAAAGGCCTTCAGAAAACCTGAGTAGCTATTGGTCAAGACAGGAGTCTGGGTCTTTGGAAGTGAAATCTAGTCTAAATGTATCTACTCTGGCTTCCCAAATTTACAGCTTTGCTAAGACAAGTTCATAAAAACATGAAAGTGTGCGACATCAATGAGCAAATGCTGAAAAACGTGACTTAAACCTTTTAGAAACAATCATCTGCACACCAGATATAATGAGATGCATAAAAAAAACAAAGCATGTGGTTATTTAGTGATGTAAACTGATTTCCCCCCTGCTGCAGTTTCAGGACAAAGGAACAAGTGAAGAAAAGCTCTAACCCCCTTGCTCTTGCAAAGCCTCGTCTGGCCATTTAGAGGGGCGAGAAGGAGGGAGGGGAAAAAAAGAGCAGCACTGTTCTTTGTTTGCGCTTACACACTAACACTAGTGGAGTGCTGTCACTAATAAGCAGCCAATGATTTTCTTAATGGTTCTCCTCTATGGAAAGGCAATTCTCCAGAGGATGGTTAAAGTACTCAGAGCCGTGTGTGAATTGTCCTACTGCTCGCAGACACACAGAAATGGTAACACAAATCTAAACTGAAGCCCCACAAGCCCTCAACTTCCCGTGACTTGTCTTTCAGGGTCAGCTTTTGTGCTCTGATGAACCCTTTCTGTGTAAAAGTGTATAACCTTCACGTGCAGCACTGACGCAGTGCAGCTGCTTGTTTTTTCTGATGCGCTTAGAGAAGCGCTCGCCATTATCTTAAACAAACACATTGGGCATGCCAAAAAGTGAAACAAAGAGACCATTGTGCTTTATGAAAAGAGCTGCTTGTATATGTGGGAATGCAGGTATGTCTAATTTTTTTATTTATTTTTTTTTGCTCAGGTGTCCTTATAGAGGAGAATTTCTAACAAGTTGGTCCAACTTATTTCTAATCCATTGATGGGAGATAAACGTTATTGGTTTAAAAGTTTGAACCACCGACTGACAAGAAGCAAACAAAAGAAGATGCGCAACAGTGATCAAAGGAGCAGCGGCGTCTTTAAAAGCTCACATTTAGACAACTTAAAGATGCATAATTTTCTATGAGAGGTTAGCTAAAAGAGGCTTTGCTGCCGTCTTATCTATAAGAGACAGCATTTTAGGCATTCTGCAGCACCTCCTGATGCTTTTTTAGTGAACGATCTGTTTCGGCTTTGAGTTCCGGGGGGATCACCTTATCTATATCTTTAGTTGTCCCACATGCCAATCATTGTGACGCGCTCACGTAACGCCAGTGTGCGTGCACGTTCCATGTTATAGTTCGCTTGCTGGCTGCGCACACACTCTTCTAGTGTTTATGTATTGAGTTAGCTTCGGTGTTAGCCGTTCATTGTAGCGCCGCTGCTCTGACCGTATACTTTGAAAATGGCTGAGAGTCGCGAGAAGCAAACCGTCTTCCAAGTTTATGAGAAGTAGAGGAAGGGTTTTATGTTCTCCATTTGCGACCTCAAAAAGGATAAAACTGACGTCCGAACAGTCATTGCATGTGCCGTTTTGATTGATGCTTCCTGCACAAATGCTGTGATGTAAAACAAGAAGAGCAGCAGGAAACAGCAGGCGAGGAGTTCCAATTGTACAAGCTGATTTCAACCTGACACTGTGCATGTTAGAAAAACAGCTCAGATTGTATACAGTGCCTCGCAAAAGTATTTACATCCCCTGTAAGTTTAAACATTCTGTCATGTTAGAACCAGAAACTTTAGTTTGTTTCATTAGGATAATATCTGATAAACTTAGTAGTGCCTAGTTGGAAAGTGGAAGAACAATTAAACATGTGCACACTTATTTTGCCCCCCAGCCTCTGACACCCTAATTACATTAAGGTAAACCAATTGACTTTGGATATGCCATAAGTAGTAAATGCACACCGCTTGGCTATAATGTAATTTCAATGTGATGTTGTTGTTCTATGAAGGTCTCAGAGGTGTGTTATAGAACAGTAGAGAGCAAACAGCATCAGGAAGACTACAGAAAACAGCATACAGGTCAAGGAAAACATTGTGGAGATGGTGATTCATGTCAGATTGGACTACAATTTAAAAAAAAAAAAAGTGTGGTAAAATTAACAGTGCAGAGCACACTGTCGCTACGGCGAAACACGGTGGTGGCAGCAGTAAGCTAAGGGGATCCTGTTCTTCAGCAGGGAAAGGGAAGCTGGTAAGATCTCATGGGAAGGTGGATGGAGCTAAATAAAGGCTGAGTGAACCTATTTGAGACTGCAAAAGAATTGCAGCCTGGTGCGAACATTCACATTTGGTCAAGTGTTAGAAGGGCCTAGTCAAAGTCCAGATCTAAATCCATTTGTGAAGAGATCTTCATAGATGCTCTTCATCCAGTCCAACTGAGGTTGAGCTTTTGTGAAAAGAAGAATGGGTCTCTAAGAGCAACCAAATAACTTGCATCTGTATTTACAGTAAAATGCGGTTCAACAAATTATGAATACAAATGGACCCAACCCTTTCCGGATTTCTATTAGGGGAAAAAACTGGACAAAAAGAAAGTTTTGTACATCTTTGACTTCACAATTATGCACCACTTTGGGGTGATCTACCAGTTCAAATCTCAGTAAGATACCTTGAAGTTAGTAGGGGTAACATGAGAAAATGTGACTTTGTGAAAGGTTCAAGGGGGGGTTAATGCTTTTGCAAATAACAGCAAAGTACACGTTTCAATGTTCAGCAACCCTTGCAAACAAAAGATATTCATACATTTGAGGGAAACAATTTACCAGCAAACAGAAATGCCGCTGGGTTGCTTTTTGTTCTCACCACACATTTGTTCAGAAGGATATTTAGTTGGACTTCGGAGGTTGCACAAGAGAAAATCTGTGCAGCCCACACAAGTCACCAGGACCCTACAGCTCACGGACTGGTTGGCTCAGTACGGCAAAGGTCTAAGCTGAGAGGTCTGCAAGTCTTTCTCGCCAAACTAGTGACTGGGCAGCGCTTTCGAAAAGGCACCGGACATAGCGAGGTTGTTAAGAAGAAAGCCATGACGACAAATGACTTGGTCCAGACAGCTCAGAGTTTTCTTGTAGAAGGCATGATGCTCTGTGCTTTGCCTTTTTGTGACCTTTGGACCTTTCAACCAAACAAAACACTAAGAGGAAAAGGCAGCCAGAAGAAACTGCGGTATATCACTGAAAGAATTACCCATCCTAATTATGTTCTCTTCTTCTTCTGCCCTCTCTTCTCGCACAGCCTAACTAGCGATTCCTAACATTGTAATTTCCGAAACCTGCACCTCTGTGGCTCGCCACCCACTGCAATGAAACAGAAACTAGAAAGATATTTGGATGAGCGGGGCTGAGCGCAGAGTGAGAGTAGAGCAGGAGAGCAGAAATAGAAATGAAGACGGCGCAGTGAAAGCAATTGACGAGAAAGCGAGAGATTGAAGCGAAAGAGCAGGTCAGCTCCGGTGGCGGTGGCGGCGGCGGCGGCGTGGAAGTGATGGCACGATGATGATGATGGTGTTGATGATTCGCCGCTGTTAGGAAATCAGAGGGAAGAACGTATTATTATCACGCAGCTCAATTACACCGCAATTTCTCCCCGACTGCGAAAGGCCTCTGTGGGGCTTCTCATTGAGGCTGATTTGGAGGGCCCGCGGCGTCTGGAGGGCCGATGAATGCCACAGCGGTGCGGTGAGATCGTCAAGGAGGTAGAGGAGCAGCAGCAGTAGGAGGAGGCAAAGCGGATGGTAAAGGAGAGGAAATAGTCAAGGTGTACAAACATGCCGAAGTTAATGCCAGCATTAAGAGCACATGAGCTCTCTGTGCTGCGAGCTGTCAGCAGAGTGGAGGCAGGCGGGAAAAGAACAGCCGGGATGTACATGCACCACTGATGGAGAAAAGACACCTGCTCCGTAATGAGCGCAAGCTTTCCGACTTGTCCTAACATGAATACTGAAGAGCAGCTATTCAGGTGGTGAGCAGAGACGTTATGCATGAGCTGAGAGTGGCGGAAAAGGATGATTGAGACCTTTGTGTGTGTGTGTGTGCGCGCAGCCTCATACGTGAGTGCGTTTATGATGGATCTGTAAGTGCTTTTCTGACTCAAGATGGATAATAGTTTATTATTCTACCAATTCTGTGGGTGTTTCGTCAGTGGAGAAGGATGTTGTAGAGGATGTTGTATGTGTATGTTCAAATGTGTGTATAAATATTACGCTAAAGCGCTCCTTCATGCTATAAAAATAGATCTCAATTAGTTGGAATAGGGAAAGTTATTTATTTTAGTAATTACATAAAAAAAATGTAACTCATATACTGTTTATATTATGGCTGTGTTCCAGTTGCAGTCGGAACTGGGAAATTCTGACTTCCAAGTCAGAAGAATCAACTCAAACAGCCCCTAAAGTCGGACTTCGCACTCGGAAAGTTTTTTTAAGGCCGATTGTTGGATCCAATTTGGCAGTTCCTCGCATCAACACCACTAAGTTGTGATAAACACGTTTATTTTACAAGACGCAGTTGTTAGAATGTATCTAATGTTACATGTAGCGACTTCAACTCTGAGCCAGACAAATTGAAAGAGGTGTTTGCATGTCGGAAGAATAGCTTTAAAGGACGTTCGAAAGAGTTACTACAAAGAAAACCACAGCTTTCCTGGCCATCGCCATATTGGAATCCCAACATTTTGTTTTTTTGTGGTTTTCTTGGAATCCAGACTTCTCCTACTGTGTTTAACACAGTTAACTCGGGTGTCACGCCATTCCAAGCCCCTAGTTCCGACTTCTGAGGTAAATGGAACGCAGCATAAGTACACACATTCGTACTCTGTGTTTATGTTGCTTTTCATGATTATGGCTTACAGCTAATGAAACCCATATTTTTAACACAGAAATGTTGCTTTATGGAAGACCGCTGCGTGGACAGTTGTTCAGCAGACAGTGACTGACCACTTCCACAAGCAGAGTAGGCCACAAAGGCTCATAGCTAAAGATGCTGGCTTTTCACAGACTGCAGTAACCAATAAAAAAATAGTGGAAAGTTTAGTGGAAGGAAAGCTGCATTAAAGTATATACATTTGACAATGAACTGTAAATATTAATCTTCTTCTGGCTATCAAAGACCTAAAAGCTGAACAAAAACGTTATGTAAAACCTGAGAACAAGTCGGAAATTCTTTCCACAAACTGAGCTTAAACATTTTAATTTAGACTTCTCTTAAATATTCTGGTCCATGTCTTATTAAAACATTCTGTACTAACATTTATTGTTTTCTAGAATAAGCTGACATTATCTGAGTACATCACATCTCTCTGTTTACCAGTGCATTATACATTGGTAGTGGAAGGGAGAAATATAGGGATGAACTGATAAAGTAAAGAGGCAAGGGACGAAAAAAGCAAAGATACAAGAAAGAAAAGAAAGGATGGAGGAAAAGAACCGAGGTAGGACACATGAGCAAAATAGAAGGCCATAAAAAGGAAATAAACAAAGAAGGGAAAGAAGCAAGGGCAGAATTGTGGTAGCACACAAGGACCAAAAACAGCAAGTAAAGATACACTGAGAGAAAGATTTTAAGGTCAAAAAGAAGAAAAAAGTTGGAGGAACTTTAAGGTCAAAGGAAGGGCTTCAAGATGAAAGGCAGAGGCCCTAAATTAAGCAAGAAAGAAAGGAATAAAAAAAAAAGACAAAGGAAGGGAGCAAGGAGGGACTAGGAGATACACAAGGAAGCTAAGATAGAAGAAAGGAGCAACAGGGAGTAAACAAGGAAGGAAGGAACGAACGACACAAGGAAGAATGAAAAGGGTAGAAAGAGGAAAAGGTGAAAGGAAGGACGACATTTAGGAAATACAAACATTTTCACCTACTCCTATTTACCATACTGATCTGGATTATGATCTAGACCTGGAAAACCCTGAAATCCAATTCCAGATTTTTTCCAGACTATCAGAAAAATATAAACTTTAGAGAAGTAGTGCTTACGCATCCTAATGGGTAAAGCTAGAACAAACGAGCAACGTGTACCGATTCTGTGCCTTTTCTCTGCCACAGATTCACAACGGTCAAAGGTCCAACATAAAAGAACTGAAAACGGGAAGAAAAGACCGTCAACGTGATATCTCGTACCCGAGCAACACTAACAAGCCTTCACACCAAACCCCCCCCCCCCCCCCCCCCCCCCCCCTCCAGGATTATGCCGGGATTTGAGTCAACATCGGATTTGCAGAAAGGAGGATGATACATTTATCTTTCCTTTTCTTCTCCCCCTCAACACTTCTTCCCCCAGCTTTCTTCTGTCTTGCATACATATATATGTGTGTGTTTCTCTCTGTTCCCCGCCTTTTCTCTTTCTCCAGCTCTCACTTTCTCCGTCTAATCACTGAGACAAGTCTTCTGGGCTTTCTGGCATTCAGCTCCAGTGGCAATGAGGACAGAAAAAAAAAAGGGAGGAGAAGGGAGAGGAAGAAAAGCACCGCTGTCAGTTCCTCTCCTCTTGCTCCATGGGACTGGAAGGACAAAAGCTTTCCCTGACAGGCCGGATTCTATCCCCGCTCAGCCAACATGTCATCGGCCTGTGCCGTTGCCGCAGAGCCGTGTGTAGCCTTTTCACGTTCTGCCGTCGCTTAAGGATAACGTAACACACCGAGATTAGTGTATGATGCGCCGAGAAAGGAGCAGCAAGGCAGCGGCCCGTGCTCGGCGTCATTAGTCTGCGTGGGTGTGATTATAAGTTCGTGTGCGTTTCCATTGTACATGCGAATCAGCGTGTTGCCTGTCAATGGAGCAGAATGAGGCAGAGCCGCAATGATTTCAGAGAAGTGGGCAGTCGAGCTCTTCCCCCAATGACATGCGACTATCACGGCTGAAAGACAAGCATGCTCCACACTGTCTAATGACCTACTGCACAAAACTATTCATGGAGAATGCTGCGGGGGACCCAGCAGAGATGTTAGATTTACTGTTCAGGGCAAAGAGTAAAAAAAAAAAGAGAAAAAAAAGGGAGCAGCAAGAGAGCGGATATGCGGCTGCCACTTCTAGCAACATTAGCCGCGGCCTCTCATCACATAAAACTTGACAGACAACACCATAAAGCGAAAGTTCACTTACATTTGATGTGCCATTACCAGAAAACTGCGATATCCTCTCCTAAATCATCTGCACTTTGCCATAGAATAAGTAGGAAACAGCACTATAACAGCTGACGGATTTTAATTGTGTTGCATGGATGGAAGTTAGAGTCATGCTGTGCTTTAGCTGTGGGGAATTCCCATGTTTTATCATGCTATGAAATCACTTAATTGAAATAGATGAATTCTTGAACTAGACGAGCTTAGCCCTAAATTATTTTCAGGCTAATCAGAAGGTGGATATTATTCTAATATTCTTTTAAAAATCATAATCTTTAAAGCTGTTAAAAACATGGTTTTCAAAATAAAGTGATGTCCTTCTTAATAACCTTATTATTTATTATACCTTGGTTATTATACCAAGGTATAATAACCTTGAGTAAAGACAAAATAGTTTTACCGTATTACATAATTAATGAAAACAGAAAAATAGCATTTTCACTGCTGTAAAAACAGGGTGGCATGCTCACTAATTGAGGTATAATAATGTTGTGGCGGTCGTTATCTCCACTTATGCATCTCTTTCTATCACATTTTTTCCTTCCATATAACTTTCCTTTAATACACATAAAATGCACTTGGTGTGGGTTGCCCTATTTGTGCAAGCTGTTAATGAGAGCAAGCTGGACAACTATCAAGTCAGCACTTCTTTCCCTGATTGCCATAATATGATTTGTTGCTGAGCACATCAGCAACAAATCATCGTGGGACCTCCAAGAGGTGTCTCGCGACCCCCACTTTGGGATCCCCTGCTATACAACGTGTCAAAAGTACCTGACCTATTTTGCTGGTCTCTTTAAGATGCCAGCATCCTGCAATATTTTACTTGTCATGCCCCTCTGCTGCTGCTGCTACTGTCTGCTTGCTCTCCCTTGTCTGCCGTTTCGCAGCCCCCCCCTCCATCGCGCCAGCATTCACCCAAGGGCTGCAAGGTCAGAGACCATCTTCAATCCCCTGCCATGCAGGTGATCATATTCAGCGGTGCAGATACTCATCATTTGATGATATGTTGAGAAACTTGGACATGGAGTGATGAAGCTGAAGCCGAGATGCCAAACCAAATCTTATTCTACATTCCTTATTAAATATATTTAAACATTTACACGCAAGTGTTCTAACCGAACTGTGGTTTTGAAATCATGTTACCTTAATTCCAGTCGAATAATAGGTGGACCTCCTGTAGTTTCTACGCCGTGGCGGTAGGAATTTTTTCAAACAGATGATAGTTAGGTAGTCATGGATATCCAGACCATGTTTTCAAAGTAACAGCCCCGATCTGTTGTTATAAGGTGCCCCAGATCTCTTTGAGGGAATAACCTGGAAATTACTAGGAGATAAATGAGTATACATGGGCCTTTTATGCCTTTTCATAATCAAGGCATAAAAGAAGTTACATGACAGGCCTTAAAATCCTTGCATATGTGATGCTCCAAATGTATATTGTGCTCTGGGGCAACTAATGGATGCACATCTTTATGTAAAACTACCTCACCCCCAAAAGCCCAAACAACTACAACTCTACAATCTCTCCTGTGTGTGTCTACCAGGGCTGCCTGCTAAGCCTCTTACCTGCGAGCATACTGGCATCACCGGGAGTCATATAGGTTCATTTACCTGGAAGATGCCTGAACAATATATTGGAGAATGAAACGATTTGGAACAGTGGTTGTTGATGATGATGAAGGTGTGTATGGGGAAACAGGGAGGGAGGGGAGAGGGCTGGGCTGGAGTTGTTATTGCGTGAGGATTGTGCGTTTGTGCACAGGGGGATATTTGACAAAGTGATGTAGCTTTAATGGGTGTTAAACGTAGGTCTTTGTTCGGGTAGATTTGAGAGGAGAGAAATTAACTGTAGTTACGATCTTTGATTTTTACAGATCAGACATACAAAGGCGCCATGCTGAGCTCAGAGCACACACAGATTCTAATGTGCAATTCTGTTTGGAATTACACATCACTGAAGCTGTGGCACAAGCAAAAATCATGAAGAAACAACTGCAGAAGCATTCTTCACATGCAGCCACGTGCACACAGAACACGATGGGAGGCCTTTATAAGCGCAGAATGTCAACAGAAAGTGGGACTCTTGCACAACTACCTGTACTAAATGTGTGAAGAGTATTTGTGAGCATATCTGAATGGCACAACAAGAAGCTTCAAGATGCCAACAGAACCGCATCCACTTTAAAAGATAAAGGTGACACCCTGAGGTTTCCAAGGACCCTCTGTCTACAAACACACAACAAACAGGACCGGTGACATAGGGCTGCCCTGTTGGAGCCCAAACCATACTAGGAGAAACAAAACTGAAACACCACCTCTTATGGTTATATAAGGACCGGAAAGGGCTCAGAAATACTCCAAAGCACAACATGACCTGTAGCATTCACTGGAGCGCTTCACAGCTGAGAGTAAAGCGGCCAGAATGAGAATTGGGACCTCTAAGTCTGAGGTCATGGTTCTTAACCAGAAAACGTGGACTGCTCTTTCTGGACTGGGGGTGAAGCAGAATAATGTGCCTGTCTCGGTAGGGTAGCAGATATTAGGAAAACATGTAACTGCAATGACAATGTGGCTTTGTGTTTCAGCAACATTTTCCTGCACTTTTCTCTTTCACTATGTCACCATTATTCCTGGCATTAAGGCCAATGTACAGGTTGAACATTAAGGGCAGTGAAAGTCCCATCCTTTGGCCAAATATTATTGCCATGCAAAGCATAAATACATGTTACTTGAAGTAGAAGGGCCAACCAACAATAATTGCCATGGGCAGTTCTAGAGAGGGGCCAATCGGGGCCTGTGCCCCCGTAGAAATGGCACAGAAACTATAACGGATTGCTCCCTTGGACCAATTTTATTGTTTACCTTTAATAATCATTTAAAAGGAAGGTGTTGCAGTTTTAGCTTCTGTTCCAGAGCCACAAGTGGCTCCAGCTCACTTAATGTATTAAGCGATAAAATATTTCCATGTTTTTTTGTTTTTCATTCTTTTGTTGTGTGCCCCCATGAAAAGGCATTGGCCCCCCCCTGCCCCCCCTGGTAAATCTGGTCTAGAACCGCCACTGGTAATTGCAAAACTGCACACACTGAGTTTTGCAATGTGATTCAACAAATTATGCAGCTCCACATCTCAGTGTGTTGTGTATGGGTTATGGCAGAATCGGAGCTTAGTCCGCAATAATGAGGTCTTTATTCCTTTGGCGCTGAAGAAGTTAAGCTAAATGATATAGGTTTCCATTTACAGGTGCATCTATGTTATGGATCAGGAACCGGGAGAACAGGATACTGAACAAAATGGAGAAACAGACAACTCTGACATTAATCTCTGTAGGAGATTAAGAGGCTAACCCTCTTCAATGATCAAGATCAGTAATTTGAAAAAATTCCACCATTTACTTCAGATTTGTGTTCATGGTTAGGTTTAGCACTCTTCATTTCAAGAAGCTGATGAAAACAATGAAGACGTACAAACAAAACAAAAGGCAAAAAGCCTTAAAACTGTCAAGTCAAGGATCGAACACAATTTTTTAAAATATCATAATTCCGCACGTCCTTTCAGGGATCCAGTTCCAAATTTCTTAGTACTTTTCTTGCATAAAAAATTATAATACACGATTTTACTTTGAATTAAATGATAAAAAATCATTAGAATATATATAATACTTTTTAAACAGTAAATGAAAATTCTTCAGCAGTTTCTGCCAAAAGCAAAACTGTTATTTTTAAATTACCAGATAAATAAATTATTTATCTTCCGATGGAACGTGATGCCCCTCACGCCTGCATTAAAAACCCAAACCAAGAGGACCAGCAGCAGTCCTCTTCACATCTGTAACACATGCCATGTTAATGCAGGCAGCATAACTGCACACACCCTCTGCCGTTAAATCCTCGACACACGCTGTTTTGCTCCTAACTCGATGCCGCAGTTATCCATTTGGCCTATTAACCATAATATGGTAATGGAACTTGCTCTGCTCTCATTGCCCAGGCGGGAGTCAATATAATTGACCGGACCGTGTGAGTCACTCCCCTGTGTTTTCTGTTTGCGAAGACATGCGTAGTATTTTCAGCGCCGTAACACCTGTTGAATAGCTGTTGTCTCATTACCCAATGAAAGCAAAGAAAGAGAGGAATACGGAGGGGGAAAAAGCCGTCTTCCTCTGCTGCGAACAGATGGCATGCATGGTGCACTGAAGGGTCCATTCAGCCCCTGTGCTGCACAATGGGCTTAGCAGGGAAGTCTGTGTCTTGAGCTGGAGTTGCTTTGGATACTCAGTATGTGCTCTCCTGTACATCATTTCACACACTTTCGGGATTCTAGACTGATGCTGACAGTTTTCACATTAGTGGCATCGACTTAGCGAAGTAACATGACAGGGGTTTTTGCATTATGGTAATGATAAAATGTTTTTCCTGCTGCGGCAGGAAGGACGGTGTCGTGTGTACAAATTACACTTCAGCATCAAAGTATATCAGGTTTTCAGCGAATCTCTTTTAAGTCTCTCAGGTGCACACTTCCTCCTTTAGATCTGAATATGTTCCCAACCTCTCTCTCAGGCTAATGACACTTGAAAAAGAGGCTCTCCGTGTGCAAAATCACAATACGCTTTTTGATGGATGGGCAGGCTGCTCTTCTCCCCGTTGCAGAGTTTTACAGAATAACACGTTATTGTTGTAAAGATTGGGCCATTAAGAGTTTTTAAATCACACAGAGTCTCCTCGGGGAGTTTTTCAGGACTGTAATCACGTATGTCTAAAGGTCTGTTTAAAGCAGAACAGCTCACGCTCATGTCAGAACGATTTACTTTTTGGGAGAGCCAATTTAAATGCCAATTACCACTGTGAGAGTGGCTTTGATGTATTACGAAACCCTGCCCTGACAGTGACTGGTGTATGAAGCGGAGCAGGAACAAACGGCACCCCCAGGAACGGCAGTGTGAGAATGAAGTGGACTTGACATGTGGGGAAGGTGGAGAAAAAAAAAAAAGGCGCCTTTATTACAGCGTAAATGAAAGCCCCTTCATGACAAATGAAAACGCAGTCCCTTAAATAATGACGCCATTAAAAATGTCACACCAGACAATGGCGGGCTTTTGTTTCACTTTGGTGAAATATGCTGCACAGGTTGGATCTGCCAGCGTCAGTGAGAAGTAACAAATTGTTCAAATGAATGGAGACGGATGATGATGATTAGCCTAATATTAGGCTTTGTTTGCGGGATTCAGATTCCTCCTCTGCTTCAGAGGAAGAGTGGGTGTGCAACATAGAGCCTATGTTGGCACGCGTAGCTGTTTTGTCAGAATCCACAATTTCTTCTTTGAAAGAAGAACAGCAAGAAGTGCCTTGACCAGCATAATGTTGTGGTTTCTTCCATTTTTATTTCATACCATCCATCCATCCATCGAGCTTCACTTATTATTTGATACCATGATTGGCTATAACCAACCTTTGGTAGGTGGGCACTAGGTGTCGCTTCACCCAATCAGCTCAGAAAATTCTGCTGAATGTTCCTCCTTTCCCTGAAAAGATTTGATGGAAGCAGACCCAGATTGATAATAAATAAAACTAAACCGAGATTTCTACACATTATCAATCTGGCTTGCCGGGTTAATTCAAGCCAACCTATTTGAAAAAGTAATTTTGCCCCAATGCTCATGATTGGTTGTGCCACCCTCAGCAACTGCCAGTAAGAATTTGCGGTGACTTGTGAGGAGTCTTGTGGACGTCAATGTGGAGGAATTTTGGCCACTTTTCCGAATTGTTTTTATTTAGCTACTTTGGAACGTTTTGGAACAATTATGTCCTGTTCAAGTTCAACTCGTATCCATTGGGAACTGGACTTTGACTAGGTCAATCCAAAATGTTCCTGTTGTTTTTAATCTTTAAGGCACCCATGGGTAATCATTCAGGTGTGCTTTGGATTGTTGTCAAAACATTGAATATTCCAATATGATCTTCACAAAAAGAAAAACAACCAGAGCAGGTACACAACTTAACACAGCAGCACTGAAGGCCTCAGTGTCTCCCCTCTCTTGCAGCAGATTACCTGATGGCTGAGATTCAAAGCAACTAACTCCTGCTGGAAAATGTTTACTTTTGCAACATGACAGAGTTGTAAAAAAAAAATATCATACTATTTTGTTTAATTAATTATACATGTAGTCTTACCCCTAGTCATCTTATGGAGGTCTCATTTTAAGAGCAACCTGTAGTCCTGTTATTTGGAGGTACATTTTCTGTGAAAGAGCGAGCAGGAAAGGCTAAAGGATGTCGATGAGCCCTCCTGAAAACTGTGGCTAGAAGGCCAATTAACTCTACAAACCTGGCTAAGCATCTTAAAAACTCAAATGAGGTTTTTGAACTTATGAGGAATTCCAAAAGCTCAGTTAGGGTTAGTATAACAGCAAAGTATGAAAGCTTGCCTGATGGCATAAGCTAATGCTATCTTTGGCTATACGTCTCATTCAACAGACTGCGTGCTCGTTTGTCTTCGGGAGACACCACACACGCTAGGAAATCGGGGCAAGACAATCCAACATGTTGAATATCCCCGATTTGAACTTCCTCCGAGCGGACCCGATCGCATTTAACACACCACATATGGCAGTGTATTCTCTTAAGATTATTTTAAGAGACACGCCAATAATCGGCGACTCTCAGAAGGGGAAGATCGGGTGAAAATCGGGCAAAAAAATCCTGCCATGTGAACCAGCCTTAAGTCGACCAGAAATAACTCTGCTTTCTAAAGCTGATAACCTCAGAAATTATGATGCAAAATTACCAGAAACACATAAACTGAAGAAGGGTTGCTGCACATAATTTCAACAAAATGAAACAGCCTTGTTTACACTGTTAAGAAACTGGTTTCCCAATTACGTGTTCAACTGAATCCCAGGAACAAAGTTTTGTAATGGATTTTAACCCTTCTAGCAAACGCTATCTTGTTTGCTGTTTAGCTAAATAGGAAAATCACACTTTTAGGTTATTTTTGTCAAACTAAATGGCTGCTGAAATGCCAGCTTGTCATTGGTATGACACAAACTCAGTATAAATAATCTCATTCAATTCAATTCAATTCAATTTTATTTATATAGCGCCAATTCATGAAACATGTCGTCTCAAGGCACGTTACAAAGTCAAATTCAATCATATTATACAGATTGGGTCAGATTATACAGATTGGTCAAAAATGTCCTATATGCTGTTACAGAATATATTTTTCTGATATTTTTAGGAAACAGGAGGTAGACGGAAAACCGTGCATCCACTTGGGAGTGCCTACTACCGGCAAGTTATCATCAAGTTTAAGACTGGACAGTCTAAGGTTGTGTAGCAGAAATCAACTATTCATAACAGGACTTCAGACCCCTAGAAGGGGGTCAGAATGTTGTCTTTTCTTCGTGTTTTACTGCTGCAAACAGTGAGTAGAAAGCAAAATGCTAACTACTTGTTTTCAAGGGAGGCAACCCAAATCCCATGTTAAACACGTTCATTTAATTTCAAATTAACTGGAAATGGTGCAGCCGTTTTATGACAGCCCAAAGATTTCAGGGCTGAGTTTAACTCCGAGCGCTAGAACCGTTCCACACAGCAAACCAAAACAATTTAACCAAGGAAGGCCAAAATGATAATTTTCTTAGTGAGAGCGTGGTCTGAATGCATGTGTCGGCGTGACTCAGCGCTGTGATCATAGACATGCTGGGATGAATCATTTTGTGAATGCGGTTGGAGGGTAAATGGGAAAAAAGAGATAGAAGTGCAGCTCCCACAAACGTAGACTATGCATCATTACAAGTAACAATAATCCTTGTATGATTTGGGTTTTATTTAAAGCTATTAATCTTATTTTTGACAGTCTTTGAGGTCACTCACTCCTAAAAGGTCTGATTTTTGCGGGAAATGTGTATCCATGCATCTATTCCACTCTCCTAATCAAGGATATGACAATGGACAAATGTGCCCAGTAAGTTAAACAATGGGTTACTAAGGTAATTACTGTGACATTTGTTGGTAACAAAAAAAAACACCACTCACAACAGAGGTTACATGATAATAAAATATATTTTCTGTAGCAAATGTCAGCTACTTTAACAAATATAAGTGTGACATTTTATCATCACAATATGCATGTGTGCAAATACTTGTTTGTGATGCATTCATTGTTGGCAAGTCAATGCATGGCAATGTAATATTTAACCTGTAGGATGGGGTCTCCCTGCAGTAGATGCCCAGGTCTGAAACTGATGACAGTGCCAAAGATGCTAAAGACCTCAGAGTATTGGAAGCACAGAGATGAAAGAGAAATACAGGGAAATGGGGATGCATTGGCACTGATGCTATCGTCGCAATATTCACATTTAAAATTTCCATTACATGATTTTGCGAAATTGTGCAACCCTAGTCAATCATACTGGGTATCAAAACTTAAATGGCAACAAAATTAATTTCAGCTGAACAGATAAGAGGAGATTTCTATATTTGCAAAGGATTAAAATTTGTTAAAAGAAAAAAAATTAAGACTTTAAAATCAATACGAACCAAAAAAAAAAGAAAACTAGAATCAAATTTACAATGAATAAGAGCTAGGCATAAGAGCCTGTTTAGTTCTCAATGCATGCTGTCATTTTATTGCCCACAGACTCAGGTGTATCCCTACAGTTAAGCGGTTACCTCATACCCTTTTATTTGGCTTAAAGACATGTCTAAACAATGAGGACAGTGCTGCCTTTGTCTAACCTGACTCGCCAGATGGATGTAGTTCCACTGAGCTCCATACGGCTCCTCATGCGTGTGGAAAAGAGCCACATGTGTTAGCCATGGAGGTCAATTTAACTTTTTGGACAGTGGCAGGGGTCTCCTTTGCTCTGGGTTTGAAGGTATGGGGGCACTTGGAAAAAGTTGAAAAATTAAAATGTAAAACGAGATCTGGCAGAGAGAGTTAGCATTGTATACGATAGACGATATTAACTGTAATCAACCACGTGTTTTTATAAAGTTGAGTTATATTCCACTCGCCACACCCAGGCCTGATCACAGCTGCCCGACCGATACAATAAAGACACTACTTCAATACAAGCTTTCTAACATCATGATGTAGGTTAAACAATCTCGCAAAGAAACAGATCATGTCCCAATTTAAAGAAACTCCAAAAACTGATGAGAAACAATGTCATTGACATCTGTCTGTGTGAAAAGGGTTACAAAGACATTTTAAGGTTTTGGGACTTCCACTAAGCTCAGTGATAGCCACTATCCACAAGCATGGAATGGAGGTGAACCTTCCCTTGACTGGCATGTCTATAAAAATCATTCCAAGAGTATCTCAACAAGTCATCCAGGATATCAAATAGGAATCCTGATGAACATCTAAAGGTCTGCAGGTCTCACTTGCCTCATTTGAGGTCAATGTTTATGATTCAACGATAAGAGAGAACAAGAAAGAAATAAGAAAGCTGGCATCTATGGGAGTGCTTCAAAAACAAAACCCCTACTAACTAAAGAACATTAAGGCCCAACTCTTATTTGCCAAAAAAAGCCTCTGTGAATTGTTTGGTTTGTGCCTCATAACATGGCGTGTAAAACTGACGGCATTTTGTTTGGAAAAAGATTATTGTAGCAGCTGTGTGATGGTCTCAGACTGATTTGGGGATTCAGGATCTGTTCGATTTGCTGTAATTGATGGATTTTTTTAGTTCTGATCTTTAGTAGATAATTTTCTGAGCTTTCCTAAGCGCAACTGCACTTGTATGCAGATGAACAATATTCTAGAACACATCAGCAAGTCCACTTCCATCCATCCATTGTCAGTACTCTCAGGTCTCCAGTCAATCACAGGGCAACACTGAGACACACAGGACAAAACAACCATCCACGTACACACTCATACCTAAGGGCATTTGGGACAGACCAATTAACTGTGTGGAAGGAAGCTGGAGTACCCGGAGAGAACCCAGGCATTGACAGGAAGAACATGCAAACTCCATGCCGAGGGACCCCAGGGCAGGATTCGAACAGCCATGCAAGTCATGAAGCCAAGTATGTCAACTTGTATATGGATAAAGAAGTAAATTAATTAACGCTTCTGAGCGGCCTCGTCAAAGTCCGGGCTTACGTCTCTCTGTGATGCTGTGGTATGACCTTAAACAGGCCTGAAAACACTTGAATGTTCCTGAATTGAAACAATTCTGCGAGGAAAAGAGCGGCTCTAAATTCCCCCACAGAGATGCAAATGACACCAAGTCATTCCTCTTAGAGACTATAATCCTGCACCTTACAGGCTGTCTCAGTGTGCTGTGGGAAGAAACCCAGCATCCTAATATCATAACTCATAACTGCTTATGGTTAAGGCGGACATGTATTATTATCACGCTGTGGAAATATTTAGAGAGAAGAGTAAAATTCCACACCGCACCAGATGGCTTGTGATGCCTTCACCGCCATAGGAAACCATTTGGAAAACTTGATGCAACGGAAAGCGTGTACATCAGGGGTAATGTTACGCGTATTACCATGACTAAGGGGAAAAGTCTTGACAACAGGAGTTAGCTCAAACTCCCGCTGGGCATTGGTGGTGGTTGGGGGGGGGGGGGGGTGAGTGCTGGGGCAGATGGAAAGCAAAGGCTGATGACCAGATGTGAAGCTTTTCAAAGCTTTTCCTTAATCTGCTGCTGATGGCATGTATTCCTTTCTTCACACCCACCCCTTACGAGCCTATTAATAATAACTCTGACAATAAGGCCTGTAATAAATGGATGTGAGGGGAAAGACGACAGGCTAATTAATAAATATGGAACTTTTTGGGGGGATGATAAATGTTCAACAAGTAGTCAAAGCCGGTGTGAGCACACAAACTCAGAGCTCGGAAGCTGATGAGATGTGAACCGAGAGCTCTGAGAATAAAAACAACTGTCTACTCTCTTCAAGGAGCATTTTTCTCATAAGAAACAAGAAACAGGCTCTAATGACAGCTGTAGATTTTGCCTGCTGGGATGACGCATCTAAATATATGCATAATTTTCCCGTATAACACAAGTTATCATGTAGAAAAGCTCCCTATTGTCAAAGACTGGCTCCTGGCTCATTCTGTTCCAGATCAAATTGCTGCTCACCCTCTTCCCTCAGATGCACTGCCTCATATAGCATCGGTTGGCACTCCTGCGTCAGTCTTACACAAGGCATGGCGGCCTCGCCAACTCACAAAGATGCTCTGACACACACATCTCACAAATAAAGTAGAAATGAAAGCATAGTGATTAGGCAGGAGAGAAGATGTGTATGTTGAACCTGGGGGCTGCAGAACAATAGTGTAGAAGTTGAGCCAAAGATATGTCAGATTTTAAAGAGAGGTCCTGAATCAATCCGCTGGAGATCAGCCGAGCCTATTTTTGACCGTCATCAACTCGGATCTCTGATGATGAGTTGTAGGTCAAATTAGGAACATTTTAAATTGTTTTAGAGATGACATAATCAATTAGCCAGAAATCTGAATTACCTAATTTCTTGTTGATAGGCTCTGATAAGTGATCGGCAGGTCAAGACTGACCAATCAGAGTCTTTTAGAGATGCACCAATAAATCAGCCAGAGATTAGAATCTGTAACATTTTTCCATTAGTAAGCAGCAAGTCAGAAAGTGAAAATGACAACATTATT
The DNA here is from genome assembly GCA_037039145.1 of Fundulus diaphanus. Classification (NCBI taxonomy): domain Eukaryota; kingdom Metazoa; phylum Chordata; class Actinopteri; order Cyprinodontiformes; family Fundulidae; genus Fundulus; species Fundulus diaphanus. The sequence goes on along the minus strand of CM073123.1, from coordinate 26,474,376 downwards.
TTAGAGATGAACTAATTAATCACCCAGGGATTGGAACAGCCAGTTTTCTCTAGATTTTCCAATCGAATCCTGAAAAATCCGATTTTTGAAAACAAACACTTCCACAACTTTTGCTCTCGAAACCCATCAACCAACAACAGCTAGAATGATGCACTTTGTCCGAGTTTGACAACAACTGGACAAAGGTTAGCAATGCTTTGATTCTCCAGTGGCGACAATCCTTCATTTTTGCTCCTATGTTGGATTCAAGACGACTACTTCTATTGAAAAACTTTCTGTGCATTTTTTGTCCTGTTTGTAATACAGTCCTTGGGGAAACCAGTTCTGTATCATTAAATATTGGAATCTGCAGCTCAGTTCTCAAAGAAAACCTGAAGGCGACTTCAACCAGGAAAAGCATGATGGGTGCATCTCAAAATATTTTTGCCCTGTAATCAAATGTTTTAAAACTAACAATGTCCTTTAACATAATATATCCTATAATATATCTTATGGGCACATCAATAGACAGCATTTAATTAGATGCACACTTTTTGAGTTTAATAAGAATGAGGTGAAGGTTATGGACAACTGCTTTAACACATAAATAGGAAGTATCATGTGATTCCTTTATTTTCTGGTGGATTTAAAACTTACTACCTCAATCAAAGAATCTCCCTGCCATTTTTCTCTCCTCTGATGTGTTACAGTCCTTATAATGAAGAACTGGAATCAATAGGTCAGACCTACACAAAACCTATAATTGGTATGAGACTGGAAAAACCTCATCATTGCATCTCTGTGTTTTTAACCCCGATCATTAAATGCATCAAAACCAAAACCTTCGACCATTTTTGGTGAGGGTTAGGGACACACAATTTGGTGCATAAATGGGGATAATCTTGTGATTCTTATATATTTTGTAGTATTCAAAACTACCACCTTTACCAAAGCACCTGAAGCATATTTATTTTCCTGTTTATAGAGTAAAATCGTTAGAATTAATAATTGGAATCGGTGGATGAGACCTGAAAGGCGGTCAGAAATGTGTACCGGCCTAGAAAATCTCTATCACAAGGTGATTTGACGGTCTGAAAGACAGTAAGCGGAGAAGCTTCACGGACCCCGTCCTGAAGATGAAAGGAAGTGCTTTAACAATGAGACAAAACTGGACAAATTAGTGTCAATGCAGCATGAAAAAGTTCTGACATAACTAATCTGGAGTGGCTGTTATGTAATTCATGTGCAGCGCAGTAATTCAATGCAGCGCAACATAACAACACCCTAATGTGCTGTAATTTCTCCTAATTTCCCTCAAGATCTGAATAAAGAATAAGCTGGTGCATCCGATAAATGCACACAAAGAAGCACAGCCACCCATACAGGAGTAGAACAGCAATATTCCAGTTGAAGTAGCTCAAATCTACGTGCACAACAAAATGCGCTCTGTATTCTGACGGCTTGTGACATGAAGCACCATGAACTTCTTCAGCAATATGAGCTAAAGTGGCTGCGCTGTTGGGTCAGAACACAGGGGCCAGCCGTCGCTGGCCAGCGCATCAACGAGCGCTGACCTGGTCGCCGAGTCTCCGCTGTTCCGTCGTTGGACCACATTTGATAGAAAGTGGCCATTGCAGACTGGGAGCACCTGACAAGAGCTGCGGTGTTGGAGATGCTCTGACCCAGTCATCTAGCCTTGACAGTTTGGCTTAAGTCAACCTCATTCAACTCCTTATAGGTGTCCCTTTTCCCTTCTAACACATCAACTCTGAGGACAGAGCATTCTGCTGGATCCCAATGCCCACCTACCCGCAGGTGCCATGATGAAGAGATAATCAGTGTCGTTCCCTTTACCCGTCAGTGGTCATAATGTTACGGCTGGTCGGTGTGTAAGACGGGAAAATGCTGTAAATCTCTGATTTCTTTCTGAATTCTTTAAAAGACAATTTTATTTACTTCACTGGAGCTCACTTTTCAAGAATTTCATTACTAAGAAGGAGTGAGATATATGTAGCCAAAGTCTCTTGGTAAGAGGTGGTAGCTTTGATTCCCCCTCATCATCACCGCATACGTCCCTAAGCTTTATCTGACTTTTCATAACTCCGATCACAATTTCAATCTCTGGCCAACTGGTTAGTGCATTTCTAGGAGTGATCACAAAATTTCCTGCATAACATGTAGCTTACTCAATACAGTAAATATATTTTGTTTTCAGTGGAGCTTATTTACCAATTATCAATGGTAATATAGCCGATACATCGAAATTAATGACATGATTTCTGCAATATTCAGTAAGGTAAAGTAAGTCTCCATCAAGACCTCAGCAGATCTAGGCAGCATTAAAACAAAACTCCATAAAATGTTGACACATTTTAAACCTCAAAGGTCACAAATAATATGTCAAAAGCTAAAAGGAGTCCAAGGAGTGACAGTCCGGTACGGTCAAAGCATTCAAAGAAACCGATTTATTGTAAAGCAAACAAAAAAACATGATGATTGAAGCATTAAAAGAAAGAGATTTACAAACCCAATACCTCACATAATAATTTTTTTTAAACCTAGTATGGAAAATAAGATATGAAATGCTGAAGGGGTTTCAACACCGGTGAATGAAAAAAAAAATAATTAAGTCAATGTGCAAAGGTAGAGCATTCAAAAGAGGCATTTTAATAAATATAGGTCATAGTGTCCAACAAGTTGATGGTTTAATTAAAAAAAAAAGCATAGCAAAATCTTGAAGACATTTTTTATGTGCTCCAAAAACACCCATCCTGACCCGGGTTTATGCAATTTGCAACAACACGGCCAAAGTTATCCCGAAATGAAGGACAAACCTAAACATATGCATATAAAAACACAAAATGTGAAAGGACTCAGGACGGATGGGACTGTGAGACTTTTTTAAGACCCAGCAGAAACCCCGATACCAACTGATTTGTTCATGCCTGTGAAGATCTGGTTTGGTTTTGTCTTCACATTTAATTTGGAAACTCTAATCCCTGCGCACTCATCAAAACCAACGCTGCAAATGAGGTTATGTTTCAGTTTGGCTTTGCTGAGACAGTGCTGCTGAGCCGTGCACAAACAGTTGGCTTGAGATCCCAAATAGACCCTGACAGGTATAGGCTACAACCCCAGACAGCGGCTCTGGCTGCCCAGGCATCTTCACACAGCTGCTATTTTGTGAACGTTTGTTTTTTCTCCCTATTTTGCCTTTCCCTGCATCCTCTGCTCTGAAGTGAACTGATTTCACTCTGCTTTGGCACCCCCCCCCCCTATCAAGAAAGGGAGTCTGGGTGAGTGCGTTCATTCTCCAGATGCACTGGGAGACTAAAAGGGGGGCATGCTTTTTGCATCTTGCTCATGTCAGACAATCATTTTCTTTAAAGGAAGCCTGGCAACGATCAAAGATACACTCAGAGCGTTTGTCTCCAAAAAAAAAAGAAAAACAGGGACCTAATGATGTTTTACCCTCCCTGCCAAACCGCTCCATCCCCCCTCCCCTCCACCTCCGATGAGGTGCTTTACAACCGATCGTACGATGCGACCACACGGCCAGCGCTGCTGTCTTACCGGCTGCTGTATGTGGCGAGACGTCCCCCTCCCCGCCGGAGGAAGATGCTGCTGCCCGGGCTGCCGCCGCTGCTGGACCCCGCGCTGGAAATAGTCGCTGCCGGCGGCGGCTCTGCTGCCCGCCACCCGGTCCCTCTTCTCCCGCACGCTGGAGCCTGTGTTTTCTCTCTCCTCGCCGGAGTCGAGGGTGCTGAAGTTCCACACAATGAGGGTCTGCACCAGCAGAACCGTGAGGGCTGCGATCAGGGCGGACCGAGACCGGCGGGCCAGCCTGCGAGCGCAGGAGCCGCAGACCATGTTGGCACGGCGCGCTGCACGGAGCTGGAGGAGCGTCTGCGGCTCTGAGCGAGCGGGGAGAAGGGATGAGAAGAGTGGAAGTACAGGGGGAAGCAGCGGCAGCAGAAGAGGAGGAGGAGGAGGAGGAGGAGGTGGTTTTAGTGGAGGGAGGCTGAGCTTTATGGTGGCGGAGGAGGCGAGGAGGAGCGTAGAGAAGGAGAGACAGGGGGGCCACCGTGTGGTGGAACCCGACAGAAGTGATGCTCCAGGCGCTATCGCTCCACTTCCAGTTCAGTCTCGGTGTGACGGAAATTAGTCCACATTTTAATCTACCAAAAGAGGAATTTGGATGATATCAAATAGGTCCAGGTAATTGCAAATATGGAAATGTTCACTTAGCGTTATTAGAAGGCAGAAAATTACAGGATTACTGCGCCTTTAGGGCTTCTTGACAGACAAGTTAACTGATGTCAACAGGGGCCTTATTGGCTGTGGGTCCCTACCTAGCCCTATTTTTTGCCTTCGGCACTTTCACCAATTCGTACGTTTCAGTCAACTTTCGGTTGGGCTAAACTTTAAGGATTTTTTCTATATACACGTTTTCAGGCCTGTGAAAAGTATTTGCCCTTTTGAGTGATTCTTTTGTGTCTGCATTTTTGTTCACAATTAAATGTTCCAAGTCATCAAACTAATTTTAAATCGAACAAAGATAACCTTACTAAATTCAAAATGCAGCTTAGATGATGATTTGATGTATTAATGGACAAAAAGCTATACTAACAAACCCACCCATATATGAAAAAGTAATCACACCTCCATATTTGCTTGATCGTGATTTTTTTTTTTTTGGAAAGCCATGTTCAGTTTCACTGACCACAACCAGACCTCATTACCAGATATGCAGGTTCAAGATCACTGAAATAGTATCTGTCTGACAACATGAAGTAGACTAACAGACAGTGGTGGCTGGTCAATAGGGGGCACTAGGACAACACCCCAATCAAAATTGCAAGACAAAAGTGTAAACAGTGAACATAAATCACAAATTCCATGTCCGTTCTTTCATAACATATGACTGATATGTAATTTTCAACATTCCTGTTCCATTTATTGATCTATGTTGTGTGTGTAAGCCTTTGCTGTGGCCAGACAGACAGATGAGTGTGTATGCTCATTCTAACACTTTTGACTTCCATGTGACTTCATGCTCGTCTCTAATTGGTTATTCATTTACCATGTCTGTCCATCAAAGTCACTCCCCTGGCAGCTTAGATGCACAGATGTAAATGTCACCCAAACGTATGAATGCAAACGCAAGGGTCAGACTAAAACAACGACAAGACAGGAAAAACTGGAGCAGCGAAAGAATATTCACCATTATTTACAAAATAATAATGTCACGAGGCTTTTGCTAGAGGAAAGAAAGTGGATAAAGGAACTTGGATGGGACCGACCAGACTTACGTGACTTACCTGTACAGTTTTGTACAGCATTGCCGTGTGGTTATGTTTCCCCACACAAAAATAGATAAATCCATGAATAAAAAAATAAAAATTATCACTAGCCACCACTACAAACAGATGTCAGAAAGCAACACTTCCAGGCCCAATCTTAGGAAATTCAAGAGCAAACAATAAAGTTTTTTTAATTATTTTTATTTACATCAATCGGTCTAGAAAAAGAAGATGTCTGCATCTATCTTTTGGGCCACTAGTTAATTACAGCTACAGCCATTGTTCATGAATGAAGAAAGCATGGAACAGTGATGAACCTTCCCAGGAAACCATAATTACTTCAAGCGAGCCCAGACAACTCATCCAGGAGGTCACACCCCCATGTTTGTTTGATCATGAATTAATCGTTCAACAATAAGAAAAAGGCAAAAGGGCGTCTCTGGGAGGCCTCCTGCTACATGTTGATGCACATGATCTACTTAGAACTAAGAGCCCCGATCGCAGTGGACCAGAGAAATCCTGATGCAAAAGTAATGCTTTGTAAAGAAATGTGTTAAAATTAGTTAATAGCATTTGTTGCATTGTTGTGTGAGGTTTTCTCTGCTCAGTCACTCTCATTCTGTGGTATATGTTTTATAAGGGTAGTTTCTGGTATCGACTGACCAACAATAATGAGACTGAAGCTGTTGTAAGATGGCAGTATTCTGCTTCAGTCTTGCCCCCTCTGTGACTGGCCATCAGCTCAAATCTGTGAGATACTTTGGACGGTCGTCTAGAACAACTGAGATACTGATGGCTTATTATTTCACTGCCTGCTCTTCAGGGACCACCTCAACAAATCCAAACTGTGTGACAATCACATCCGTCCTGCTCTGAAACATCACTGGAATTACAGTGGTACAAGATACAAAAATTATAAGCTGCTGCAGAATCCTGAATTTCAACCATAAAATATCTTATGAATTCAAATTATATTCTCAGTTTAGCTCTAGACTACTCTGTCAGTAACGTCTGCCAATGTCTGTGTACAGGATTTTCTTATTTCTTTCCCTGTTTTCTCCTTGTTGGCTCATATGTTGCCTCCAGTGTTATTGTGTTGATTTGGTATGAGGTCATCTAGCCTCTGCAGTGCTTTTCCTGTCAGCATTCAACTCAGCAGCCTTTCTCTTTCGTTCTTGTCAGCTACATAAAGTTTGGAGTAAATACAGGTATATTACATTTTTTTCCACTTTTCACTTTTTTTTTTCTTCCAATCAAGTCATCTGCATACATTTCTCCAACATAAAAGAGACCGTGCTCCTCTTTGTAGTGCTTTGTTGATTTTTCTGGGCTGCTATATCCAATTTCCATAGGCAGCATTTAGGACCTTGTACTTTAATATGAATCTTTGATGGAATCTAGGAGAAAAGCAATGAAAATCCCTTTTTGGAAAGGTAAGCTTAAGAAGCTATTTTCAGCTCTATTTATTGTTTCAGGGAATGGGTCCAGAATCTGACAGAGCCCATCCAAGACTTTATTGAGGTTTTTTTAGAAATAATTTGTTTCTGTCATTGATGTTAAAAGACCCCTAACCTGTGATTATGAGCCTTATGAATGTTTAACACTAGGTTGTTCTAAATTTACCACTTCCATCTTTCCATTTATCATGACTTGTAATCAAGCTCCATTACGAGTTTTTTGCTTCCTTTTAGCCATGTTATGGTGCCCTGCACAAATGGCACCAATAGTAAAAACATGAAATGGTCTTAAAGTACTTTTTTTTTTTTAAATGTATTCAAATTAAAGATTGGATTCATGCCCCTGCCGTGACATAATACATCTTAAAGTAAATTTAGCTTTTAGTGCAGGGGAATAAATCCAATCTTTCATTTGAATAAATTTATTCAGCTGGGGGAAAAAGCCACATTAAAAATGCAAAGGCAGATTTCAAATGTTGGGTTCCTTTAAAAGATGAAAAATAGAGATCCAAACCAACGTGGCCCTGTGTGGAAAAGTTACTACTTCCCAAACCAAAAAGCTGGTTGTGCCATCCATGGGAGCAACAGCTGCAATGACTCTTAGATTGACCCACTCAAGATGCTTTCAGACAATGTTTTCTTGAGGTCTAATGCCTTAGAAATGACTTGTTATACTCTAGATGTTTGTTTTCTCTTCTCCCCTCTGCTGCTCCTGCGTTTCTCTCTCTAGGTGGACGTGGCCAATCTGTTGAGGTGCTCTCACACCTGGTCCTCGGTTCCTCATCTGGCAGGCTGCTTAAAAGGATCTGAGAGGTTTACCTTTGACATCAAGGAACTGGAGTTTTCCTTTGTTATGTAATTTCTGGTCCCTGGTGGCTTAATTCTTGTCTCACCGGGCCTCATACTCATGATCTTGACCTCAACCACCAGGATAATTCACGGTGTTCACGATGATGTGCTCTGAGAATCCTCAGGACAACCGAGCAATGCTTACTCAGACTTTGATCCTAGACAAAAAACCCACTCCTGGAACTCTGGAAGAAGAATCATTGTTTTGTGTACAATCATTTTCACACCAGTTCTTACCACCGTTCCTTAGTCTGCTTAACCTGACTTCCGCCAGATGCATATCGCTCCGCCTAGCTTCACTCACATACATCTGGGACACCGCCGGTAGAGAGTGATTTCTCCAACCAAATTTATGGTCTGGCCAATCAGGATGCAGGGCTGGAGTTTCATAGATGTGACGTAGTGGAGACGCAACCATGACGTGAGACTGTTTTGATAGCAATGGCGGCTCGTCGAGGAAGCAAGCGTTAACATCGATGCTGCTATTTCTTCCGTGTTGTCCAATCTACCTAATATTGTTTCATTAAAAGAACATCAGAGAACGCCTCTGAAGGCTTTGTTGGTGGAAACGATGTTTTCGCCCTTCTCCCGACCGGATTTGGCAAGTTTTGTTTTCCGGGGCAAGTCCGCGGCGGACGCGGAAGCGCCCCGGAGCGGTTAGCGGTTAGCGCGAACCATGTTAGGAGGCCTTTAGTCCTCAACGCGGTCGCCCCGGAATCGACTCTGACCCGCGGCGCTTTGCCGCCTGTCTTCCCCCCTCTTCCTGTCAGCTCACTGTCAATAAAACGCATGCCACTAGAGCCGTAAACACATTATTATTATTATTATTTTTTTTTTTTCTGCGTCGCTATCATCAGCGTCACGGGTTAGCTTCGGTGTGAGTGGTTGAAATAGCACGTCAATAAAGATGACAGACAAGTGGCTTATCCAATCATATGCAAGAATTTTTAATAAGGCCCAGCCTTCTGTAAAGGCAATTCCTATGGAGGAGTCCCAGATGTATGTGAGTGAAGCTAAGCGGAGCGATATGCATCTGGCGGAAGTCAGGTTATAGTCTGCTTGCATTTTGGTCAAAACAAACTTTACAGTTTTGACATTTCCAAACTAATGTAAATGGCTTTTTTCCCCCCTCTAATCTTTTCTTGAATTTCCTTAGAGCAGAGCATGATTTGTTGCTTTTTGAAATTTGAGATTTTTTATCCTACATCATGTTATCAGACAGATTCTATTGAAGTGATTGCTTGATTTCTACATGCATGGTAGTACGCAATCCTCAGTGTTGTCGTGAAACTGAATGTAAAAATGTGGTTGATTGAAAAAAAAGTGTGGCATGGCTTTTTTCCCTTTATAAATTACATCATTTGAAAACCCCTTTTTATTTTCACTTACCCTCACTGACTTTATCAAAGTTGGTTGAAAGTGACACATTTAACTAAGAAAGCAAAACTCAAAGAAATCTATAAGAGGGCAAACAATGTTTCACATTACCAAAGTTAATCAGTGCATATACAATCGTTCCAGTATTACTCCATTCCTTGAGGTATAAATGTGACTCAGGGGGCAGCTTCTCGTAACCTATTACTCCAAATGTATCATTTTAGATGCAAATATCTCTGTGACCTCTGCCTCTATTTTTCTGATACAATGTACAACATACAAATGAATATATTTTACACAACCTATATAAAAATGCAGAAAACATGGGGACATTTTATTTTTTGGTCTAACCTATCAATTACGATACAAAGAAAATTCAAACGCTTGACGTTTTATTCCAGCCAAAAAGATTTTCTTTTTCAAAAAATGTGACGTTTCCTCACCATTACCTGTATCGGGCTTCTTCAAAATGGGAGAAACCAGAGCACTTATACTTAAAACCAGCCAGATGTGTAATCTTCACAAATCAAGGAAGAAAAATAGCAACTCACCCAAAATGACCAAGATGTTCATTTAGTTATCAAAAAACTAGAACTGTGACAAAACTAGCTAGGATGAGGACACGGTTATATTAAATATATTCCAGATCTACAAACAATTAGAAATAATAATAATCAAAATGTTGCTTTAGAACAAATCATAAAATATGGAAGAATCTCAAACTGACAGTTTGAGGTCTTTGAATTAAAACTAAATCATCAAAGAAGTAGGACTTTTCCCGCTTATAAACTGAGTGCATTTTCCAGTAAGTGGTAGCTACAAAAGCCCCAGTCTTTGCCTCTACCTCCCTTTTCAGTCTCCTGAAGCCGTTCATGGTTCTCAGGTTTGGCAATCACATAAACAGAGTCACTGTATCTCCTGCAGCAAGCCCCTTTTTCTTCACAGCAGTCGTTTTGACTTGTCATGGTAGGAAAGGCAAAGGTGTTACTAAAAACATTAAGCCATGGCTCACTGCTAGTCAAGTCTCTCAGTAAGTCACCGCAGTAAGCCAACGTCAATAGCCAGCAGAGTCGTCATAGTGAAAAGCTGTCATTTTATGCCCCTTAAAGCGGAAATACACCTAAGCTCAACATTTCACAGGCAGCCCGTCCTGTTTTTATCAGTGAGGAAAACTCTTTGAAGAACCTTTAAGGTTTTAAAAGGCTGTTTTTTTCAGACCAAACCAGGTGCTTTTGTTCCCTTAACTTCACCATGTACAACATTGATTCATTCCTCCCCTGGAAAAGTTGCCAGTCCATCATAGGGCACCACCAAGACACACAGTACAGGCAACAATACACAAACACTGAGACCCTACGAGGGGAATATCTGGTTCCCAATTAACTAACAGTCACATATTTGGTAAACAGCACGAGCAAGAGTGTCCAGAGAGAAACCACGTAGGCGTAGGGAGAACATGCAAACTCACGCAAGAGAGAGTCCAGACCTGAGCCCAAATTCAAAGTGACTGGTAAAGGCTGGAAAACTCTCCTGAGCTTCAGGTATTTTGGACTAAAGAATAGGCAAAAGTTTCAGTCTCCAGCTGCACAAAGCTGGTAGAAACGTGCCACAACAGCCATACCCACAGCGAAAAAGAGGTTCTGCAAACTAGTGGTTCAATGGCTGAATACAAATGCACAATACACTTTTCAGATCTCTGTGTTAAAATAGGTAAGAATCGTGTATCATTTCTCATTCCACTTTACAATTATGCACTGCTTTGTGTTCATCCGTCACATAAAATGTTCATTTATGTTCATTAAACTTTGTGGTTGAACCTGAAAAAAAATGTGAAAAAGTATAAAGTGCCTTAGTAGTTTTGCAAAGCAGTGCAACTCTTGCCAGTCCTGCCAGGATGATGCCCCAACTGTGCCTTTAGACGTATAATATTCAAAGTGTCTATCCAGTCAGTCTTCTCTGCACAATCTTGCTGCTTAACAGTAGCACTGTCTGAAAAAGATGAGAGGCTAAAAAGAAGTTTTAAACATTTCCACAACGTTAACATGCAGCATCTGTGCCCAATTTCAGAATGATTCACATTATGTCATTTTACTGCACTGCACACTATAATTTGCCTGGCTGAATGTACACGTGTTAGGCCTGGGAGGAAAATTCCCCCTCAGAGGAGGCTGCAGTCCATGCCAGACTGACTGACAGCAGCACAATACAAGGAGCTTTCCTGCTTCGGGATACCGTTGCTTCTCACTCCGGGACGGGCCACTCCGGGGAAATAGAAAATCTCTTCACTTTTCCTTCCATATTTCTTGTCATGAAGTGCACTGTGGTTGTCACTCGCATCACGTTGGGTGGATAGTTTATTTTTAATGCCTGACTCATCCACTGTCTCCATCGGAGCAAGGGTTTCACTGTTGATTTTGAATACGAAGTGAAAAAAATAATAATTATAACCTTTTTTTTATTATATTTTAGTCATAGATTTGGGTAACTTACAGGTATGTTTACCCTATTTATAAAAAAAGGCAAGTATAATTTCAACTGTTGAATGTCAAATTCTGTTCCCAGTTATCAGTGTGTTGTTTTTTTTTTGGTAAATTGTTTTGCATCTAGAGCTTGATGTGCATGTTAGGGTTATTGGAGCTTTAAAACAGGGAATACCACAATATACTGAGAACAATCCTACAATACTCCGCACAGCCGCCGGAAATCACGTATGGATGATCGCTTTTCGTTTTGTCATCCAGCGTCTAGTTATTTTGGATGTAAAAATGTTTACCGTATAAACAGCCTTATTGTGTTTCTTATATAGGCACGCACAACAAAGGAGAGTGACGTCAGTAGTGACTGAAACAGTGGCAGACTGAAAAGATATGTCTAAAAAGACTTAAAATAGATAAACATTTTGTAAAATGTAATTTAAATACATGCAATTTCTGATGAGGAATACATGACGAACAACGGAGGAGATTTTATAACATGGAGGCACTGGGCACAGGTGTCCCGATCAATGTGATAATGCTCTACCTCTTGAGGCTGCCGCATAGATTTTAACAGAAATAAAAAAAAGTTCTGTAAATGGCACCAAGAATACATTTTCTATTGCTTAATTGGATGTCTGGTCTATGAGAGCAGGCATTCCTCAGTGTTGTATATGTAAGTGTAGAAAAATACTGTTTATGCATCACAGAAGGTTTGATTCACAGGCCAGCAGTCTGTGCTTAACTAAAGAGCTGTTCTGTGTTTATTAAGGTAATAAATTTCATTTAAGCAGCTCAAGTTTGAAAGTGAAAACTGTCTGCCAGGTCAGACCTAAATAACTGGATTACCGAAGCTGAAAAACAACACAGAGCAAAGATTCTTTTGAACAAAATTTGATATTTGCAAAATCTTTATTTATTGCATATTTATTGCATAACCTGTTTGTCTGTCTGTGCTTCTGATAGCGTCAGTCACAACATTTGGGTGAATTACGGGCGCAGCTGTGGATGCATTGTAAGGCAATACCTCAAACACACGCCCCCTTATCGTGGAAGGAAATCAATAGAAATCACACATCAGGAAAACAATTTTAGACCTCCGTAAAGTCTGTTTCGTTGTTGGGTACAATTGATCGTAGATTACATCTCTTATTCAACCACGCAGACTTGGGATAAGAGAGCAAGTTTTTTAGCCGATAGCAGAGATGATTAAGAGAATATTTTTTCTCTGCTAAATGCATTGCTATGTGTAATGGACAGAGGCTAAAAAACGGCGTTCCTGATCTGGAAGTCTGTGAAAGTAAAAAATTGATCTGAGAATTTTCAAGATTTATAAATCTATGGAAAAAGAAAACAGAGGTTGGAAAAGTATCAGTATTTCCAAACTTTATTTCTTATTCCATTGTCTAAATATTTCCTTTCTTCAGTTCTTTCTTCTTTGCTCACATCCTTCCTTCCATCCTACTTGTTTTTCTTCCGCTGTCCCTATTCCTTTTTATTCCTACCTTCTGTCTGTGTCCTTGTGTTCTTCCATCCTTCCCACCTGTCAATCCCCCGATTATTCTGCACGTCTTACCTCCCTTAATATTCTCCTTTATTTCTGCCCTTCCACCCTTCCTTTTCACTTTCTTTTAATTCTTTAAGTTATATGTTCCTTTTTTTCTTGTGTCTTAGGTCCCCTCCTACCTTCATCCCTTGCTTCCTTGTGTCCTTTCCTCCGTTCTGTCAGTTTTCCTTGTCTCTGAGCTCCCTTCTTCCTTCCCTTTTTTCAACGTATTCTCCCTCCGTTTCCTTATACTTCACTTGTGTCTTTACATGCTTCCTGTTCCGCTTTTCCCTGGCCTTGTTTCCTTCACAGTGTCCTTCCTTCCTTCCATCCAGTCTTTGGTTTTTAATGGGTATTAGGGACTGAGAACCCTGGTGAGTCGAGTCTTGAATATTGTGGAATGTTTCAATGAAAAATATTAAGAAACCCTGAATTAATTACATTAATAATGCTGGAACCTGAAAAAATGTATTTTATGACAGTTCCAGTGGTAGCAATGTGTTGAACTCCAATCAAAGATGTTTTTATATTTTCTTTTTTCTCTTGTATTGAGTGCATTATTAATGAAAAGGAGCTCCTTTTAAACATATCAACATTACTTTCAGCATAAATGAGGGTGAAGGGTGAATATGTTAACTGCATGCCGAGGGTGCAGATGTCAGCAACCTTCTTCTGATGGTGTTCTCTTGTTTTCAAAGTTCTGAGGCAACAGATATAGACTTTTCTAATGTTAATAAATCAGATTTTTCTAAGCCATTCTGCACTATGACATATGAAATAGTACAATTCTACATTTGTTTTCTGTCTTTGATCCACAATGTATTGCAGCAATCGTATAATTTTGCCTGACTATACAAAGACAGTAGCAATTGCTTTCTGACAAATTGATAGCTGGTTATGTTTATTGAAGGGCAAAATAACATAACTGGTGGAAGAAAACAATAAAATTGCTAGATGCAAATTCCAACACCCGCCAATGTTTTGCATATATCGCCCCTTGGACTGGGAAGTAAATTATACGCTGCGGTGGCTATTGAAACACAGAAATAGGAATTATTATTTTGAGCCACACACTGTGGGTTTCATCTTCAGGGATCGCATTACTGACATGCAGACAAAGCACACGCAGAGTCCAAAACAACAGTCTGATAGCAGACAAAAGGAGCTGGTTCTCTCAGACAGCGAGCTGCTAACCTTGCTGCACTTGAACCAACAGTGTCATTAGACATTCTTGTCATTTTCAGAATTACAATGGCGCAGGGGGCTGGGAGGGGGGAATTAATCTGTAACAAATTTAACTGTTAAATTTGTTCTGCTAGACAGAAAAACACACAACAAATTAAAGAGATTGATGCTGACCTAATGGAGAATATTGTTGGTTTTAGACATTGTGGTGTTTGCCAATTCTCCGGATTAGGCCAGCAAAACTTATACTGCTGTAATGTAATGTGGTGGACACGCATCCGACAGACAAAGCAAGATTTTGCAATGGTCACATTACAGTGCAGTTATACACCCAGTGCAGTTAACATTTTTTTTATTAATTTTTTTACATTTTATGTACATTACAACCACAAATTTACAAATAATAATCTTAAACATAACTTTGCATTTGTATTTAGATCTTTCTGAGTGAACACTTAGAAACAACTTTGATGCAGTTACAGCTCCAAGTCTTTTGGGGTTTGTCTCTTACGAGCTTTGCACCTCTGGAGATGGAAATGTTTTCCTATTCTTTGCACATCAGTTCAAGCACAGTCAGGTTTGATGTGAACAACAACTTCCAGGTCTTGCCAGAGATTCTCAACTAGAATTAGATGCGGCCTTTGACCGTTCTATTCAAAAGCATAGATATACTTTGATCTAACCAATTACATTGGAGCTCTGGCTGTATGTTGAGGATTGCTGTCATGCTGGAAGCTGAACCTTCGCCTCTTTCTCAGGTTTTCTGCAGCCTCTAACGCAGATATGTGAAGCTCCATGCCCTGCAGCCCCCATCAGGTCTGTGATGCCATTATATCCGGCACACAAGATAATTTGAGCTATTTATTATTAATGGCCAACCAGTATAGTGCCCAGACAAGTCACACTGCATGTCCCACAATGCACTGCAACAGCTACTGAAAGCTCAAAACGGGAATGCACAAGCTGTTCTTGTGCAAGAATCAGACGCAACAAGGAAACTAATTGTTTTTTTTGTATTGCCAAGTCAACACAGCCCAAGCCAGTTCCGCTGTGTTCTTAAGTGGGTAATTTTGCACTTGACGCACAAAAAGATATTCTGGAACTGTTCTGTAATTCACTTTTAATGTGAAGAAACCACCTGCAATCATCTCTATGGAGGCTGTAGAAATGCATTGCGCCAGCATAACTGAGGCAAAGTATTACTTTCTGGGTCTCGCATCGTTTATCCCCTTCATTGTCTATAGACCAGGAGTCTGCAACCTGCAGTCACAAGTGCCTCTTTGGACGTTGCACAATAGCTCTTGATAACTTTGGCTAAAAATAATAAAGAACCAACTAATGTTTTTAAATGTATATATAATAACAAATGCAGGTCTCACACTTGAAGGTCTAAAGGATTTCTTCCAAGATTTCCCGTTATTTAGCTCCCTCCATCTTCCCATCTACCTTGACCAGTTTCCCTGCCTCTGTGAAAGAAAAGGAGCTCCAGAGCATGATTAACCATGGTCATAGTGGGCTCAGGGTGATGTTCAGTGTTAGTTTTTCACCACATTGAGAAATTAAGAAAAAAAGTGAACTCTTGGTCTCATCTGGCCATAGGACTTGCTTATGTTTACCCACATCTGGCAAACAGCAGGATTTCTAATGTCTTTATTTTAGCCAGTCCCGTTCTTCTTGTTTACTGTTCCAAAATGTCCAGGTTTATGGGTTTTACAGCTAATAGTTGTTCTATTAACAGATTCTTCTTACCTAAGATGAGGATCTCTGCATTCATCCAGTTACCATGGGCCTCTTGGCTTTTTCTCTGAATCGATACTCTTATTTGCTTGTCCTACTAGTTTACGTTTGCAGCCGTATCTCTGTAGCTTTGCCATTTTGCCATACTCTTTCCATTTTCAGGTAATGGATTGAACAGTGTTCTATAATCTGTTCAAAGTGTGGATTTTTTTCTCCATATAATCAATATAACCATGCTTTAAACTTCTTCACAACTTTCTCTCTGACCTGTCTGATGTGTTCCTCAGTCCTCATGATGCTGTTTGTTCTCTAATGTTCTCTAACAAACTTCTGAGGCCTCCACAGAACAGCTGGATTTAAACTTGAGATTAGATGGACTGTTTACAAATCAGGTGATGTCTGATGACATAGTTTGCACTGGATGTTATTAAGGGGTGGCCGGTTAAATGGGGCTGAATACATACACGTGCAAGGCTTTTGACATTTGTATTTCTATATTTAAATTATAAACCATGTTATATTCCTTCCACTTCCATCTTAAACACTACTTCGTGTCAGTCTCTCACATTAAAGGAACTATATTTTTTGTCTGGTTAAGAAAAAATGCTTTTTACGCCATGTAATATGAGCTAAAAGACGTAACTTGATAGTAACAATTGACTAATTTATTGCGTGATCGAGTGAGTCCAGGCATTTTTTAGTAGGAATAAGCAGTGAACTGGGGATGACCCAGAATGACTTCTCTCTGCCATTGGCGCAATGAGGTGCCAAGCCGTTTGCTGAGAAGCAGCTCCTCCAGCGCCTGCACAACAGGGCATGTAAACATGTCTAAGAGTTGACGGTTCACATAAGAAAATATAATGTGCCGGAGGCATAGCCATTTATGTCAAAAGAAAACGAAGAAAGTCCCTCAATGAAGCCTTGTTTCTTATACGGAGGATTGTGCACGAGCTTAAGGCACATGTTTAGTCCTGTACATGTTGAGAGTTTCTATTTGGGAAAAAAAACATTTGGGGGTGGGGCTTACAGTCCAAACTAAACTGTTCCCCTCACTCACGGTTCGAATTTGTGCAGAATCAGGTATACTTTCTTTTACCTGTTAAGACCAGCTCCCCAAAGGCCTTTTTTTCAGAATTTTTGCCCAAAACCACATGCTTAAATCTAAACACATTTTATTCAGCAATTACAAACTGCATTTAAATAATCTTTATTTAAATTTAGATAATCTGTGGATATATGTGTTTAACTAATTGGGAACTTACAGTAATGAGCCTAGAAAAAAAAGGTTCAATTCCTCTCCCAGAAGTAGGGTCTGCTGGTCTTAAGAAGTTGGTGGGGTTAATGTGACAAAATAAAGTTCAAAGGGTACGATTAGTTTAGACAGACACTGTATATCACCAATGAACAGATCTGCAAGATAAAAAAAATAATGTAAAAGGATGTAGTCTCCAGCACCGTGATTCAAGCTTCGGCAATCGAAGTGCAAGTGTTGCCATATTTTATTCAAATCTGTTCAAGCCTCGGAGACAATAGGTTGGAGCAGGTTGTGACAAGGTGAATGTGAAAGATGACGAGAACAGAATAGTACAGAACAGAAGTATGCTTTCATTTTGCAACAGATTAAAATCAGGAGAAAACAAAGCGAATCGTGAAAAAGAAAATCAGGACTTTGGGAGCAAATGAAGAAATACAAGGAAATTAGTTTTCTTCATATTTTTGGTTTCCAACAAAACAAAAGGACATGATTTCATCCAGGCAGCTTGATCACAAACTCCTCTGTCCATGCATTCAGCTCCTTTAGTTTGAGGGTGCAAGTCAAATAAAAGAAGTGAGCCTTCAAAATAGATTTTCCTGTAACAAGGTCTGCGCTTTGGATTAGTTATTAGTCTGCTCAGCGGTTGCCTGTTGGTCATTTTCTGTACAGTTACCCAGAGTTATCGTTTACTAAATTTAATGGAAATGGCCTGTTACAAAACTGTTTGTAATATATTTCCCAGGCTGTAATAGAGCCAATTGGAGAGATGATATAGTACTCCAAGAGTCTGAGTGCAACACCGGTTCTTATGTTGGTTGAGTTAATAGCAAACCTGCTCTTGATGTTTCTGTCTCTAATATAATTTCACTGTTTATTTTTTTTTTTAACTGTTTGAGCAACAGAATCGCTAATCCAGCCATCAGATCACTGGCATTTCTGCAGGCAGAGTTTAAAAAAACAGAGATAAGGCTGCAGAGTTCAGACTGAAGCACGCGCAGAATTCCAAAACACTCCGAAGATATTTGAGCATCTTATAAATGTTAATTCATATTTCATCAAGGATAGAGTAAAAGGCCAGGAGGAGTGAGGCTGTTCATTGCAGCATACGTGAGAACAAGAGAAACACCAAGGGACGGCAGTGAGAGACGGGATGGACGTTTTATCAGAGATAAAAGCAAAAAGAAAGACGAGACAAATGAAGAACTGCTAAATGACAAAAACTGATTTTATTGGAAAGTGAGGATGGAAAAGAGAACTGAAAACATAATTAAACCCAGGAATGAAAGTCTGCTGAATGAATTATACATGGAAGAAGGAGAGGGATTAGAAAACAGGTACATGGATGAGCTCAAACTGATTAAGGTCTGATAAAAACGAAGAAGAAGGAAAAAAAAGCAGAGTAAGACGGAGGCAGGGGAGACATGACTTTCTCTGATTAGCTGCCGATCCGTTGCTTTGGGGACGGAGTGGGCTGACTGTCGCCATGACTGTGGTTACCGTTCCCTGTGGCAACGAAGGCTGGTTTTAATAAAGTCGACCTTTATGTCGCTCTGACAGAAAGACAGACAGCCATGCAGGCTGACTAACCGACCAGCAGCTTAAAGCAAACATGTGCTCACTCCTCACAAACAATCCACCTGTGTCTCTGTGTGGAGGTGAAACAGCAGAGAGGCACAGATGAGCAGTCAGCTGGTGGACTGGGTCTGGGACAGAAGGGAGAGGAACCCGGGTGGGCTGTACACAACATAACTGCTGCAGCCTGAGGCGTCCTGCTGTAGGACAGTCTCCTGTGCTCAGCGGTTTATGTAATCAGGCTGCATGCTGACTGGAGAGCAGCAGAAAACAGAGAAACACAGCTGCAGATGGGTGGCTTTGACAGCGACGCCCCCAGGGGACCACATGGAGGTTTTTTTTTTACCCCTCACACTGGGATACAACTTGAGAATAAAGTGGCTCTGGCTACTGTACAGACAGGAAGCAAAAGTGACGTGAATCCGCAAAGATCCAGAGCTGCGTAGTCTTTAAATAACATATGGTGCCTGCTTTCCAATTTCTTATGTGTTTGCTTTTAACTGGAGTCAAAACAAAAATCTATTTTCAAATCATTTCACTTACTAAGGGTAAGAAGCCTTCCAAACCAGCCCACCTCTATGTGAAAAAGTAATTATCCCTTAAACCTAATAAATGGCTGTGCCACTCATGGCGACAATAACTGCTCTCAAGTGTTTCCTATAACTGGTAATGGATATTTTAAATCACTGTTGTGGTACATTGGCTCACTCTGATGAAGAATTATTTTTCGGGTCCTGAAGAAACAAAGGAGCTCCAGACTGTCACACCACCACCACTGTATGTGACTGCAGATATGAGTTTATTTTTCTGAAATGCTTTGTCAGTTTAAAGACAGGTGTCACAGGAAACACACCTGCAACGAAGTTCCACTTTTGTCTCACCAGTCCGCAGAATCCCAAAAGTCTTGGGGGAATCAGCAAGATGGGCGTTTTTGGAAAATGTGAAACATGCTTATATTTAATTTTTATATTCTTTTTTTAAATCAGCTCCCGTGGAGGCAAATATTTGCCCATTATCTCCAAAAGTCTGTATTTAATTTGACATTTATTCATGCAGGTAAGTGTCAGGTTCTTATTTTCAATGGTGACCTGGAAGCAACGAACACGGAGGCATACAAACAGTTTAAGAGGTTTATTGAGGGAATAATGGAGACAGGGAGCATGGGTGTGAGTCCTGGCCGGCTGGGATGACTCTGGTCGCAGACTGTGGGAGGGAGAGAGGGGAGTGAGCACCAACAACAGACAGGCTGGAGAGATGGCAAGGCAGAGGCTGATTCCCTGGAACATCTGACGGGATGTTCCAGGGAGAGTGGACAGGCCAGCAGGACGGCAGCAGAAGTGGAGGAGCTTTGGTTGACTGGAGAGCCAGGAAGTCTCAAGGGATTCAGAACTTCCAGAGGACCAGGATGATGATAATGACTAAAGATAGACTTGACAGAACCACGCAGGAACAGGAACAGATCTAAGGAGGTAAAGCAACTTGGAACAGGTGACAAAACAGGGAGCAAGGTTCTGGTCAGATACCGCTCAGGTGAGCTAATGCTCTGACACCTTCCATCTGTCTCCAGCCGCCTTAAATGCTCCACTTGATGGGAAACCCCTGCTGCCGGCGTCCACCTGCCGCACGCTGCAGGGGAAAGGTAGGAGGAACAACCACACACCGCTACTGCCCTGAAAACACATATCTGACACAGATTAAAAATATTTTTCTCAAAGGAGACATGACTAAGGTTGGCAGCATGGCAGGAAAACACAATTGAGAGTCACATTGAAAACCCAAAATCAAAATCATTCCAGAGCAAATAAACAAAACTGGAAAGAAAAAAAAAAGTACTTAAAAAAAGATTATGAACATGTACTTAAAGGGGAAGTCCGGTCAACAAGGAAAAATCAGGGTATCATTAGCTATAACTAAAACTAATACATTTGTGGTTATTTAATGAACTTATCTTTAATCAATAAGAAAATAAAAACATAAATTGTCGTCTGACACACACACACACACACACACACACACACTGACGTGTGTGTGTGTGTGTGTGTGTGTGTGTGTGTGTGTGTGTGTGTGCGCGCGCTCAGCTGCAGCGCCGGTGCAAAGCCGTTCTCAGCCCAGCATGTGCTGGAATGCTCTTATATTTTAATACTTATACTATAATAATCAGCTAACTTAAGTCACTTCAGCGATCTCTCCTCCGCTGTGTGTGTGTGTGTGTGTGCGCGCGCGCTCTGCTGCAGCGCCGGCAAAGCCGTGCTGCGCGGAGCGCGCACACACACACACACACACACGCGTGTATACATATATATTGTAGGACCCGACTGAGTTTGATCTTGGAAAATAGTGCACTGTGA